>VWPW01010023.1:50331-240861 GCA_013389825.1 Crypturellus undulatus
CGGAAGCAGCGTGGGAGGCCGGAGGAGCGCGGGCCGCGAGGCCGGGGCGGCCGAGCGGGCGAGGGGCCCCTTTTCTAATTATTATTATTCCATTTATCCCCCCACACCCCTTTTGCTTTCGCGAAATCTTTTTTTTGGGCGGCTGATTTCCCCTGCCAGATGCGCTTCGTGACAACGGATTCCTTTCCGATTATGCCTTTCTCGCGGAGTCACCGAGTGCCCTTGAAACCCTCCCACCCCCGGCCCGAGCACACGCTCGACTTTTATTCTACTTTATTTTATTTCTTTGCAGAAAGGCGCCGGGGTCTGGGAAGTGGATCACAAGTAATGGAGCGGTTACCCGAAGCTCGGGGATGAATAAAATAAAATAAGTCGCTGTGGTTTATTTTCGCGAGTGCTTCTCCCAGAGCTGCTTTCCCCTGCACTTTACGAGTTCGGGCTTTGCAGCAAGATCCCCGTCTCACTTCGCTGCGCCTGAGACAGGGCGCGATGCTCGCTCATCCCTGATGGGCTTTCCGTAGGGGCCCGGACTGTTAATTTTGTTATTTGCAATGATAAAAGAAGAAGAAGAAAATAATAAAATAACGAAAATTGCCCCGTTCGAAGGCGGACTTTGCTCAGCGCCCCTCCGTAGGGGGACCGTTTTGTGTGCGTGGCGTTAAAGCCGTTGGCAAGAGCGAACTCTTTGAGCAACCCCTCGGCTGCTCGCCTAAAGATCGACCCGTCCTGCGAATTAGTAAATCGCAGCAGTAAAGGCTGGATCTGTACCATAAAGTACGAATGAGCTTTCCTGGAAAGAGTTCAAAAGTGACTAGAGAGCGGGTAGGCTTCCTTAGTCTTTCTTATGTACTTTCTTATTTCCTGGAAGTTTGGAAGAAAATGGGACGTGGTGCACTGACACTTTTTTGTTGTTGTTGTTCTTTTAAACACGCCCCCGAGACAGAAGATTATTTAAATAAATAAGTAAAGGAGGAAGCAGCGTTGTGACGGGAGCTGCCAAGGGGAGATGAAGAGGCAGAGGTTAAACGCGCGGGGAGCAGAGCGCGGGCGCTGCAGCTGCTCACACGGGGCTTGAACTTGAGCGCTTAGAAACGCTGCAAGGGCCGTTTGGGAGCCGCCTGAAGAAAAGCTGACCCGCTGGCGCTTAGGTAGCTGGAGGAAACTCGTTTCAAGGCTGCGTCGCTTCGCGGAGGCAGCGGCGGCTCCAGCCCCGGCCCCGGCTCCGGCCCCGGCGCAGGGGGGCTTCTCCGCGCTGCCTTTGCGAGATCCCGGGCAGGCGGCAGGAGCAGCGCGGGTTGCCTGGCTCCAGTAACAGCTTGGGAAGGGGAAGCGCTGGTTGAAACAGAGATTTATTTTAATTTTTATTTATTTTCCCCAAAAAGTTTTAAGAGGCCAGTAAAGGAACCGTCCTTCCTTTTCGGACGGCACCGCGCTTGTTTACTGCACCGGATAGGAGATGCCTTATAGGGAGAAGTCACTACACAGTGCGCACTGTTTTCCTTTTAAGACAGATAAGGAAACGCTGCAGTTCCTCTCCCAAAAGTCCTTGCTTACCAAGCGGCGCTCAGTATTCTCTCCCCGCACTGCAGCGCAGGCGATCGTGCTCCTCATGCCCGTGTTCCCGAGCCTTGCAGCGTGACCCGCTCCGCAGCGAGCCGGGGCGCTCGCACTGACCTTTCCCTAAGGGCGCAGGCGGAGCGCGGGGCGCGACGAGAGCGTTTTAGCGCCGCGGTTCAAGCGGCCGGGGCGCGGAGTGGCCGCGTCGTCCGAGCCACGCGAGGCGCTGAGGAAATCAGCCCTTCCGCTCACTTTTATATTCAAAATGACGAAAGAGTCTGGCCGAAAATTACCTCAAAAACTCCGCCTTTGGGGGGAAAAAAAAGTGCTTTCTGCCCCCTCCTTGCCCCCCTGCTGCTCCCCTCGCCTCTCAGTTATTATTTACTAACACGCCGCGGACAGAAATGGCAAAATCCGCGTCCAGGCGCTTGCTCGGGCGTTTGCCACGTTCAGTATCGATAGCTGTGGGGTTTTTTTTTTTCCTCCCCCCCACCCCTTNCTATCGATAGCTGTGTTTTTTTTTTTTTTCCTCCCCCCCACCCCTTTTCTTTCTTTTTCTTCTCCTTGTTCCTTTTCTTTTCCCCCGGACTTCTAGGATTTTGCAGACTAAGGATAGTAACTTCCCAGATTCTCAAACGGGATAGAGAAATCGAAATATCAATTTACTTCATTTCTTATTTATTTATTTTGCAAAGTCCTTTCCCCGCCGCGATCGCGATTTGATTTGTAGCTCTTTTCAGTGACAACTTTTAGCTGGTTGCGTTTCAGGTTCCTTGCTTACGTAATCGGCGACTCTTCCTAGCTAGAAAAGTGGGAAAAACAACAACAACAACAAAAGTTTCTGACTTTGGGGATCGCGAAAGATATATATAAATATACACACACACATATATATGGAATATATATATTTTTGGTGGGGAAATGGCGCGTGTCCAAGCACCGTTTCCCAAATGTAGCGGGAGGGTTGCAGCCCGGTTAGCGGAATCCGATCACGGCGACTTCGCCCGCGCAGGTTTCAGAGAAATCTGAATTTCCCCGTGGGGTCACGGAAAGTTACGGATGGCAATCGCCGCCTCAGACCTCTGCTGAAATTGTGATTTTTTTTTTTTATGTACTCCAAATGTCAAATGCAGCTGCGGAAGTTTCTAGGGGGTGGAAAGTAAAGCTAAACTAAAAGCGGGGTTTATTGGAGAGGGGAAGGACTCGAAGGAAGAGGGAGAGGCGTCGGGAAGGGTCCCCGCCGCGACGGTGCCGCCAAAGCCCGGGCCGGTGCTTCTGCGGTCTCAGCGACATCGGAGGGACGGCGGGCGGGATCCCCGGAGATCCCTGTCCGCCTCGAGCCAGGGGTTTCCTCGGGAAACGCAGCCCTTGGAGCGGCACCGGGCGCGGCAGAGCGGGGGCACCTGCCCTGCTCCTCGCTGGAAAAACCTGGGAGCGGCTGGAGAGCCCTGGGAAGGCGGGCGGGAAATCTAGTTCTCTCCGTCCCTGCGCCCTCCCTCTCCCCAATCGCTACACCGCTTTCCGTCCATCCGAGCCCGCAGAATGGGCTGGAAAAACGACATTTTGGGGAAATCCGTGGTGAAAATAGACGTGATGAGCGCGGGGATCAGCAGCCCCGGTTAGCACGAACTGCCGAGTTTTTCTTTTTTCTCTCCTTTTATTTTTTTTTGGTGGTCTGGAAACTTGTTTTTGCGTATCTAGAGTCGCCTAATTTCGTAATTATTATTTCAGACCTCGTTGCGTGAGCGACTATGTTCTTAAAGACTGGATGATTTTTTCGCTCGTGCAGCTGAATCTCGGCACGGTTTCATTAGCCCTGTGCGCCTCGACACTTTTTTTTTCTTTTTCTATTTCTTTTCCTTTTTCTTTTTCTTTGTTTTACTGAGCAAACTAGCTATATGAGCTGGCTGTGGTCAGCCCGGTCCTGATCTGTAATGGTATGAATTAAAAGACGGTGCTACGTCTGCAGAACGATTAGAGGCTTTCAGGGTGCTGGCGAGGTTAAGTGTGAGAGCCGGGGAGGTAACGGCCAGTCGCTCCTCGCTGTCCGGGGAGAAAATCGTTATTTTTAGTTGAGTTGATTTTTTCCCCTTAGCGCAACTAGGAAAAGTGTCAGCCGTAACCTTTGCTCCGTGGAAATTAGTGGAGGCTCTAAAACGTGCCTGTCACAACGGACGGGAGGGAGGATAGAAAGAGTAAATAATGAATTATCTTAGCGAGAAAAAAAGAAAAAGAAAAAGAAAAAAGAAGAGACCCAAAACGCAGCAACTTGGGGTTTGGATAGCGGCTTCGCAGCGAGGACTTGTCTTTTCTCGGAGTGTTTTTTTTTTTTGTTTTATTTTCATTCGTTTTTGTCGTTGCGCGGCTGTTCCCGTTGTTACTCCGGGCAGGGGACGGGGCAGCGCGGGCCCGCGGCGCTGCTCGCCCCTTTCCTCGCCCCCTCCGGGCCCCCGAAGCCGCCGGGACCAGCTCGTTGTCCTGGCGGCTCCGCATCCAGCCCGTCCCCTGCACGTCGGGCGCTGCCCTCGGGGATGGCCCCGCGCGCGGTGTCCCCTCCTCCCGGTGCCTCCGGGGCTACGCGCCCGTTTCGCCTCTCGCCGCGGCTCCGGGCGGACTTTGCCTCAGGCGGGGCGGGCTCGGCTGCTGCCGCGACATAATTAAATTAAACGGGTCGAACCCCCCTCGTTACAATCAGCAAGCACAAATGCTCCCGCTCTAAGGTATCCGCGTGATTTTTTTTTTATTCCTCTCACCCCGGCGCGCAAAGAGTTATTCGGCACGTAAAAAGAAGCCAAGAATTACCTCCTTCGAGCAGAAAGTCAAGCGCTAAGACTAAGCAAAAATAAAGTTCAGAGGGTCAGAAAAGAAAGAGCAAAAGAAAAAAAAAAGGAAAAATCATATTTTAAGTGTAGAACTTCTTGCTAAGTGCTGAGCAGGGCAGAGCCCGGCGGCGCAGCGGGAGCGCTCGGCGGGGCCCGGTCCCCTCCGGGAAGGAGCCGGTGGCAGCGGGGCGGGCGCGACACGGGGCAGCGGCCGCGGGAGCCGCGTGTCCCCGGCGGAGCTGCCCGCGGGACGGGGCCGCGGAACCGCCTCCCGGGCTCGTGCTGCCTTCCGGGGAAATGAGCGGGTGCTGCAAAATGTAAAAAAAAAAAATGTAAAAAACGTTTCCCCAGCAGAGACTCGCCGGTGTGTGGGGCGTTTATACGAAGACGGGAACGGTAATTACACCAACGCGAGAGGAATTTCCCACTTCCCCGCCGCGGTTACAGCTTTGCTGCTCATCGCAGGCGCTTTCGCCGCGGGGCTCGGGGCTCCTCGGCCCCTTTCGTTTTGCGTCGTCGCCCCGGGCTGTCCCTGCGGCCGCCGCCTCCATCCCCCGCGCCGCTCCCCGGGGACGCGGGGCCGAGCGCGGTCGCGCTCGGGCAGGGCCGGCCGGCGGGAGCCGTTTTGCGGAGCTGCACCGACTCCTGAGTAACTGGCGCTGCTCCGCCTTTTTATTTTATTTTATTTTTCATTTATTTTATATAAACTTTTTACTGCTTTCTTTCTTTCTTTTTCTTATCTTTCCCCCGCAGGCGCTCGCACCAGTGCAAGCAGCGGGCGCGCAGGCGGCTGCTCGGCGCGGAGATCTCCCCTTTGCTTCCCCTCTCCTCCCCACGCTGCGGTTAAAACGCTTCATCTCCAGCTGCTGCTGTTGCTCAGTATTTACCACGAAACAGTCATTTATCTCCCGGGTTCAGCTTGCTTTTCTTTTCTTTCTTTTTTATTTTCTTTTTTTTTTTTTCCTGGGGGGAAATGCAAGAAGAAATTGGTGTTCAGCCATTTTCCACACTTGACACCCCCCCCGCCCCACATACTACCACTCAAGCTGCGATTTTTTCATCGCTGTTTTCCTGGGAGAGCTGGAGCAAAGCTGGAGTTTCCCGCTCAATGGTGACGCCGCAGAGACGCACCCGAGCTGCGGAATAACCCGCGGGGGACTCGCAGGGGAGCCGCGACGGTGCTGGGACAGCGCTCAAGGGCCGGGATGGCCTGGGACAGCCCGGGACCGCGCTGGGACAGATCGGGATAGGCCGAGGGGAGCAGACGCGGAGCCCCCGAGGGGCAGCCCAACTTTCTTAGCGGCGGCTTCGAGGGCTGCCCCGAGCGTCTCGCGGTGCTTCCCGAGCAGCGGAGCAGCCCCTGGAGGCGGCGGCGGCAGCCGGGCTCCCCGGTGCCCCCGGTGCTGCCTCCTGGCTGCTTCCCCCGGGCCCTGCGCGCGGAGCCCTCGCGCCGGGGGGCTGCGCACGGGGCCGCCCCCGCCGGGGGCCGCAGGGGGCCGCGCTGAGAAACGTCCATCTCTCCCCATCCCTTCCCTTCGGAAACCACCGCTTTGCCCAGAACGGCCGGGGACGGCTGGGAACATCCTCCCTTCCCGGGTTGTGTGTGGCCAATGCACCTTGCGCTTTCCTCCTCTGCTTTTTTAACCCTTCCCTCTGCCCTGGAAGTGGCATGGAGCTGCTGTCCTCATTGGGCTCCACCATGAGTGCGCGCTCCTCATCTCCACAGCGTGTTCAGCTCTCGTCCCGGGCCCGACATCCCTGAGCCTGCTGTGGCCAGGGATCCGCTGTGGCCTGGGACCTCAGATCTGCCAAGGCCTGGGAATCCTGTCCTACCATGGCCTGGGGCTTCTGGCCTACTGTGGCCTGGGCCCCCAGATCCACCATGGCTTGGGACCTCAGAACTTGTAGCCTGGGAGCTCTGGCCCACCATGACCTGGAACTTGTGACCCCACTGTGGCCTGGGACCCCAGACCCATTATGCCCTGGGACCGGACAGGGCTCTTCAAAGCCCGGGCACAGCACCCAACCCCACCACTTTCCTCTGCTGCTCAAGGCAAGCCTGCAGTACTGCTGTGTCTGTAGGTCCCTTTCTGCTCTTCCACTCGCCGGGGTGGAATTGGGCACTTGTCGTCTGGAATCTAAATGACAAAGATAAACACAGAAAGTACCACAAACCTTTATTTAATTTTTTTGAGGGTAAGGTGTGTCACATTTGTGTTTCAAACTCCCAAATGCTGGAGCCCTTTGTGCATTTGGAGAGTACAGTGTGGGACAGCAGTTCCCAGGGAATAATCAGGCTTTTCATATAGAGTTACGTTGCATGGATCAATAGTCTATTTAAACTGGGAAAAAAAATGCACTCAGAAATGCCAGCAGTTCTGGAAAAAAAATGTTTTCTTGATTACTTTTGCTCGGAGATACTAAATGTAATTTACTCTTGGCCATATCCATTTAGTGGACCAAATTCATTAAGACATGTATTTCCTGCAATCCCACAGGATAACTGTAATCGCCAGTGAAATTTTATTTAACTTGGCAAAGTAACATTGGGGAATTGCCTCATCAAGATGTAAATTAAGAGTAAATACAGAAAAAAAACCCTCTCTGCATACATCTGAATTAATATTTCCTCAGCTTAACAAACTAATTAATATTACTCCTCTGCCATAAATTAATAATTAGTGCTCTAGGGGGAATTCGGTGAAGAGTAACCAAGATGATTTGTGTACTAAAGGGAGCGCGTGTGGAGAAACTTCATTAAATATCTGCGAGGTACATGTGCGTGGCTAGAAATGCAAGCGGTTTGGGTCACGAGCAGTGTGCAGTTGTGCCGGGCTGATCTGCAGCGCGCGAGTGTGATAGCACCGACCCCGACGCAGTGCCGTGCTCCGACGGGCAGAACGTGGTGCTTCGCAGCGGCGCTGCTCGCCGGCAGCCTCGAGCCGCTGCTCACGCTGAGCGGCCGCCTCAGTGCGCGGCCCCGGGCGAAGGGACTCGGGCAGCCTCACGTGCCAGCCTCTCGTGTCAGCTCGTCTGGCCTGACCTAAAGTGCAGACGTGTTTTCATCGCTCCTCCGGGATTCCAGACTTTTCTCACGTATCCCGTAGGGAATGGAGACACTTCATTTGAGGGTTTGTATCCTAACCTAGGGGCTAGGTGCCTTCTAAGGAAGCATCAAACTTGTAGGTGCCGTGTTAGTTGTGGCCTTTTCCCTTACAATGCAGGCATTTGTCCCCATAAAGAAAGAAATGGGTGTAAGGGAAAGCATCTGGAGGAAAAGAGTGTGTACTCAGGATGAGCATTTCTTCAGTTTGATCAGTATATATATATTTTTTTTCCTTTATTATCAGCTGTTACACACGGTTCTTGTTGCCTGCTTGGCTTATAAGCTTATCTGGACAAGATCATTTTTTGGGTGTCTGTAAATCTCCTAACTCCCTATTAGGAATATTAACTTATAAGGATTATGGACAATCGCAGCTTGTTTATAAAATGTGGTAGTCATGTCGTATCCATGATGCCTAAGGATATAAGCAAGACAGAAAATGTTTATAAAGCATTTATGAAAAGAATCTTTTTAGCTGTTAAAAAGCATAAAACTGTATTCAGAAAATATTTATTTGCTCATCATGAAAGAGTGGCTTCATTTTAGTAAATACAACCTACCTGCACTCACTGTTCAAGTGAGTGGCTGCACTACAAGCGACACCACAAAAGCTGTTAACAAAACCAGCACATCTTTGTGTAGTTTTATCCTTGTTTTCTATATATGATATATAACTATATGTAGCACTTACATCAGCTGTCTCTGATATGGATTTCAGGGAACAGACCAACAACACCTCATACACTGCATGGAAGTGTGTTTAGTGCCGAAACCTAAGCCAAGTTTACCACGAGAAGCTTTCCTCCATGCAAAGAGCATCCTGAATTATTTGGTGCTTTGGTAGTTCAGATGGGACCACAGACCTGGATCCTCAAGTGTCACCTTGGATACTTGACCATCTGACTCCCATTTCATCATTTCTCTTTGGTTAGTCTGAGTTGGACATCCAAATACCTGTATATTTTGATATTCTCTCCCACCCTTCTCCCCCGCCCCCCCTTTTTTTGTTTTGTTTTGTTCTGTTTTTCTTGGGCCCTATCTCAGAGATCTTCCATTACAAATGTAAATGTGTATCTGCTAGAATGCACCCATGGGCAAGAATATCTTGCTTCTAGGGGCAGGGATATTGAAAGGGTGATAATAAGGAAGGGCTTTCAGCTGTCATGTATAAGTGTTAGTATCCCATTAGAGAAACAAGTTCAATTTTTTTGATTTGACAGGAGATGGGAGAATTGTAGGAATAAATCTTTTAGCTTTTGAGAGCAGGCAAGAAGTATAAGTCTTTTAAAAGGGTACTTACACCTCCCAGGGTTAATCCCAGGCAGCTTTCTTCAGTTGGAAGGCAAAAATAAGTCCAACTCCTGAGAAAGAGTGGAAAAAAGTGTGTGCTAGGGTAGGGTGGAAGGTTGTAGCAAGGATGAGAAGAGAGAGGCATGCACCTGAGACATCTGGGCATCACATATAAACCAATATATGGCTGTGCAACTTACATGATGTTTCCAAAAACTACACTGTGAGTTATGTGACAATAAAAAGAACAGAGGGGATTTTGATATGACGATGGGTAAGTGGATTTTGCACTTGACTCTAGAGGAAACTAGTTTCAGTTGCACATTTGCAATTGTTCACTGAGATCCCTCAGAAGGACTTCTTTGAAAGCAGTTACTATGTCTCTATAATAATACTGACAATTGACTTTTCATTGCTGTCATATATACATATATATATATGTATATATAAAAATTTATTTCTAAATTTTGACTTCTGTTCCTGGAGCCAGTACAGTTTATGGCATATACTGACTGGCCTACCTTGACATCCCAGGAAAATCAGCTAGATGCCAACCTAGCTACAAACCATATTTGAGTGAAAAAATGGGCCAGTAGGTCAAACACGGGCTTCCCGTAAGGTAGGAAACACTTTGCATAGAATCCATTCCATAAGAAAAAATGTGCTCACAGAAGCACGGAAGAATTATTATTCATAGTAATATGAATGTCTCTCTGGATATCTGCTTTATAGTGCAGGAAGCAGTTGTTACACGAAAATAGTTAAAAAGGTAGAACTCACTGATATCATATCCTGTGTTCATAATGACTGGCTGCCCAAAAGAGCCAAGACCCATTAGCAGAAGCGTGTTCTTTAACAGTAGCTCTGCATATTTTCCTGCCGGTGCTACGGTACTCAGAGCTCTCCAAAACACATATGGGCTCTTGCCGTGTTACTACAAAAATAGGATAGTATGGAAGTTTTGCAGGGTTGTGCACTTTAGCACTTGCACTCCATGCTTCAAAGCTGGAGCCCTAAAACTCCAAGGAAGGAAAATAAACCCATCATGTGAAAACCCCCTGAAGTTAGTACTTGATATTTTAACTTCCCTTTGCAAGGCAGCTGCTGCATTTGCACGTGTGGGAATCTGGTGAGCCATACAGTCTTAGGCTGAGGATTTCTATTCACTAGGGATTAGCTGAACTGTTTTCCTAAATCAGTCACCAGATCTGGATTCCAAATTAACAAAGTGGTGCTGAGCAATACTGTATACTCTAGGTAGCAGCTTTGCAAATTTATTCAATGAAAGCATTTGTAAAGGCAGGCTCTCCAACTGCCTTCGCTGTAGTGCAGTGAGCTCTGAGAACAAGCAGATTTAGTGAATTTACAGCAAGTATCAAAGCTCGGATGCATTCAGCTCCAAGGATGCGGAATGAGAAATGCTGCTCTTTGTACAGTTGTTCCAAAGTACAACAACAAACAAAATTAGAAGATGCAGAAAGACAGCATCCTAGAAAATAGTGTTGGAAGGGATCTCAGAGGTCTTCGAGCCTCTCCCAATGCCCCAAAGACCTGCTATCCCTTCCTCCCCCCTTTTTTCCCTGACAGATGTTTGCCTAACCTGTTCCTAAAAGACTTCCAGGAATGGAGATTTCACAGCCTCCCTGTGCAGTCTATTCCAGTGTTTAGCCATCCTTCATGTTAGAAGGCTTTTCTGGCATGCTTTCCATAATCATCTCTAGACTAAACCATGCAAGTTCTTTTGTTTTTATCTTCACTGGGGTCATATTTTCTGGACCTCTGATCATTCCCATCTCTCTTTGCTGAACTCTGTCCAATCCTTCTTGTATTGTGTCATGAACTAGGCACAGTTTTCCAGCTAAGACTTTACGACTGCTAAAGGAGCAGACAAGTCAAGTCTCCTAAGGGCTTCCTTCCTTTTTGTATAACCCAGTATAAGATTTTTTTTTTTTTTTGTAGCAGCATCAGAGTTTATGGTACTCGGGACATGCTCCCTTAGTCCCTTTTCCATCCAGCTGTTGTTTTACCAATTCCTGCGTGTCCTTTATTTGTGTAGTGTGTAAGTGCAGAACCTTACATAAGTCCCTATTGAATTGCCACCTATTTTAAAAGATTATTTCTTCAATTTGTAAAATTAATTTGAATTTCTGCCTTATCCTCCAGTGAGCTAGCAATCCCTGTTATCTTGGGATTGTCTGCAAAGATGAATAAGCAGATTCTCTTGTCCATCACCCAGATGGTTAATGGGAATATTGAAAAGCCACAAACTCAGCACAGACTCCTGAGGAATCTATACATCCTTCCAGTAATAAACTGTTGATAAATGCTTTAGTAACTTTCGAGTTAGTTTGTGCTTGTTCTGTTCCTCAAAATCATATTTCTCTGTTTTGGGTAGAAGAATAATGTTGATTGGTGTCAGAAATGGTCAAGATGTGCTACCTCCCATTTTGCCTGTCTGTTACCCTGTTGCACAAAAAAAATAGATTAATAACTATCTGTTATATATTAATATATCTATTGTATTACATACAATATCATGTATTATATAATGCATCTATTATATATTAATATGTAACTATCTTATTCAAAAATTATATACATATATATATATATGTGTGTGTGCAGTTCAAGCCTTTATGAGGCCAAGAAAGGCATATTCAGCTGTTTTAAAGGTAAGAGTGGCAGTTCCCAATCTGTGGCTTCAAGTGAAAGGACCAGCCTGACTGGAATTACACTGGAGAAGTGGGGCTCCCAGCTTGGGGGGCATCAGGAAAGGTCTCAGTGGGGCTGCTGGAGCCATGTTGTGTCAGACACTATCTCAGAGTCTTCTCCATCCATCTTTTGTGCAGATGTGTACGGTGCTTAAAAACACAGTGTCTGAGTCAAGTGAAACCCAGATATTATTTTTAGCAAAAAACACAAGATATTATTTTGAGCGTGCAGCCCCCCCCCCCCCTTTTTTGGGAAAATGAAAAGAAAATGTTTGGATCTCTGGAGCACACCAAAAGAAACAAACAAACAAAAAAAAAAACCACACAAACATTAAGTATGACTATCATTCACATATATAATGAAAACACAATGAAAATATTCTGCATGGGGACAAGGGAAACACAATATGGATCCAGAGAATGTCAACCATACAGTCGTTAACTTGATCATCCTTGGCTGGGCATGCCAAGATGAAACAAATATCAGGCTAATGGAAAACTTGATACACTTTCACATAATTTATCTTTAGAGGTGCACAGGGTGCACTGTGTGTCACATCACACACTGTTATAGTCAGAGAAGTAGGTGCTTTGAGGATATGACTCATCTCACTATTTTGGAGAGGAGCTGCACCCAGACATGCCCGTTTGTAAAGAGCCTCATCTGATAGGTCAGGTGTAGACATGTATTTTAAATATCTAAAGTCAAGCTATACAAATTTCACTTTTGGTGTCAGGTGCATTGCAAAACACTTTCAGTCTCTATTAATTGTTATGGAAAGAGAGGCAAAAGGAAAGCTCCACATTTGGAATGCCTTTCTTCTTTGATTTTAGGAAAGATTGATGCAAGGCACTATTTAAAGGTTTGCTTTAATAACTCCATATACAATATGAGCTTCTCTTCTGCTGGCTCTATCACTTCTCTCATAACTGCCATCATTCCCCGTTGCCTGGTTAAGAATTGCAGGTTTTAATAGAGCTTCTGCTCTGAAAAAAAGACTTAAGAGGAGAAAGGGCATTATGGCTTGCACTAGGAAATTCTCATTAAGAAACTGCTGTCAGCGGTAGTTTGATTTTTGGCACCAAACACTTGTCTCTGTGAAAGAGGGAAGTTAATCCATTTATAATGTTGATTGACTAAATAGTATTAAACACCTGGGTGGATACTCAAAGTCTAAATCCAATATCCTTTACTTCATGTAGTCACTCCAGATTAATTTTTATTGAAGCACCTTGTGTAGACAAACCCTGTGCGTCTCTTAGACGCGATGGCCGAGCGAGGGAGCAGAGCTGATTGGGGCTACATCTCTGGGTCCAGATAGTGAGTGTCACTGACGCGGCCTAGGAGATGGAGCTGCTGGCTTCTGCATTACTATTTGAGGGGTCAAAAGCCAAAAATGGCATGAGAATTTTATCGTCATGTGATAGGTCTGATGACCTTGTTAACTTATAAGGTCACAAATATTGTTAAGTCCTGGTGACATGTGTGGCTACTCTTTCAGGCTTGGCATCCCAAAGCCCAGTGGGATAAACAACTTTGAGGAGGATTTCTGCAAGACACATCTAAGAGCAGTTTTATGTATCCAGTTCTAGCGATGTGCAAAGCCAAGACACACCACTTATACTAGACTTTTGTTTTCACAGAGCTCTATGATACGGTTTAAAGGCTCTGTCCTGAAGCTGGAGTGGGTTTTATTTTCTAACAGTGGGTAAAATTTCTTACAAACTAGGTAGCAGCAGTGCTAACATGATAATTAGCTGCAGAAAGTAAGGAACAGGCAAGTGAAGCCGACAAAAAGTTAAAAGAACACTTGTTTTAAAAATGTTAATTACCATCTCTCTCCAACATTGCTTTGCTAGAAGGATCCCTAGCATTGCCACTGGACCTCAAAGTGGTAGGTGTATGTTTGGGCCATCTAGAACAAACTGCAAGGTATTTTTTGGTCTCTGGTCACATTATCGGTTAATATCATGCCTGAAAAATGGCTTAATTTAGTGCTAATGACTGGCAAGGTTTCTAAGAAGGTACTTGAAGGTACCTAGGTACTTAGGTACCTTGAAGACCTAAGCAGGTACTTGGTCTTGATGGTTATGTTAGAAGATGAAGAAGTTGCAGTTTTCAAAGTGACCTCCTAACCCATCTGATTTGGAAAGGCCGAAGACTGAAATCATGCATTTAGGGCTGTGTTAACATCATCCTGCAGGGAAGCCACTAAAGAAAATGTAAGTGATCTTTACATATAATAGACAAATGATACGGTTGCACTCTTTCTCCTTTGGGAGTTATTTTTGCTATCTTTGTGTCAGAGACCATACAGGCAAATACAAATACAGTGCATGAAACTGTGCACACACTTTTGTAATACTATTTGCTATGTAATATGTACATATTTATTATGCTAGGTAATTGCTATGGCTATAACTGCTATAACTGCTACCTCGATTATTTTTCTTTTTTTTTTTTTGCATTAAAGGCATCATAGGGCTGAAGTTGCTCAGTTTGTATGCATGGTTCAACCATAATGTAGACTTGCAGTTAGGCCTTTTAATTTACATTTTTTTTGTTTGTTTTTATTTTTTGTGCAGGTGGTTTTTGCTTTTAAAATGTGTCCCTTCTTAAAAACAATTTGTGCTTGTCTTAAGAACAGGCGAAATATTACTAGCTGGTGTTATTTGGAGGAATGAATTAAGGCAAGGTGTTCTGACTCTGGCTATACCACACACCTGTATACAAAGCCAAGTCATATTTTAGTTTCCATATATCTACAATGGGTGTTATCACAGAATTATAGAAAATAGTGATACAGGAGATCTGAGATTTTCTACTTCTTTGCTCTGACCAGGGAAGGATTAAATATACCTTTGTTCCCCTCAATAGATTTTTCACTAACCTGCTTTCCAAGATCTCCAAGAATGGAGATTCAAAAGTGATATTCCAGTGCTAATTTAAAAAATCATTTCATAAAAAAAACTTATCTTTTGACATGAGCAAATTACCTCTGCAAGCCTGATCTGTAGCCTGAATCTCTTTTGCTGCAAGTTAAGCCAAATTGCTACCTCCCTTGTCTTTTGATTTGAAATACTTAAGTTTATCTTATTTGTTGCATAAAAAAAAAAGATGTGCACATCTTCCCTGTGTGTAGAGTGTGCAGAGCCCAAACTGTCTGCAATGCATGCCAAACAGGATGGAAAGATTGCTTCGCATGTCTTATAGGCTACACTTCCAGTCAGACATCCTAGTGTTATGATCGCTTTTTTCATAGCAACGTGACACTTCTGATAGCTTATGGTCAGCTGTAATCCTAGGGTATTTCTTCAGAACTGCTACTTAGCCCATCATCCCTCCTCTTTCATCTGTTGCTAAAAGATAGAGCTTTATTCTTGTCTCAGGCAGTAGAGTTGCCTCCTGATTCTATTTTATGTTTTTCAGACTGTTTCTCCATTTTGTTAAGATCATTTAGTTCATTACTAAACTGGCCTGGAAAATTATCCTATCTCTCAGTAAAAGTTGTGAAGCCTGTGATGGATTTTAAATGTTTATCTTTGGGGTAAATTCAGATGTCCACATGCAAGATAGGTGTCTAAATGCTGATTAAGGCAAAGTAGAGCTAGTTAATATAGAGCTGAGACAATCTTGCTCTTAAATAGATAACTGCATACGCTCAGCTAAACAGATCATTGATTTTACCCTTCATCATTATTTAAAGTCATTCAGTGTAAACATTTGAAAGTAGGTCCCTAGGCCTGACTTGGAAGACGAGGTGAAATAGCATAAGGAAAGCTCCCTCAGAAAGAGATAGTGATTTTAGAGCTTGTGCAGTAGGACTGGAAGTAGGATCCTCAGTTATGCCTTCCTTTCTCATCTTTTTGGTCATATAGAATAGCTCTGCCTCTCATCTGTCCGCTCCTCATTTTTCCTCATGGAAATATAATTACAAGACAAGATAAAAAGTTTATTATTTTTTCTTTAAGTCTGTTAACACAGAGTGTGTGCTTTCTTTGTGCAGGACTTCTTCCAAGAGTGAAAAGCAGCCCCAAATTGCACACAGCTCCTGATGGTTCCTTGGCAAAGAACTAGACCAGCCCTGGTGTTTACTTGGATTTATTAGTTAGGGATAGTTTGTTACTGCTGTATTTCATAGTTGCGATATTTTTTGTTATAGTAAGGGTTTCTCTGAGTTTTTTGGCAAATTAATGTGCAATTTCTTCTACTCATCAGTTTCATGACAGACTGAAATTCCCATGCTTTAAGCTGTAGATTAAGGAAGGATGGACATAATGGACATAAGCAATGTTTTACTCTTGAGAAAAAGGCCATTCCGAATGTGCAGTTTGTCAAAATTGTTTGTCTTACTTATTTGGAAGACTATGAGGATAATATAATCTCACAGATGATTCTGTGTCATAAGCCATCAGCACTTTCCTCTTCCAGAATACACATAGTTAGGGTGGAATTCAGCTAATCTAAATGCAGATGTTTGAAGTGTGGATATTTGCATCTATCTAAGCCTGTCACCTTAGACAACTTCTGTAGTCAATGAAGAGATGTAGATAACGCTAGGGGATGGTTCATATGACCTACTTTTCACATTGGCTTTATGATAAGAAGAATCACATGTTAAAAGTAGGTGTTTCCCTACAGGGACTAAGGGAATTCCACCTCTAGTGCTCCATTGATGAGGAGGTGATGCTGCTGGGGCATAAAGAGGCCACCCACTGTCATAAGCTGCACCCAAGGCTGCACTCAGCTGTTGTTGAAGCCCCCAGATGAGGGGAGGATAGTTCTTAGCTTTTCAGCTAATCAAACAAGGAAGGGCCACAAAACACTGAGAAAAACAGAGCCAGTACCTTGAAGCTCTCAGTGCAAGAGGCAGCAGAGGTTGAACTTTCACAAAGAAAAGCATCCCTAATTTTGGTCCTGGTATTGAAGTTCTCAGATGATATCTCTGGACAAGATTTACGCCAGCAGTGCAGAAAATCATACTTCTAGGGAGCAAGTCTTTTCCTTAGCTTTCCGTTTGGCTAGATCAAGTATTTTTCATCAGAGGTCGCAGTGAAGAACTACTATCCAGGCAATCCTTCTGGTCTCTTTGTTGTCAGGAAAAAAGAAAAGCATCTATCGAAGTCAATTCCATGGAATTTCAGTCCGACACTAATGAGCGCTGATTCTTCGTTATTTTCTCATTATGTGGTTCCTGGGTTTCTAAAGGGCTTGACATACATTCTCTACCAATAATAAAAAAAATTCCTCTTCATGAGATTTAAGCATGTTACTTTTATCTTTTATGGAACCATGTTGGGGCTGCTGTCAGCACATTCACTAAATCATCTATCAATGAAATCCACATTTTAGTAGCCATTACCTCAGCTCACGGATAAATAAAATCCTAGCTTTTATGTCTAATCCTCCATATTATATTCAGGTGGATAGGGTAACACTGAGGCCACATCTTCAATTTATTCTAAAGGTGGTTTCAGATTTCTTAGTAATTAATGTATCCACCTACCAATATTTTGTCCCAGGAACAAGTTCACTGGTAGGAGGATTGAGATGTTGATCCTTCTTGAATGCTAGGAGACTGTTAATGTATTACCTAGGCTAGACAAAGCCCTTCAGTAAGTCTGTGACACTCTTTGGTCTCAAAAAACCTTTGTTGTATATGAACAAATCCCAAAAGACACAATATTATCCTCCAGCTCATTCAGAATGAGTTAGCAGATTGCATTAGAGCCTTATTTGTTGTTACCAGGTCAGGATGGAGCCTGCAAGCCACACGAAGGCACATACAGCCAGAGCACGAGCTCTCTCCACAGCATGCCCCAGCAGGCGTACAGCATCGAGGAAGCCCCATGATCGTCAGTCCTCACACTTACACAACAGTGCTCATGGGCGGTACAACAAGGCTTGACACTGCAGAAAGACCCTGTTTCTTCAATCTTTATTCTAGTGAATAACTAGTACTTACTGATACAGGACCAAAGTCCTAATTAAGCACCAGTAGGGAGTTTCACAAGGGTAAGAACTCGAAGAAAAAAGAGTGTTTCCCCTCCTTACTGTAATTTTTTGTTATCTTCGATGTCTGTAGCTCCCACAACGGGCCCTTCTGTTCTACAAGCGCGAGTCTTGTCATCTGGGCTGACAGTGGCTGAAGAACAAGGTGGTGATCGATTTACACCCTTGTGAGAGGAAAAGCAGCGGTGATCAGGATATTTACACATATCTACACAAATATACACATATCTACTCAAAGCTTTTGAAACTATTTCAATTCTTATGCAGAAGAGATATATACATTTAGAGTAGCCTTCACTTGCATAGAACATCCTGAAGAATCGTAGCTATTTTAAGATTCATAACTCTCTTTAGTGTTCTTTGTAAAATACTGTCTTTCACGCGAAAGACAATGTTGTATTTTTGCAAAGTATTCTCGTTTTTATTATTAGCAGTCAAGAACATATGGTCACTACTATTATTACTAAAGGTCATGATTTTTTTCCTAGGAATGAGACCTCATTAGAAATCAGAAGCAGGATTTGTTTTGTGTGCTGCTGAATTCTCTTTATTAAACACATAGATCTATAGCAAGGTTATATGCCAACCCATATGAGTCCTTCAGAGTTGTTCTAAACCTGTATCAATGAACAGTTTATTCTGAAGACTGTATATGTGTATGCATATGGATATATATTTTATATATAGTATCTATGTAGTGACAGAGCAAGTAGTTTAATACATTTTATGGGTCCAGCTTGAAGTTCTGCATACATGAACTTGTGTGTGGTCAGGGAGGCTTGCATATTTTTGAACTCTAAGTTGGCCTAATAAAAGATATCAGACTACAGTGCTTGCTTTGTCAGGCCTGTTTTGCTGGTTCAAAATGACTTGCAAGATTAATTTCCAATTTTTAACATAAAAATCAAGAAAAAGAAGTGTTTACTTACTGCAAGGAGTTGATTCCGTGTTAATGACCCTGAAGGAGGCTTGTACACAAGGTACAGATTGTTGCCAATTTGATGTATATTCACGCTACAGAATACGAAAATGCAAAGTTATACCATCTTTAGGATTTTGTTTTCATAAGTAGGATTGGTTAAAAAAAATCTTTAAGTAATCATACTGTGCGTTTGATGGTGGAAATTAGTATGAATGTTTCTGGCAGTGGAAGGATGTGATGTGGTTATACATTTCTGTTTTCACTGCCTGCTCAATATTGGCCTTTTACAAATACAGATCACCATGTCGATGGAAAGAATTTACAGTTTTGCCCCCCTTGTCTTACTTGGTGTTACAGCACCTTTTTTGTGCTTTATGTTATATATCCTCCCAACTGTATTTTCCTGACACAAAAAGGAAATGTCTGTGGACTGAGATCCTGAAAGCGTGTGAGCTTTACTATTTAATTGGATGAAATGAGTACTGTTTCCCACTTAGCTTGATTTCCTGCGGGGTGAAAGCCTTGCTCCTCTGAAATCAGTAGCAAACTTCCTGCTGAATATGACAGGATCAAGAATTCATAGGCAATTGCTTAGCAGCTAGTGATGTTGTACACTGAAAACTCAGAAAAAAGAGGGAAACTTAATAATAAGAATAGTAAATAAAATACATTAAAAAAGATACAGAAGTGTCAAAGGTTTAATCACATATAATGGCTGAATGCAAAGTACACTATGCTTAATATGATTTGTTTTGGGGCCCCGTGGCCCAGATAGTTGCAGCTGCAGGATCTGTTCATGTCCTGTGGGCTGTTATACTGCATCCTTTCCTTACCTCATCTTGTGGGCAAGAAGCTGCTTGCTCTGACTTCATGGAAGGGCAGCTGTATTTGTGGAGAGCTCTCGTCCTCTGGCGCTCCCTCCGCTGTGCATTAATAGGGTCAAAATGCACCAGCACTTTCTCTGGAAGCCAACTTGAAAATTTGTCTTTAATCCTGATGCAATGCATAGCCCGAATTTTTTCTTTTCCTGCAGTTCAGTTCCAGAGGAAAACATACTTGACTGGTGCTCCCACCGGCCAGCTGCAGTTTATAACAATAATTAACGGGAAGAGATTGCAGCAGCCTTTTCAGAAGTAGGGAGGAGAGAAACGCAATCCAGCAGCTTCAGTTATGTGGTTCTGTTCATTTCTAAGGATTCCAGAGTGCTTAACAAGCAATCTCTCAGGCAGGATGGGCAGCTCTGCCCGTGAATGTCTCCTAATGCTCCAGTTACAAGAGGCTGCTTTCAGTTGTTCAGAACTTTGCCAAACTTCAGGGATCTGGGTCAAAATTACTCATATTGAGCATCACGCTCTCCATTTTTTTTCATTGAGATTGAATGACTGAATATCTGTAAGAAGAAGGCTAGCAAAAAAAAAGTTTTCTGCTTACGTAAAAAAAGGGATGCCTATATTTTAAAGGGTTTTGGAGCAAAGACAGGCCTTTCCTTGCCTTTGGATCAGGTATGTGCCTTTTGCCATCCATACAAAGCCCTTTAAGTTTGGTCAAGTGTTTCAAGACATGGAAAAACAGTTACCAAATATTCCATAGAGGTTTACTAAAGCTCAACAGCAAGTATTTCCAGAGATTTCATCTTCTCCACCTCGCACAGCTCCATCCCATGATCAGATTTTCCACCCGCTGTCCTCACAGAATGGCTGAGCATTCACTAGCTGGGTGCTCCAGAGGCCAAACCTAAGGCAATCCCTGTAATATTGTCCCTGGCCGTTACTCTAAGCTGCAGGGAGGCAGAGTGGTAAAAGGGAGGGCAAAGAGCCTGTCTCCTGACTTGCAGCAAAACTCAGAACACCTAAACCTTATCATTCATGTGCTGTCTGTGAGCCTCTCTTTGCTGCTAGCCCGAATATGCGTCAGGGGCCAACAGCCTCAAGCAAGGCCCTGGGCAACCTGACCTAATGTTGAAAGTAACTCTGTCTTAAGTGGAGGTTGGACTGTGTGACTTCCTGAGGTCTTTCCCAACCTAAATTATTCCACGATTCTGTGATTCTCTGCCATGGGTTTTTCTTAGTCCCCTTGGGTCTGAAATTTCGTACCACCCTAGCTGATGGGTCTCTGTGGGTATTAGGCTGATGTCACATTTTGGAAATAGTAGCTACAAGGACAAGTATCCTAAAATTAAGGATAATAGAATGATCTGTCAGCCCCTGTGTGTTTCCAACATACGTGTTTGCATTACAGTACCAGCTCTAGTTTCTTGATTGCGCTGTTCTTTTCTCATATGACTTCAGCCATATTATATATAGCATGGATCAGCTCTGTAGACTAATCAGTACTGGGCAGAACTGGTGGATATAACTGCAGAGCTCTTGCTTGTTGTTCATTGAGGTGCGAGGTGTTTACTGAATGAAGCAGGGCATGGTAGAGAGAGGAAACAGGGTCTTCTGGTTAAGGCAGTTGAATGTGCTCAGGAGAGGTGGCTCAGGTCCCCACAGTGTCCTTGTAGAGGCAAGTCACTTAACAAACGTTTCCCAGGTGGTTTCTAATCACCGAAAGAGCCTTTCTGTTCATGCTAAGAATGAGGCGGTTGTGCAAATGTCACCAATCCCTACTCTTTGTCTAGCAACATCATGTATAACATTGCATTTGACAAGGCCTTCCTCAAGAGAAGAAGCCCTGTGAGCAAATCTGTTAATGTTCACCTTCTTTTTATATTTATACATTGTACTTGTAAGTGTTTATAAATCACTATATGGCAATGAATTAGGCAGGTTATCTTGAAAATCACTGGAAATTGTGGAAATGTGCAGGGAGCATATGAGATTGTTTTTCAGACCTCAGCCGGGTTAATTAAATCCTGCAGTTCATTCATTTGCACTGAAGTCAATTTGAATTTTACATGTGGAAAGTGTGCAAGATCAAAAATTATGCCCAATGGGCACATAGTTCTACAGAAGAAAATGTCAGCTCCAGAGGGTAGTATTTCTGACTTCTCATCAGCTAGGCTCTCTCCTTCTTTCGCTCTCTCTTCCTCTCTTTCTCAATTAGCTTTACTCATATTTTTATGTGAGTGGATTTGAAAGGGTTCCTGAAGAAAAAAAAAAAAAAAAAACTTGCTGCATATACTGTACATGTTTTCATTTACAGATCAATGAAATGGTTGGACAGATAAATAAATAGGGTTTTTCTGAGGTCATGAAATATGTTGCATAATATAAAACTGTCTTTTAAATCTGTTTTATCGAGTATGTCATGATATTTTTGGAATTGCATTCTGGAAGATATTTTCAGCACTTATTATTGCTGTTCTTGATCTATACATCCTTGTTTGACAGTCCCTTAATCTGCCTGATATAAACTGAATGAATAGCAGCATTAAAAATATGGCTTCAGGGACTCCTTAGGAGGTTTCTTTGTAAGTGTACATTTAATAGTTCATCTGTAAATTTATTTTATGAGGTGTTTAAACCTCAAGAAAACTGAAAAGCATAATATTAATGCTTGGTTTACATCTACTGAAATCAATGGGAACTTTGCAATTGACTTTAATGGTAGCCTATGTCCTCTAATTATGAAAGTGTCAAGGATGATATACACAAAACCACAAGGAGAGTTTTCTGTTTCATCATATACTATTCTGTTTGCAAATGCATAAGCAAAGTACAATGATGTGGCTTGTTCTTGATTAAACAATTCAGTGTTTGGGCCTAACCCTGAATCATGTTGCTACTTTACTTTGGGTTGAGTTGTTTTACTTCTGGAGAAACTATGTGCCACTCTATGTGGTTCACAAAAGTGACAAGGTGGAAGTTCCAGCCAATTTTTTTTAAAGGCCTTTGAAAACTATGCATTTGGTTTTGATCTTTCATCTATCCCATGGTATGAGTAATGGAAGAAGTTGATGAAACAGTTTTATTCCTAATTCTCGTATATTCTTCATGTGATCAGCTTTGACAGTGTTCCTGGAAATACACATAATGTAGTGTATATGTGCATGTTTTCCCTTAGGATTCACAGAAAGTTTCCAACATGCATCATCCATCTGTAAACCGCTCATCATTTTCTCTTTGTATTAGTGAAAGTGAGGGAGAATACATCAAATGAAAAAGTGCTGCTAGAATTAAGGGATTTTTTTTTGTTTGTTTGCTTTTGTTTTCCTGTTAGTGTAACAAGCACAGTAGTCTGAACAGACTAAGTTTGGTAAAGCATTTGTAGTAGTAAACAATGTTAGACAAAAATCCCACAAATTTCTTGTTGAGTCTGCTTTGGAGGTAATACTCATTTGCTGGCTGAAATGCTGGTCTTGCTTCACATTTTTCAGTGCTTGCGAAATATTTAAATATTTTGTTGGTGACTAGAGTTGGTAGTTCACTACAAAGTAGCGCCCAGGAAATTTTTTTTGATGAAGCAGTATTCAACTGGAAAATGCCATTTCCACAGGGTGAGCTCTTCCCTGGGAATGTGTCTGTCTCATTGAAAATCCTCTCATTTAGACACAACTCAGGCGGAGAGGCTCTCCAGGTTCTTGCCATCCTTCTGCTCTGCTGGTGGACGCTCATACCTTTGTGGTTCTCTTCAGAGATAGAAACTGGAGCTTTTAGGTGTCCTCATTTGAGGGCAGCTGCCTTTTTGAGCTATCTGACTGTTTTGGCAGTCAGGATTCAGCAGCTCCAGTATGAGCAGTCTGGTGAGGCAATTACTTTAGGAGCTGGAAATTTTATATGCTGGCTTTCTCAAAAGAATAAAAGAAAGTTTACCACACATTCTCCCTCAGAAAGAAGTAGAGTTTTGGTATTTATTCTGGGCCTAGGACAAGATTTGTCTGTATCAAAATTATTTTTCCCAAAGCTAGTTAAAAGAGAATTTGTAGAGGTCATTCCAGATGGCTGCTGCAGACCTCAGTCCATTTTTGTCCTATAGACATTAACATAGATCTCTGCAAAATACATAAATAAATAAATATGACTAGGAATTATATCTTTATAAGCGACATAGGATTCCTAGATGCAGGTTGGAGGAGGATACAGAAGTAGAGTCCTCAAATACTCTATGCACACTAGACGAACAAATGACTCCACAAGTGCCAACTCCTATTTTTAACTTAGTTTTTGATGAGCACTCTGGTTGTTATAGAAGATAAATAAAGATAAAATAAAGATAAAAAATAATCAACCAAAAAAAGTCTTTGAAACATGTATTCGTGGATCTAGTGTGTTTACATTAAGTAGAAAAATAATCAAGTGGGCCTGTAGCTGAGGTTCCTGATTTTGAAGAGAAAATTTCAACCAACTATGTGGATTAGTTATTGAAATTATCTAGAGTAAGGAGCCAACAGGTTGAAAAATGGAGGAGCCTAGATTTTGGTTTTAAACTCTCAGACAGAAAAGCTCACTAGAACCTGAATTCCAAGCAAAAGGAAAAATAGTAGGGAAGGATGTTAGGTCATAGAATTATAGAATCATTATGCTTGGAAAAGACCTTCAAGATCATCAAGTCCAACTGTAAACCCCTCAATACAATGCTTGTTAAACCATATCCCTAAATGCCTCATCTACACACTTCTTGAACACTGCCAGGGATGGTGACTCCACCACTTCCCTGGGCAGCCTGTTTCAATGGTTGGATACTCTTTCCATGTAGAAATTCTTCCTAATGCCTAACCTGAACCTTCCCTGGTGCAACTGGAGGCCATTTCCTCTTGTTCTATCCGTAGCTGTTCTAGAGAAGAGATTGACCCCCACCTCACTGCAGCCTCCTTTCAGGTAGTTGTAGAGAGCGATAAGGTCTCCCCTGAGCCTCCTCTTCTCCAGACTAAATAGCCCCAGCTCCCTCAGTCGCTTCTTGTAAGGTCTCTGCTCCAGCCCCTTCAGCAGACCCCTTCGTTGCCCTACTCTGGGCACACTCCAGCACCTCCATGTCTTTCTTGCAGTGAGGGGCCCAAGGCTGAACACAGTAGACGGGGTGCGGCCTCACAAGCTCCAAGTACAGGGGGACCATCGCTTCCCTGCGCCTGCTGGCTGCACTGTTCCTGATACAAACCAGGAGACCGTTGGCCGTCTTCGCCACCTGGGCACACTGCTGCCTCATGTTCAGCTGGCTGTGGGCCAATACCCCCAGATCCTCTTCTGCCACACAGCTCTCCAGCCCCTCTGCCCTAAACCAGTAGTGTTACATGGGGCGGTTGTGACCAAAGTGTGGGACCTGGCATTTGGCCCTACTGAACCTTATACACTTGGGCTCTGCCCATTGATCCAACCTGTCCAGATCCCTCTGCAGGCACTTCCTACCCTCAAGGAGATCTGCTCTTCCTCCCAGCTTGGTGTCATCTGCAGATTTGCCGAGGGTGCGGTCAATCCCCTCATACAGATCACTGATAAAGATATTAAAGAGGACTGGCCCAAACAGTGATCCTGAGTGGGGAACACTGCTCGTGACTGGTTGCCAGCTGGATTTAACTCCATTCAGCACCACTCTCTGGGCCTGGCCATCTAGCCAGTTTTTCACCCAGTGAATAGTCCACCTGTCTAAGCTGTGCTCTGCCAGCTTCTCCAGGAGAAGGCAGTGGGAGACTGTGTCTAAGGCCTTGCTGCAGTCTAAGTAGATCACATCCGCAGCCTTTCCCTCATCCACTAGGCGGGTCACCTGGTCATAGAAGGAGATCAGGTTGGTCAGGTAGGACCTGCCTATCATGACAACCTGTTGGCTGGGCCTGATTCCCTGGCTGTCACACACATGCTGTGTGATTGCCCTCAAGATCATCTGCTCCATAACTTTCCCTGGTGCCGAGATCAGGCTGACAGGCCGGATTTTCCTCCAGAGGCCTTTGCTCTTCAGGACTGTCATCCAAGGGACTCTGCAAACCAGTGTCCTAAACAGTTCGAAGTCTGCCCTCTGGAAGTCCAATGTTGCGGTTTTGCTCCTGACTTCATTGAGATTTGAAAACTGTGTCATTTCATGGTCACTATACCCAAGAGAGCCTTCAACCACCGCATCTTCCTCCAGTCAAGATAGTAGATCTGATTTCATGGGCAACCCCCACAGAAAGGATATCTGGAGGAAGTACAAGAAGAGAGGAAAAAGAGGAATCAGGAAAGGAGGTTGTATCTTAGAAGGCAAAGTATGTAGGAGCTTGAAAAGGAAGAGGAAGGATGAAGAAGGAGCTTGAAAGAAATAGCAAAAACTTAGGCTTGAAAGAAATAGCAAAAAGTTCTTCAAATGTTGAGGAGAAAAAGGAGAAAAACTCCTGTGCAGTGAAGACAGGATCAAGCTGAAAGATATTCTGTATTGTATATCTAAGCTAAACTGATAAAGTCTATCAATAGGGTAAAGTCATGATGCTTACTGGAGGTATGGAAAGGGAAATTAGTACAAGCAGTGTGGACTCAAACTTCCAACGATTAAGAGTGAGTGGGATAACTTGTTTCAGAATTCAGATAGCAGGTATATCAAAATGCATTCTTGAATGTCTCTCATGGAGCAGCTAATGTATGACTAAAACAGTTTCTCTGGGTAACAAAGAAGATCACGTCGACAAGAAAATGCCGATGCCTCTGACCTCAAGGATATGGTAAAAAAGCTTTAAAGCAGATTTTGAATGAAAAACATGCATATGGAGTAAATAGAAAATTATATTGAAATCAACAATTTTGAAAAAAATTGAACTCGATCATGCTAGGCAAATCGGATATTTGGGTTTGCTGAAAAAAAGGATATTGTAAAATCTAATATATCTGGTTATCAGTGAAGAATTTGCTATGGCATAGAAGAGAATTTAATAGTAGTTTAATTGGGGAAATGGGTATAACACAAGAACTGTTAAGTGTCTGGTTAAAGAGCAGATACTACTGTGTTATGCTGAAAGGGAAAAGAGCTATGAGGAGGAGGCTTCTAGTGAAATTCCACTAGACTTGGATCTGATCTTATTAAATATTTTCCTTAAAGACCTTGACAGAAGAAGTTGGAGGCTCCCAAAGAGACTTGCCAGTGAAACATGGGTGGATGATGTAACCAATAAAAAAAACCTGAATATCTTGCAGAAAAAATGGATGATCTTGTAGACTTAAGTCATTAACACAAAGTACACTTAAGATAAAATGTAATAATGAGAGAGATGTGCACTCTTCCATGATTAGCCTCAATCTGCACTCTACAGACTGCGAGATTGTGGGGGTTGCAGCCGTACTGTTAACGAGACCTGTTGCACGTTGTGGGAGTTGCAGCCGTACTGTTAACGAGATCTGTTGTACGTGACAGAAGCAGAGATAGGGAATGGCGGACGGAAGATCTCGCGGTGTCACGGAATGGGCAAGGGTTTAACCATATTAGGGCAAAAAGTGATATCTGGAGCCTAATTGGTACATAAGACAACTTCCGCCTGGACAGAAGTTATAAGAGCCAGCAGTGAATTTCAATAAACGTCATTTGGCCTATCATCTCATAGGTGTCAGTGCTTCTTGACCCTGAGGTGGATGGCCTCAGAGAGAGATGTGCACTCTTGGACAATTAGCCTCAATCGATAACGAACCCGACACGAGATCTTTGTTTGGAAGTTACTGAGGAGTAGATATGAGCCACCAGCTTGATGTGGGAATAAAAACTCTGTTGTCCTCCCAGGAAGAGTTACTTTCAGTAGAAATTAGGACCTGCTCAAGGAATTGGAGAAAACTCGTTTAAAGTATTGTGTGTAGTCCTGGCTACCTGTCTTCAGGAAAGATGAATTCAGAGTGAAAAAGTACAGAAAAGATGGCTGGGAGAGTGGAGAGATTATTACGAAAGGATGCAAAGATTCTTGACTAATGAGGAGGAGAGATGAGAAAGGGTGTGTTCTTTATAAAAGGGCAAGCAACGAGGCTGGCAGATGAAAAGATTAATCATGAGTAAGGTTAGGTTGGAAATTAGGCAATTTTTCAGCAGAAAAGCAACACAAAGCTCATGGGTTTATGAACAGACTGCCAGTGACAGGCGAGACTGGATTTACTGGCCACAAATCCTGCCAAGTCTATGTTCCTATTTTCTTTTTCCTTTATCCTTTATTTCTCATATATATATTATTTCTTTTATATATATATATTTCCCCTGGAAAGGAGAGAGAGGAATAGGGAAGTAGAAAGGGAGGGAAGTGGGGAGGAGAACGGGAATGAAATTGCCATTCTTTAATCAAATTTACTGTGAGGTTTACCTGCATCTCTGCAGCTTGTTTAGTTGCAGTGGTTAGAACATAAGTTTTTTTTTTTTTTTTTTTTTTTTTTTTAAGTAGAAATACAAAAATATGCAAAGCTCAGGAACCTTCTTACTTCCTCCATGCAAGGGAACTGTTGCGGCACTGTCTCTGTTCTGCATTTCAGGCTCAGACTCCACTAACCATTCCTAAGGGGCACCATAAATCCATGCTGCTGCACTGTGTGGGGACACTGCATTCCCATGAAAGAATATGGCAAACTCTCTTCAGATGCAGGGAATATAGCTTGTTCTCATGGTTGTGTTCCTGATCTTGTTCCAGAAACAGAAGCGCAGATGAATTGGTTGCTTGAAGTTTTGGGGAGCTCCAACATCCTGCACGGTGTTTCAGATCCTTGGGGATCCTTGGGGATCCTTGTACCCCTTGCACACCATGGGTTTCCAGCATGCACTTTCCTCTGATGCGCCGAAGAATTAAACACACTCCCTAGCTGCAAACCTAATAATAAGCCTAGTCATGTTTAACTGTGTTAGAGATCACTTTTGCAGAGCCTGTGGCTATCCTTGAAGAAGTCACTGAAACCAGAATCCCTTCAAGCAACAATTTTGAGGACAGTGTGTGGTTAAGGAGCTGAAGGAGTTTCCCTAAGCTGAAACTATTTATAGGGCATAAACTGATAGATGGAGTAAGGGACAGGGCATTTATACTAATAATGATGGAAATGATGCCACTTATGTGGCATCAAAAGCAGTGAACATGCTTAAAAACTCTATAGCAGCAGTGTTCAGATCCAAATGCAGTTCCCTCGTAAGAAGTGAACCAAGTCTATGGCAGTCATACATATTTCTCAGTTGGCATTAAAGTCAGCAAGACATTAAAGCTTAAGTTTCACCTATCCTAGGTGGAATAAAAAGAAAGGAACATGAAAGTAATTCCAGTGCTAAGGTTATCTCATGCAAAGTGCATTCAATAAATTGAGCTGAGAAAGTGGAAAATTTTGGTAAAATTACAGAATCACAGAATAACAAAAGAGTTGAGTTTGGAAGGGACCTCTAGAGAGTCCCCTGTAATTCAGAGCCCATATCCTTGTGCAGAGGCCTGTCTGAACCCCAGGCTGTTTCTATTATTTGGATGAATTTCGTTCTACATATGTAGCATTGAAAACAGGATGGCCTTGCATTTAAGGCTCAACAGTAACCTGAGCTCAAAACTAAAATTAACCTTGGAAAGGAATCTGAGACTAAAAGTGATGCTGTTACTTTGGGATCAGAAGTGTCTTTTTGCCGGATTCTAGTGCAGATCTGATGCAGTCATGGTCAGTTGCTGTCAATGAGCTCAAGGGAGTGTCTGCTCAAGCTAACTGGGACCATGGTTTTTGCAATTTTCCCTCAGCTCTTCAGCTATCTCACACCTTGCCTGTGTGGTCCGGCTAGCACAGGTTTGAGGGCTATTTGGGAGCTATTCAGTCTTCCTGCTGTTTTTCCAAGTAGAGTTAGAGATCTTAAACTGGTCTAGGGTCTTAATGTCAAGGATGCGACTATATTCTGCAGAAATAGCCATTGCTTTATTAAGAAGATGCAGAATGGTAATTTCTGGTTATTATAAGGTTTCAAATTTGGTAGCCATAATTACATGCATGAAAAACAAGGACTCTGGAACAGAAACATGAACAGATGGGGCTGAAGCTTTGGTCAAGTTGGAAGAAATATGGCTAAAGAAACTCCCCAGATCTCATCTGTTGAAACAAACAGCCTTCAGTATCTTATGTTTACCACTGACTTTACAGTTTTACTTTTATCAAAATAAAGAGTCTTTGGAAATCAGTCATCTAACTATCCATAATGAAATAAAGTCATCTTTTTTTTCACAGATGGGAGAGCTGAAAGAACAGGGATGTGAAGTTACTAGCTGAAAGCAGTCCAGTAACCAACCCAGGAACAGAAGCCAAGCCTCTTAAGTTGCACTCGGATGCTCTAATTAAGAAATTTTGCCCTCTGATGTTACAATGAGCTATGGCATAACAATACCTATATATTAATAATTTATCCAAGGGGAGTTCATCTGAATGTGTATGTTTGCTCATGCTCCTGTTAGTAATTCAGAAGAATGCTTTGAATTCTAACTCTGAAATGAATTTTCAATACTTTTCTTTTTAACTAGACTTTTTGTTTACAAATATTTATTCACGAGTCATGCTTAAAACACAGTTCTAAAAATATGATTTATTAAAATTATCACACATTCATTTCCTAAAATATCCCAAGGTAGCTCTGGTAATTCAGATATCTAGATTTTCCAGAGTCTGGCTTTACACTTATTTTCAGGGTGTTGAACATTTGCATTTCACTTTGCCTTTATAGAAGACTGTGGATAGTTAGCATCCCCCCCCCAAAAAAAATAGTTGTGTATATCTAACAGGGATTTTCTTGGTATTGGAAGTCACTCTTGGAAATCTTGCTGTAAATTCTTTGGAAGGATCAAGAGCTCAAGTCTAGCTCCAGTTTAACTGGAGGGAAGCCTATTACTGAAGACCCAAGAGACAGAGATGCTACAGATACAGAAGTCCATCACAGGCAAATTGAAGAGTATTTGCTGCTTATTTTTGCAAAAGTTCAGCTTGTTCTTGTCTTTTCTGGCTACATCCTGCTGCCCCGGATCAAGACTTTGTGCAGAAGACTTCTAATGTTTGGGGGTATTGGGCACCAATAGTAGCATTAGTAATTGGTTTTACTTGCACACAAGAGTTTGAAGCAGCACAGAAGCTTTTTTTTTTTTTTTTTCCCCCACAGGATAAGTGTTTCCCTGTGGCTTTCACTTGAATCTGACATAGCCATGTTGTGGACTTCCCAAAATACTGTCTCCAGCACTGAAGCAGTGTGTAAGTTTGGTGATGTAATGAGAGAAAATGTTAAATCATACTGGAAAACTGTATTGTTCATAGCAGAAGATACTTACAGTATATCTACAATTTCCAAATCTTTATTATCAATAATCTGCCTGCGCAGAATTGATGAGCATGCTCTGTATGTCTGGTTAGCTGCAGTTGAACCTATAAAATATCTGCAGTTCATCCATGCTTCTCCCACCAGCAGGTGTCATTCTGGAAAAAGGAAAATATTGTAAGTCCCAGAACTGGAGAATTTGGCTGTGACAAGAAAAAAAAAATGTTTGCTTAAAATATAGCTTATGAAGGATAGGCTACTCCAAATAAAAAACCAAGACAAAATCGGTTGGTTTGCATGAAACACAGCCTATCAGAATGTTTTCGAAGAAACTGCGTGCACCATGTAATCCTGCCATATAACCAACAAAATGCAGATGATTGGCAAGGCAAACCAATGTCCATTGAAAACTGGCTCCTGCCTCTCACTTTTCTCTGTGACATCTTCACCACTCCTTACTGAACACCCATGACTTTAAAGCCAGTGATAACCATCAATCTTTATGATGGGTTTGGGGCTTTATTTCCCCCCAAAGACAAACAGAATGAATATGTTAAATTTGGATCTCATTTTCTTCGGGGTAAACTTAAAGTAATCTCACCATTTGAAATTGAAATCAGCAGAATTGCTTGGGTAGTAATCAGTTTCACTTTCTACTGTCCTGAACAAAAATTGAGCAGAAAAAAATACCAAATCTTTTAATGTCTGTTATAATATTTATGTTCTCCCTTTGGTGTACATCTTTTTTATTAGCTGTCACTTCTTTTAGTGTGAAGAGACTGGTTTTCATTTCTGATAAACACATTGAGAAAGCTAAGGCTGAATTGTGAAGAACCAGGTTGGTGCTGCCTTGTTGCTTGCCTATGGAGTCTAGTCTGATGGCTGTTAAAACCATGTTTGCTGTGAAGTCTGTGCAAAAGGCGTCTTGCTCCCACTATTCCTACTGGGAGGTTTTTTTTCCAACCCATCCCTGCTCTGATAATTACAAAGTTTTTCTATCTTTCAGGCCAAATTTATCCATGCCTGCTCTAAGTCCTTGTGTCAAAGTTGTCCCTTTATCTTGAATAGCTTTTTCCTCTTGTGTTTTTTTTTTCACTCATACCAGTGTATTTGGGGGGATAATGATGGTCCTTTTTTTCAGGCTTTATTTCTGTAAGGCCGAGGTGCTGAACCTTTTGGCCAGGGTGCTGTGCCTGACCTGCCAGGTCACACGTGTCATCTGCAGGTCACCCAGGCCAGGAGCAGGCTGTGGGCTGGGGACACTGCGGTGACCCTGGCGGTCCCTTTCCCTGCAGTCTGAATGGTCGTGTAGCTGCCCAGGCTGAGCCCAGCATCCTAGACCAGGCTAGTAAAATTTACCTAGATTTCTTTCAGAAGATTATCCCTCCACATTGCTTTAACTTAAATTTATCTGCATTACAGGTGAGCAGAACATACAGGTGTGATTCTGCACAGGTGAGCAGAAGCCTGTGCCATTCACATTGCCTTACGTACGCCAATACTACTTTCACATCTTAATAAAAATACTTCACTTGATATATCCTTGCTCTGCACCTATGTTTTCTGGATCTTCATCACAGACAGCTTGTGGTTGACTAGCCCAGCCAGGTGTATCATCGTCTCAGCCATTTTCTGAAGTGCTCCTGTAAATCTAGCAGCATCTGCTACTGTGATATGAGGCTCAGCCAAAATTCCTCCTGGTACCAAGGGGCTGTTTGCTTGGGAAGCAAGGACAGGCTCCAGGGCCTGGCTATGAGGAACACAGTAAAGTGGAACTTTATTTCCCATTTTTTAGAATTCTAATTACAGTGAGGTAATGTAAAATAATTGTATTGTAGGTTGCCATATCTGTTTTAGTATTAAATACTTTTATGTATAATTTTTGTATACATAGTGTATGCTGCAACTTTTTTTAATGAGCTCATTTGCTGGATGAGAAAAAGTAGCATATAAACTTTGAGTTAAAGACTTTGCTCTAAAATAGTTAAAAGAAGAAGGCTTGGACCTTCGTGAAGCCTGATTTTCTGAGAATTTAACTTTGAAAATAGAACCATCTTTTAAAAACTGAAAAAAAAAGTATAGAAGTGTCTGCATTTGACTAATTAATTATGGTCTTCATTTGTTTGGACCTAGAAAACAAGCAGTGATTATCTCCAACAGGTTCTTATACGGTACATGGGATTTAGCCTGCATGCATCAAAGAAAAATTATTTCCCTGGAGTCCTTAAAATGTATTTTTAGAGTTTTCAGCTGAGTGAAATCATGCCAAATTTTGTCACCACCCCCCAGCCTTTTTTTTTTTTTTTTTTTTACTCTTTATTTTAGTATTTTATTCTATTAATTCCAGAGGAAAAGCGGGTGCCTAAACATAGATATCCCATGTTGGTTTAACCCTCCTGAGGATCCCAGCTGGCCCCTGGCTGCCAGCTCAAGGGGTGCAGGTTTTCCTACAAGTTCTGCCTCGTATCTGCCAGCCTCATGGATGTACCTTGGATGTGCTGGGCTCTTCCAGCTGGCTTTAGGTTCCCTTGCTTAGGCATCTGAATCTCTCCCTTACATCCTGCCACTGAAAAACACTGTGAAAGATAATATACCTCTGCCAATTTTTAAGCAAGTTAAAGATAGCCCAGCTGTGAAGGTTAGTCCATGCAAGGTGTTTTATTTTAGTTTAACAAGACATGGAGTCAGAAAAGTAATTTTATATTTAACACATACGGAGTTACTGGCTTTAACGGGATGCCATCGAGAGTCTGTTTTGAATTACGGTGGCTGAACCTGTGTGTTAGCTCGGAGCTGCGGATCCTGAGCGTAGGCACCACGGTCGGCCTGAACACTGGCTGGGCAAGGACGCTGTGGGGCTGCGTGTGGAATAACTAAAATTCCCTTTGAAACAGCACATCCAGCCCGTGGCCAGAGACCTGGGGTTTCTCGTCAGGAACTTCGTGGTCTGCTGTTCCCAGCATAATTCCTCAGCTTGGGGTATGACGTGGCAAATTCCATGCGAGAAGCTAATGACTGGAGGTGCCAGGGCACTCAGCTAGAGGGAATTAGGGAAATACTTGGAGTAATTACAAACCTGTGTGAATGAGGTCCATATTTGAGGGTCTTGCGAATAACAGAAATCAAGAAAAAGTTTATTTTGACAAACTTTAAGAACATAATACTTGATGGAAAGTAAAAACGCTTTAATATATTAGCTGAAGCAATTAAATATGAATTGTGCAGTTCTGGGTTGAGTGTTACTGAATCAATCTTGAAGAACAATCTATTTTTCATGTGTATAATACATAAAATATATATTTTATATTAAAATAAAACCTTTTTATTTTTAAAAAATCAAAGCTATTGGAAGAGGGGAATTCTGGATAAAATTCATCATAGACATTACTTAGGATAGTACAGGCAGAAAACACTTTCCCAAGTACTGCTTTTATCAGTCATTAGTGTTACCATCTGTAGAAAATTGGACTAGTGGTGTAAGTATTTGAAAAGTCAAATTGTTATATAAAAGGTATGATGTAGGGGGGACTTACAAAGCAATGGTAGTATCTGATTTAGTAGGGTATGATATTTATTTTACAATTTATGGATGAAGCAGAAGAATTGTTTTAATATACTTATGTTTTAAAATCTTTACCTATTTTTTTAGGATGAACCCCAAGGCTTGGCTGCCATGGCTGTTCGAAACAAGAAACCAGCACCCTTTTCATTTCATTCATTTCACTGGTCACTGGCAATTTGATCTTAAATGAAGGCAGAAGAGAGAATTTCTTCCTACAGAGAACTTGGAGAGGTTTGTCCCTTAAGAAAGGAGTAGAGAATTTTTTAATGTTTTTTCAAATAGCAGAGTACATGATAAAAGTTTATGGATTGTGAATTAATTGAAAGATTGTGGAACAGGAAAGAAGTCTTATTACAGGAAGCCCTGGAGACCTACAACCTAAGCACCCTGAAATTTGTGACCAAGCCCACAGAATAACTCTAGAGAGTCTGAACCACCTATGGTGACGGTTGTTCCTGATAGGGTTTACCAGTCCCAGACAGCTTCCCCAGATGGACCGGTAGAAGATGTGTCTTTTACTCATTTAGTCCAAGGAGAGACTGCAAAATGCACGCTTAGGAGTCAAACCTTGAGTTTATGAAATTAGCAACAGCAGCTCAGATTTTAAAAAACAAAAAAAAAATGAAACACTGGCATTTGGGAGGTGGCACATATTTCAGAATATATCAGTTCAAAATATAATGTGCTTTTGTCCAAAGTCTGTTATCTAAATATGCAACCTAAATATGCAGTTTTGTGCATATTTAATAACACAGCTGTATCATGAAACATGAAATGGCTACTTAAAATAATGACTGTAAGAATATCCATATGTAAATATTATGTAAATAGTTTCACTTCCAGAGGCTATAGACACCATTTTAAAATTTGATAGAATTAACTCCCCCCCACAATTTTTAATGTAATTAAAGTTTAAGAGTTAATCTGTGTATTAACTTTTTAGTATTTGCAGTTGTCTTAAAAATATTACTCAGGAACAATTTAGTTTTGCAAAAGTGTTGCACTTCATCGCAGCTACGGTTCTTGTTTGTAGAGCAAAAAGTCCCCAAGTATTTGTCTCAAATACCATTGCTTTTACTCCACTAGTGGCTGTATATTTGTGGTCACACTATGGTAATATATGCAAAAATATATCCATACTCTCTTCTAGAGAATACTGGGAGGAAATTATATGCGGTCAACCCACACGTAATTTGTTCTTCTGAGTGGAGATCTCACGCAGCCTTCTTGAATGACACCTTTTGTTGGATAAGATGAAAGTAAATGACAGGAACCATTTGAAAACCTCTTGGTGAATTGCTTAAATTCACTGAAACCAGCTAAAAAGAATAGAATTGAAACAGTGATGTGCATGGAATATATCCAGAGCTGTGTGTTTATTAATTCTTTTAAAGTGTTTACAACAAAAATATTTAGTTACTATATTTTTCTTTGAGGGGTGTGTGCATTATAGACCATACCAATTTTAGATGCCTAAATAACTGCTTTCATGAAGATTTTTGTAGTGATACAAATTAATAACAAAAGAGAGTGAATACAGAGTACAGTACTGAGACCAAAATACATGTGGTTTAAATTTGAAGAATTTAATGTTAGTTTTTCCCTATAGAGAAAGGTTATTTGGGCAATAACGTACTAACATTATCACCACCCACAGAGAGGGGGACCTGTTGATCCTGTTGGTTAAGTAAAAATTCAAAAAAGGAAGAACGTAGGTCTAGAGAGATTGCTTGATGGAAGTGAATCACATGGCAAAAATGCTGACACCTAGAATAGTTGTAGACACCTTCTTTGATGGTTAGAAAGAAAAATAAGCACATGGTATTTTTGTCAAATTAGAGTGTTTAGCTTGCTTGCTAGATAAAATTGGCAGCGGTTATTAATACAGTGGAAGGTTAAATGATGACCACAGAAATATGATGATAAGTGCTGTTGTAATTTAGACCGAGATGATTTGTGTAGCCAGTAAGAATTATAATCCAATGTGTTAACCATTGGGCAGAAGGGCTGCTAAGAAGTGTGTGAAATACACAAAATAAAGGATAAAAAGTATGTTTAAGATGGTATTTCTTCAAAACTTTCTTCAGGAAGATGTTGCTGGAACCTCTACTTGCTTTTGACAAGCTGTGTCTGTTAAAATAAATAAATGTCTAACTTTACCAGTAAATAGTGCTAAATCTCTTGATTTCTGCTTAAGCTTTTATCATTTTGTAATAATTCTAGTGGAGCTAGCTAGAAACAAGCTTAGTAATGACAATGATTACCCCTTGGACACTATTTATTGTTAGTTTAAGCTGACACTCAATGCACAAATGCCTTTGCCTATTAGTAATGGAAGAAACTATATGAAATTTGGTGAGTTTGAGTAGTTTCATCCAGATGTGAGACAACACAAAAAAGCCAGGTCTCAGCATCACGACGTGTCAGGAAGGACTGTCGTTGCCCCACAGGCTGATGCCTGGACAGCTTGAAGATGGTCTGAGCTATAACCAAGCCTGCCAGGACTCTGCACTTGGACTTTTGGAAATTTGTGGGTGAATCTGGTTTCAGCCCCAAAAGTCAAAATTCAGTGGTTTGCAACTGGTTTTGCTTTGTTTGAAGCTCAAACTCAAAGCAAAACTCTTGGGGTAGAGGGTTGCACGAAGCAAAACTTAAGAAAGTTATCACAAAAGCTCTGCAAACTGAGCAAGCTGGTTTCACTCAGCTCTAGAAATAATCCCCTTTTGCAAGTTCACTTTTCAGTTGTGTGCGTGGGCAATGTCAGAAATGAGCTGGTTTCGCTACCCCATGGACAGGCAACTTCCCTATCTCTAAAGCGTGACCCCAGGCTGAGTAGCATCTCTCTCTTCTCTTAGCTCATACTTTAAGACATGAAGTTTTCTCTGCCCTACATTTAGCTTTGGTTCATCTGTAAAACAAAAGATTTGGGTCTTAACCTAGCTCCCCATCAGTGTTTATTATTACTATTATTATTTTATTATATCCACCTCCAGCTCTGAACGCATTTCCTTAACCCCTCCTGGTGCTCTCAGGGGCACCCAGCCTTCACCTCAGGAAGGTCACCTGAGGATCCAGGTGTTTTCAGTGTGGGAGTTTGCTTGGAGATGCGGAACACCTGCAGCTCTCGCTGCCTTCTCTGGGAGCTGCAGGTGCTCAGGCCTTTGTGAAAGCAGAGCCTCTCTCCCGAGGTGCTCATATTTGAAATGAAGCTTTGAGCAGACCTCTGTTTGGCTTTACCTTTCTGTAAAATTTTTAGTAGACCTGGCTAGAAAAGAACCTGTGCATCGCACTGAGACAGTGATGCTTTTAGCAGTGTATTACTGAGTGTTTATGAGTTCAGGTTGGTCAGGGCCCCTTCTTTTACTGAGTAGCTGCACTCTTAACTTCCAAAGTTCCCAGATTCTGAACATTTTTGAGAGACTGAGCTTCTGAGCTTCCCAAATTATCCCTGGTGGGAAGCGCAAGGCCAAAGCAGAACTGAGGCTGAGGCTGAGTCAGCTTCGAGGTGCAGATCTCAGCCCTTGGCAAGGTTATGGGGAAGGACTAGGGAGATGTTCCAAAGCAAATGCAGTATGAGGTTATAAGCGATGATATGTGCGTGTATTTTGCTTTTTCAGGGAGCAGATATCAACTTTTTGTGGCAAACCTGTACGTAGGAAAATGCAGAGAGGCAGGGAACAGCTGAGCTTGAAGGTTCAAAAGTGTCTTGAAATACAACTCTCAAACTGAGTTACCCAAGGGTTATTTTGAGTGGACTTTACAATGTAATGGCTCAACTCTGCACAAGGGTGAATTTTATCATATGTAAGCATATAGCCTAGCAAAAGCCATCAGGCTGTAGGTGGAAAGCACATCTCATAACCCCAAATCTTACTTGGTATTTTGAACTATCAGAGTTTTCAGAGATGAGTCATCATAGTAATTTGCAAGTAAAAAATATATATATAGCGTGCTGACTGTAATCAAGGCTCCAGCGTTGGGCTTATTTTCACCTCAAATAGCAGGTGTGGTCCTCTGTTATTGGAAATCATTAAAAGCCCCCAATAAAAAGGTACAAGTCAGATCAGATGCATCCAAAACTTGAAAATAAAGCAGACCTAGAATCATTTGCAGTCTTCTACTAAGGGCATTCTTGATCCAAGATTACTGCAAAACTTTTCCAGCCAGGGCAAGAACTAGAGAAGATGGCACAGGAGTACCTGTGGGGTGGGAAAAAGCCAAATTCCTTTCTTTCCTATTCTTTTTTTTTTTAATTCAGCATTTGAATTAAAACACACAGCTGGCCCAGCTATGCAAAGGGTTGCTTCTTGTACCAAAGAGTTTAAGGTAGGATTAGAGGCTCTGCTTACGAAAAAAATTGCTTCAGCCCAGAGAGCAATCTCGCCACAAAATAAAATTAACTTTAAAAGTAATGAGATTTTCCACTGTTAACTTAATAGCACCAAACCACATGTTCTAAACAATGTATTATTATTATTATTTGTATCAGAGCTCATTTTTAGTAACAAACTCCAGGCTATTAGCCCTGCCATTTTTCCACTGCTGGAGGGAAATGTACGATCTTTCCAAACTCTATGGTGAATCCCTTGGAGATGCTTGATGGGCCACCAGTGAAAAGGGCCTCTAAAAATGCTATAATGGAGGAGGCAGTTCAAGGTAAAGGAAATGGGGGAAGTGGGGAAAAGAAAAAAAAAAAGAACATCTTTTTGGAACTTTCGCTCTTTTTTTTTTTTTAGATTATATTTCTACTGGGCTCAGTAACAAACAAGTTTTCTTTTAAAAAGTATTAAGTTATCAAAACATTTGCTAGGTCCTACTATTAAAACCTAGCAGTCAGCAGTGCTTAAGTTCAGCCATATCATTTTGCTGAGTAAGTTGTGCTAAAAATTAGAGTTTTCCCCTTGAAATAGTCTTTCCAAATGAGATTGATATTGTGAGAAAAAAAAAGGCAAAAAGAGAGGGATGCCTTCATCATAAGGAATTATGGAATTAATTTTCTCCATACATTGTGTTTGCACAAGACATTTTTGTTAACTCTTAATAAAAATACCATTCAGCTGCTACTTTCATTGTTTTTATCCTGGGACCAATACAACATTGTCATTATTGGATATAAAGTGCTGTAAAAACAAATCTAATTTGTTAAGTTTATTTTGATAAGAAATAAATATAAAGGTAGTGCATAGTTTGTATAGTGCTGCTATCATAGGACTCCTGGGTATAATTTATATAAGGAAAATAAAAAAGCATACATAACTTTCTAGTTGATTTCCTTGAGCAAGGCTAATTGAAAACAGTTTCTGTATTTAAAAGTAATTTATTTTAAATATACTTTTTAAAACAAAGTTCTTATTGATATCCATTTTAAGTATAATATTATCTCAGTGTGGGATACAAGTAAAAGGTCAAATCTTGTAGGAGTATTTTCTGTATGACTCAGTTCTGATCATAGATAAACTTATCAGGGAAACCAAATTAGTTAACCTTTTCAGGACCAAAAGCTTGTTTAACAGGCCACAACTGTGTGGTTTTTTCCCTAACACAAGCTTCAAAGCTCATACTTTTGTTCTGAAGCACCAAAAAGAGAGTGATAATTTCCTTTGTCTTTATCTGATGGAATGGAAGGGCTAGTGATTTTTAATATGAAATGAGACTTGTTAAGATTCTGTATGTAAGCCCACTAAGAAAGACATTATTAACTTTTAGTCAAAAATAATTATGCATAGCTGTGCGTGCACAAAGATATGCAGGTTATGACTCCAGTTATGCCTTTGATTTATGGACATTATTAAAGAATACATTTTCCCTTGCCCAGTAGCATAATTCTTATGCATGGGTCTGATTACTGGAGCACTGAAATGCACTTTATGGACAGGGTAGGAATATGCAGCATATCTAAAGGAACCAGCTTCTTTCCCTATTGCTTGATAGGTAGTCCTGTTCCTGGCCAGTTAGGGGACATTTCTCCAAAGCCTCTTCAGCTCCGCTTCCATTTTTATTTCGATTAGAGAAGTGCCAGCCTTGTGACTGACTTGGTGAATTCAGTCCCGCTCGCCCTCCAGGGCTGCCGTTACTTCACGCCGAACGTGGGGCAGTCTCACTGACTTGCGTGACTGAATCGGACTCCGGCGGATTAAAAGTCTTTCTCCAAGCAAGCGCCTTGGGAGCTGTATTTCAGACATTGCAGTGGAAAAGTCACGAGATGCATATACTAATGGTATTTCTCATATCCAGTGAAATAAGTGCATGCAAAATACTTAAGGACAAAAAGAGATCCAGAAAGCTATTTGTGAAGAAGATCAGAGTAGGCACAGCATTAGCTTACGTGTTCGGCACAGCCAAAAGTGAAAACACAAGTGTGTAATGTGTGCCGCAGGCTGAGCTGTAGTGTGCTCGGGGTGGAAACATGTCAGCTCTGCTCTTGTGTGCTGGCAAAGCATTTGTTTCATGTTGGCTGTGGCAATGAACTTTTTTTCACCCATAATTGACAAAATGCTACCATGTAGGTAATTAAAACATTTCAATTCTTCCATGAACGGAGCAATTTTACACAGTATTTTCTAAGAAAGTGGAAGGGTAACTGGCACTTGGGGTACTGTGTTGCTATTCTTATAAAACGTAATTTCATTCAAACAGACAAACTAATGCAGTTCTCTGGGCAGATAGTGCAACATGGGCAGCAAAGATAGCCTGCTGTTCCACAGGCCTGAGATGATTGCTCGGGAAAAGTTGCTGGATGACTTTTAACTATTAAAAGAGCAAATTCATGGTTTCCTTGTGGGCTAGTCACACTGCACAGTATTCTCTCTCTTTTCTTTTCTTTTTTTTTTTTTTCCTATTTAAATTTAGATTTGTTAATCAGACTTCCTGGCAGTGGTTATAAGCAGAGTCTGACTGAAAATTTGGTAGGTGAGCTAATCTCATTTTTACTGTATCTCTCGAGCCACCCACTTTCCCTTCCTATGACTCTACACCGAAAAGCCTTTGCAGAGGAGACTAAAGATACAGACCTTCCACTTCCCTCCATCCTCTCTCCTCCCCCTTTTTAGGCTGCTCCCCAGTTTTCTCCTGCACATCTCTCCTTTTTTAGCTGCTTGCATCCCCTCCACGTATAATGCATAGTTTCATACAACAGTCTTGCTTTTATACAGTAGGCTTTTAGAGGCTACGTATGGTGTTCTTTTCTCTTGTACTTGGTCAATAACTTTCCTGCAGCTCTTAGGATTTCTGGTAACTTTAACATCTCCACGGCTCTAACAGCTCCTGGGGACCAACAACTTTTAGAAGAGGAGAGGCACAGATACTCACGCTAAAATTACCTTACAAAACTCGCTTAAATTACAGATGATACAGAAGCTATCTTGGTGCTCCTGCACTAGCCACTGACTAAGATTTTCAGCAGAAATTTTGCTCCAGCTGTGATGCCTCTGTGTTTCTCTCTCCGCCTTGCACAGACGACTGAAGCAGATCTGCGAGGTAGCTCTGGTATTGTCTGACATAACGTGGGTGAGGGAGACTTCAAAATGTTTCAATGCACTTTTTAAGAAAAAAATGTCAAAAATTGCCCTGGCATCAGAAAAAGACATATATCCTTCATAATACATGGAACTTCCCTGGAATAAGGTATTAATGAAGGCCTTAAACATGGTAAATTTGAAGGACAGCCTGTTGTCTTGTAGGCTTTCATTGCACTCTGTTCCTTTACTGATAGGAAACCAGGTATGTTTTCTGTCTACCAACAAGCTTATTGCCACAAAGTCTATCGTCATGAAATCAGCCTTTTTGACCGAAGTCATACGCAATCGAACGAGGATTTCTGCCCCCTTGGTTCCCAGAGCGTCACGTTCCTGAGCGCGGATGTCCGTTATTAGCGGTTATGGACCTCGGCCTTCTCGCAGTTACTGTGGCTGCAGTTCTGCGACTAGGAAAGTGCAGTGAGATACGATCACGGAGCATGGTCTCGTCGTCTTTGTGGGCTATGTGGTCTCCTCGAAATGTTGAATAAACACAGTGTCCCACCACAGTTGATTTTTCCCTGCAATATATTATCTTTAATAAAGCTGAAGCCATACAGTTTGCCTCTTGCCCTCCCACTGCATTTTTATGTTCTGAGAACAAAAATTCAACGTTTTTTTTTCTGGTCTTCTTTTTCTTTTCAACTAGCAGAGACAATATATGTGTTTTTAATGTACTCTTCATCTTGGTATCCAGCTGCAGAAAGTGCTCCGGCGTGCGAGCCCGGAAGACGTGTTTATGTGTCTGGCCATCTCTGGAATGCAGAGCTGCCAAAGGACAGGCTGGGAAAGGCGGCCGTGCCGGCGCTGACCTGCTAGCCCAGACAGCCCAACCGCTGCTCACAGAGAGGGAAAACGCTCCGTGGCGCTGAGGAGCTCCCGCCTGTGTGGAGAGCGCCGCGCGGAAGGATGCTCAGGGCCTCCTCCAAACTCAAGAAGAAAGTCAGATGCAGAGATGTTTTGAGGCATTGGGAGGAGAGGATCCATCCTTGTTGTTCTTGGTCTCCTTTATGGGCGCCAAAGCCAAGGGGGCGGCCTGGGTCAAGATGGGTCCAACTTGCTTCTTCTGGAGCTTGTTCCAGCTTGGCAGCCTGCAGGACTTGGGCTTCGCGGTCTGCAGAGAAACTTACATTTGCGCAGGATTTGCTGTGTGTGTGCAAAGGGCCTGCTAGAAAACGGTTGTGTCTAAAATGATCACACATGTCCTTCAGCGCAGGGAAGGAGCGCTCTAAGTGAGAGCATGTGTGCTCTGACTCCTGGGCTGAGAAAATGTCAGGCTCATGCACTTGGGAAGTTCATAGTGATACAAACAGGGAGGCTCCCTGCTGCCCACAGATTTCCCACATAAAAGTCCTACTGGTAGCCGTGGGAACTCGGCCGCAGCCACGCTGTGGCTAAAGTCACCGCTCAAAAAATGTAGTGAAATTAGTGTTCATAAAAGTGAAAAACATGCCACAAGAATGAAGACGTCCTGATTCGCAGCCATGAAAATTACAGGAGTTCTGGCAGAGAAGAAAAAAACCCTAAATTTTACAGTTGCTCTGGCTTTGGAAAGGGATTGTCGGTGAATTTTGGAAAGGATCCTTCAAGAGAAAATCTTTGGCTTTTCGGACATCAAGTTGTTGCATCAAGACACGGTGTGCCAGGGTTTGCACAAGAGGCAGCAGTGGCGCGAGCACCCACGGGACGGGTAGACGCTGTGCTGCACAGTGGCCCCTAGCGAAGCCGGGGAGTTTGCTTCACAGCCTGCAAAATCATTTCCAGCAGACGCTTTGTCACTAATTTCAGTTCTGCCTCTCAACCTCACCCGAGTCAAACCAAGCCGGCCTCCGTATCCACAGGGCGAATAAGAGACCATGGGATGCGATGAGGCACCAATAGGCTTATTCTGATGCAAAGTGGACATGAACCTGGGACTCAGAGGAAATATTAATATTAACAGGGAGGTCTCAGTTCTAATCTACTGGTATAGTTTAGCGCTGTTTTCAGATCTAAGTTCCCTTTTCTGGCATTTTCTGTTATGCCTCCCTCAACAACAGGGGCCAGCTGTGACTCCTGCTGCCAGAGGATGGATCTGTGGGCTGTGTCCCTGCTCCCCTTACAGGGACCCATGTCCTCAGACTGCTCCTGCTGTCCCCCACAGACTTACTGCAGCTACCACAGCGGTCTGAACATCAGTGCTTTAGCTAGAGCCTTGGGTGAGGCTCCCTGCCTGTCCCTATTGACCCCATTTTCCTCAGTTTTCACTAAGAGCTACTAGGGGCTCAGCATCCTCCCCTTGTGCCCTGACTGCCATGTCCTCAGCCCCCGCTGTTCCCCATGGAGCTGGCCACGGAGCCCTCCAACCCCTGGCTGCAGCGAGACGGGCACAAACCACCGTCCCCTCCCCACCCCCGTGGCAGCCAGAGCTTATGACAGCAATGATCTTAAAAATAAAGCAGGAAATGACTTCACTAAGGGATGTGGTGGCTGACGGAGAAAAGTGGAGTGGGTCTGCAGCGCGGCCACGCTCTCCTGTGTGTGGGGAGCCCCTGCAGGAGCGCCGTGGGGCGACACTGGCGCAGTCTTTCCTGTGGTCTCACCACAGGACCTGGCCGAGTCGGGGTCGGGGTCGCTCCTGGGGCCTATGGCAGCCGTTGTCCTCGCGAGCTGGCTTTGAGGTGGTCGCTTGAGGCCTCACTGGGTCTGCGTGACACCAGGGAGATGTTGAACCCATGCTCGGGACAACCCCTGAATGTCAACTTCCCAAGTGCTTCATCCCGTTGACTGCCCTGGCAGCAGCAATGTGGGTGCTCTGCCACCCTTCTGGTCTCCTGTCCGAGGAGAACACCTAGCGCTTCTCCTGAAACAAGCCTTGAACTGCTCTGCTGCATCTACTTGAATTACTGAGTTGGAAGTCTTACGCTATCCTGGCCCTACACATTGCCAAGAGATCTTTATTGCCCTTGTTTTCCCAGGGGAGACCAAGTGGAAGGAAGAGCAGGAATGGGCGTGTGCTGCCCCGGGAAGGTGGATGGGCCCTTCAGTTTGCTTCCACCAGCTTTGTGTTTATAGCGGATATTTATTTCTCCCTCCAGTTGGGTTAAGCATTCTTTTTTTTTCTGTAGTATTCAAATGCTTGGAATGGAGGTTCAAAACCTTCTCTGTCTTCAAACACAAACATGCCATATCTGGGTCAGGAAGTCCCTGACCTGCAAATCACCGGAGGTTGAAAGAGTATAGCAGGGTAGTTTCATTATATGCTTGTCCTTCCCCAGGCATCAGCTATTGCCAACATTAGAGAGAGGATATTGGGCTAGAGGGACCTTTGGTTTGACCTCCTATGGATGTTTTTATGGTCTTTTGTCTTTATCTGAGGCCTCCGGAGGCTAATAAAGATTTTGTAAATATAAGGAATTCATTGTGATCCAAGAAGAAGTCATAAGCATAGGAGGGGTCTTTCAGCCTTGTGTTCCCTAGGAGCAAAGGTCTGATAAGAGAAGTTTGGCAAGTGCAATGAAACAACATCCAGAGTCTATCAGTTGCTGGACAGATGGTCCTTCGTGTCTAATGAAAATAACTGTTTCTGGACACTTTTTAATATACACTTCTTTGTACAATATATGATTTAATAATTTTGTAGAGTATGTGATTTATTACTTAGGTTTGCTTCTAGGGCTTCACGGGAAACAGCAGATCTCCTGACCCATCTCCTGATGATGCTGCTTTGTTGTTTTTTTCCAAAAGTGAAACAGGTTCTCTCTGAGGTCCCATTTCCTGGTGTCAGGCCTCAGCAGTCTGTTAGAGGCGTGGGTACCAGTGCTTGTCATTCCTGTTATCTAAGTGAAGCAACTCCGGCATCACGACGTGCTGCCCTCATGTTGTGCTTCCATGAAGCCCACGGTGATTTGCACCGCTGGAGGACATGAATGCTCAGATATTTCCAGTGTGCCAGGAAATGCCAACAGGTTTTGAGACAGTAGAGTAGACTCTTTGCTCGATCAAAGGGAGCACTTAGGGCTGAAGTCCACCTTGATTTTCTTTCTCCCTCTTCAGTGTGCTTTAAAGGACTTAAAGTGCTCTTCCCTGTATTCTGCTGTAGCTGCTTAAAAAACATCTGCTTCTTTCAATTCCGATGTCTCAAGCAGGGTTTTTCGCATTTATAATTGTAGGCAAGANAGTAGACTCGCCTCTTTGCTCGATCAAAGGGAGCACTCAGGGCTGAAGTCCATTGTACACCTTGATTTTCTTTCTCCCTCTTCAGTTTGCTTTAAAGGACTTAAAGTGCTCTTCCCTGTATTCTGCTGTAGCTGCTTAAAAAACATCCGCTTCTTTCAATTCCAATGTCTAAAGCAGGGTTTTTCGCATTTATAATCGTAGACAAGACACTATTTTTGAAATTGGCCTCTACATTCAGGTTTTGTCTACTCCCCAAATAGTCCTGAGGATTTGGATTTCTATGTGCCAAACCCTGCAACCACCTGCACCCAAAAGGATTGAGGCACTGACTCTAGAGCCAAAGCACATGACAGGCATGGAAAACGGAGCCAAATTTAAGCACAGTTACACTGGGAAGGGAAAAAATGTTTTGCTGCTTTGTATTTTCCTGTGTTCTCTTCTGTATAGCTTGAAAAAATCAAGATTTTTTGTCAGAGTGAACAGATGATATGGTCCTGCTTGAAAACTCATGTGGTGACACATCACGACTTGCAAAGAGATGAGGAGCTGTTTTGATGTTGTTGAAGTATCAAGGCAATGTACAGCCTAGAAAAACAAACAAACAAACACTTTATGCTTAAAAATACTCTCTTCTTACAGGGACAATTAAAGAGGCCAGTTGGAATTCTGCCAACAAAAGAAAAAAACAAAAACAAACAAACAAACAAACAAACAAAGCAAACAACCCCAGAAGCAAATCCACGACAACTGCTGGAGAGGGTCAGTCTCTTATAGCAAGTTACAATCATCCAAAGATAGGTGAGTGCCTTTCAAGCCGCCACGGATGTCTGTGTGTGCATCTAATCTGCCTTATCTGGAGGAACCTGGTTACTCATTTGGAGAGGCGACTGCAGATCACTGAAGTCAGTAGAAAAACTCATAGTGATTTCAATAAGTTTAGGTTTTAGGTTAGGTTAGGTTTTAGGTTAGGTCATGTGCTTTGATTACCAGAGTTAAGTCTCAGCAGTGCACTTTAGTCTTAGTGGCCACAACAGCTGCTACAGCTGTTTCGGAGTCGCAGCAAGAAGATGCATTTCTAAAGGTTCATGTTTCTGACACCGTTATTAGTGGGAGCTGGCCCTCTCCTGCGTCCTCCCAGCAGCAATCAAGATCTTTCAGTTTGGCTGTCAAACCCGAAAATGTTGACATGTGAACTATTTTTTTTGTAATAAAAGGGAGAACGCTGCCTTCCTTACCCGATGGCATAGCAAGAAAGTTTAGGGAGGGATTAACAGCATCCTTTATCAAATGCTGAAGCCTTAAACACGTGCTGGGCCCTAGTGCAAAGAGCATTGGCCGTGCAAATGGGGCTGCAAGGCAGTGGAGGGGAAATCAGCCCCCGTGGGCGTGTGGCAGTGGGGACAGCTGTGGGGCGCCCGTGCCTGCCGCCCCCGAGCCGTGTCGGGGACTATATTTTACAAGCGGGCTCGCTGGCGGCCGGCAAGCACAGGCACGCTTTTGTGGCATCTAGAGCATTTTGCTGAGCGCTTTGGTAGCGCACTACTGGCCGGACAGCACATTTCCAGATTTAGATTATAAGAGGAAAACAGCAAGTGGTAGGTTCAAGTGCGGGTCAGGGGATATGTTATACCCCAGTTCCTCCACTGAGAACTTGTGGTCCTCCGGGGCCGGAGCTGTGGGCTGTGCTCGATGGGGATGGTCTAAGGTGTTTGCTTTTATGATCACTGGTGTCATTCACACTCGGAAAATGTTATCACATTGTAAACATAATTTTAATATCACCAAATCCTTTCAGCTGGTATTGCGGCTTCAACGAGAGCAGACCATGTCTGCTTTCTCCTCTCCTCTGAAGCTGGTAAGCAGCATTTTAGCATGAGGTGCTTGGGCAGAAAAGCAGGCTACTGAGGTGACAGGATAACGCAAATCTGATGATAGACTTATTTTTAAATAGCCACTATTACCAATGAGTACTGTTTGGAGGAAAGAAACAAAGCAGTGGGAAGCTGTACCCTGTGCCAGGCAAAACAAAATTGTTAGTACTGATGGCTGCACGATGGATATGCACGAAAACTTGATATTCTTGCTGCATGACATTGGCCTGCAGGACAAACACGCAGTGTTTAAACACCACAACTCTGGTAAAACATGGATTGGCAGAGAGCATAGACCAACCTATGGACCCAGCTTGTACCCAGCACCTGCCAGCCAGCAGGAGAGCATTTCCTAGTGACCTGAGGAGGAAAGGGGACCCTGATAATAGTGTTTAATTCCTACAGTCTGGCTTGGAGTGCTTTGGGATTTTGGGATTAAATTCTGTTCAACTCCCGGCTGCCTTTCATGCCACAATATCATCTTTTATCGCAGATCTGGGGCTGCATGATCCCTCTATTCCTCCCTTCCTGTATAAATCTGGATTGCTGGATGAACAGCAGTTGCAATATCAGAAGAGAAACCCACTTCCCCATGGGTTGTCCTAAGAAATGAAGCACTCCTTCCCACCGGCGCCGTGTTAAACCACTTGTGAAACAGCAGCGTAGGCCCCGTTTGCTGAGTAAGATCCAGCCCCAGGAGCAGTTAGTCACTGAGAACCTGCCTGGAGGTGCAACTTACCGCTCTCCCGCGTTCGTTATCAAATGAGAATTTAACATCAAGTTGTGAGCCCTCAAGCTTCCTGGCGTTTGTGTTATTGAATAAGTTTTGAATCTCAATCTGACACAATTCCCAGCTCTCTGTAGATCTCAGAGACAGTAGGCTAGCAAACAACAAAAAAATGGCTCTAAATAGTTAGGAGTGTGAGTGCCTTTCAGACAGGACTTTATCTTCTTATGTGTTTGAAAATCATCCTTCATCTCTGTGTTATTGGAGAGGCACCTGAATGTGCAGCCTTCCTTCCAATGTGCAAGTTTTGCCCATAGAAATACATCTACTGTCTTGAAGAGAGCTGCAAATCCTGAAGTGGCACAATTTGTCATAAAATAGACGTGGATGATATTTATAGCAACTGCTAAATACATACAAATAACTTAAATGACATATTTTAACTGCAATAAATAAACAAGTATTAGAGTATTAGTATTCATTGCATAGAAAAAAATATTATGTTGCATCCATGCATAATAAATAACAAAGGTAAAGCTGATATTTATTTCTACTACTTACTATGAGTTTTATGTTTGGTTCTGTTATTAGTAAGTATTCTATCTTCAGTGAAAATTCTTCAAATGTAAAAACATGACCAAAGTGAAGTAAGCTGCAAGCAAAACAACCACATTTGAAAGAATGCAAAAAGTACTTGGGCGAATTGTTATCTTTGCAGTGGTATCTTTGCTTCATATATTTACACAAATACACAGAAAGATATTACATATTAATTACACAGGAAAATCTTACTCATTTCTGTAGAAAAACAGTATAGAGATTTTACATGTGGTTCAGCTCTGGAACAAGGTGATATTTGTGTGTCTGTGCTGTTTTCAAGATGCAGTTTATCTAATGCTGGAAAAGGGTATGGTTTGGCTGACTAAACTCTGGAGTGATGCTGAATGATAAAAGTGCTGAGGGGAATTTTTGGGTTGCTTGAAAGGCAGCATAAAAGATTAAAAAAGTAGGTGTAAAAAAACCCCAAAGGCTTTTTCTGGTAGTTGTATCGGTGACATTTTCTGACACAGAGCAGCACCCCCTCCCACCACACTCCCAATACCTTTGACTCCCCTTGCACAATGTGACTGCCTTAAAAACGCAGGCTTGCTCGCATGCAGGTGTTGCTTTGGCACTGGGGCTCCTCTCGCCTCTCTCTGGGAGTTTGGCTGGACATTTTCAGACCTGAGCTCCAGAGTGCGTGGGCACGAATGATGAGACGGGCAGGTACCCAAAACTAGCAGCTCTTCTGGGCTGTGCACCACTAGTTATCTGCAAAATGCTAGGCAAAGCTGAGGCAAAGCCTGTCCCAGTTTCAAATCCTCGGGAGTGAGAGCTCTACCCAAGTCCCCATGAGGCGACTTCCCCTGTTCTGGCCAAGAACTGGCTCCTGAGGCTGCAGGAACACACTCAGCTGGGCAGTTTCTGGGAAAAGACTTGTCAAACATGGACAGCCAAGAAAGCCCCAGTGGTCAGTAGCATGGTGTGGTAAAAGGGGATGCTTCTGAGAGCAGCGTTCTGCAAGACAGATTTGCATCAGGAGAAGCACATTAGTCACAATGATGGTGGATAGGTCTGGATGTGTCTAGAAGATGAGGGACAGCCTTCTCTGTTCCTTGGTTCTCCAAGGGTGCTCTCTCTTCTCAGCAGGCTTGTTTGAAAGAGAAAAGAGGAAGTGTGAAGTATGTTGACATGGTCATCAGCGCAGAGATTTGAGCTCATTCTCAGACCTGTGGTTGCCTGCAGCCCACCCTACTCCAGCTGCATGCCGGAGGTCTCCAAGAAGCATGGCCGGGCTTTGGCTTCTCAGTTTGGTCTGCCTGGATACACCTGGGCATGCTGTAGCTTCGGCCTGGTATCAAACAAGGGTCACACACAGCAAGCCTGCTCTGGGCAGGATTCATCCCATCCAATCTGTGTGCCCAATTGGTGGGAGAAGGACCTGTTCTTGGAAGTAGGTTTGAATCCTCAACAGGTCAAGTTATCCTCAGCAAGAGCCTTTTGCTTTTGCCTGGAGAGGAGACCTGGTATGTGTGGGGCTCTCTAATTTACTTCCCCAAAGTTGCCTGGGAGAAAATGTCTGCTTTGACCCAAACTACAACCCCCTGCAGCTATGGAGACAGAAAGATGGTAGTGGTGGGCCTGTGTGTGTCACATATGTGAACGTTCAAGTTAGCTCCTCCTCTTGCAGTGTGGGAGCTCATGGGACTTCAGCCCTCTTCCATCTCTAGCTATCACTGTTTCAGGGCCTTGCTTCAGGGGGAACAGATGAATCTTGGTGCCTACCAGGCTGGGGACTGCACAAGGACCTTTTCCTTTTTGGTATAAGGCTTGGAATCTGATGCTGGATCTTCATTTCAGTGAAGACATTACTGTTGCTGCTCTTTGAGAAGTCTAAGCTCTGTCTGGATGATTATCCCCCCAAAGCTTTGTTGCTTTCCCTTGCAGTCTCATCCCTGACTACATGGCAATCCTACCCCTAAACACTATTGGAAAAGTAGCAGGGCTCTAGCACAGCCTTCTGATCTGGANTAAGCTCTGCCTGGATGATTATCCCCCCAAAGCTTTGCTGCTTTCCCTTGTAGTACAATCCCTGGCAATCCTACCCCTAAACACTATTGGAAAAGTAGCAGGGCTCTAGCACAGCCTTCTGATCTGGAAAGCCTGAAAAGTCAGCAGCCCTCTTTCCACCCTCCCAGGCTCTTAGAAAGCACTGTGGAAGACAAACAAAAAAAGAGCATAAATGTTGCTGAGTTGCAGCATTTCTTTAGCAAGGCTTATAATTTAGGGGTCCTGATTTGTGAATTTTGAGACTGGGAATGGCATTATTATAAATTGAAGGCAAACTGTAAAAAGTCAGAGAAGGAGGTGTTAAGCAGGAGCCAAAATTAAGTTTATAGAAAAGAGTAGACAACAAGGAGGAATTTCTGGAGCTGAATTTTGGCTTTCTAACATGGGAGCCCCACTTGCTAATTGAGCTCGTAATTTGTCCTGAATTCAAACAAGCCACCCCGGATGCAGCAGACTTGATATTTTTTTCTTCTTACTTTTAAATCCCAGTGAACCAGGGAGGCTGCCTGTCAGGGGTGGGTGGCAAGACTCTCGGATATTGATTTTCAGACTGCCAGTCTTTAAAGTAAAAACAGTTCTTTCATGTCACCAACCACTGTATCACAGCCCACGGTGGCTTTACAAGGTATTTTTGTGCATCATCACGGCAAAGACAATGAAACATCCTGTGAAGTCACCGCATTAGCAAAATACCACCAGACACAGTTGTGAAAAACACAGTTCTCTGTTCCTTTTTTTTTACACAGACATTTGCTTAGAAGTGCAGATACTGGATCTGAAATTGCTTTCTTTTGTGATTTGGCTTCTTTTTGAGCCTCAAACCATTTAAAGCTCCAGTTGTCTCCCTCAAGCTCTGTTGAAGCTTGATGTGGGAGAACGTAGGCTTTCTCCTACTGCTTTTAGTCGCTGTCTGACATATTCTGAATGTGCCTTGATGTGTCCGCTGCTTTTAGTACTACTGGCTAACACTAAGGACTCAAGCTTTTCCTTCCTACTAACACATGATTTGCATTTCAGTAGAGAAATATAGCCAGTATAGCTACTCACCATAGCCATCTCCAGAGACCGGGATGAGGTTTCCAGGTCTCTCATTAAGTGACTGTTTTTTACTGGCTTAGTCACTTAGTTTTCCTACATCTTTATACTGCTATAGATTAGGGCATCTTGAATACTAAAGATTACATTAATAGACCTTTTCACTGTGAGAAGAAGGCTTGCTCCTGCAGTTGCTGCTATGAAATCCATGGAAATTTTATTTATTTTCCTAACTTATTTAGTGCTCGTCTTCAGGTTTGGGACATGGTACTGTTGGAGCTACAAGCTGAGGAGCAGAACTTAGAATTAGGATCCTGTGACCTAGAGAAAAGAGATGTCATTTTTTTTTTTGGAAATTCAAAGTGTGAGTTGCATCGTGATTACTCTGGGCTGTGAAAAGACTTTCTGCCAACATACTGTACTTTCAGGCACATGTAGTATTCTTGGTTAGTCCCTGTCCTATGTCCATGCCTGGCCTTGCTGTATTTAAAGTTTATTGCATCTCCCTAAAAGCTGACTGAAATCTGTTGATGTGTGAAATGATTCCTTTAATGTCTCCTAAGCTTGTGGCCGCAATGACATTGCTTTAATATCTTTTGGGATGGTTAATGCTCTATGAAGAGAGCCATCTCCCAGCAGTTCAGAGTAGGTATTGACCAGACACCGTGCTCACTCATGTAGGCCTTTGCTGGGGTATCAGTATGAAAACAGGAAACGACATGGGAAATGTTAATAAAACTTGACAACAACAGCTCAAAAGGTGTTTGATCCACCATTTAAGTGTACATAACTATTACAGGATGAGGAAACAGGAAATATGCTGAGGGGGAGGAGATGAGAACAGAGAACTGTAAAAAGAATAAAAAGACTGAACTTGAAAAATTCCAAGTCACCCTTTCTGAAGGCAGCTAGCTTGCACCAGGCATTATTCACAGCACGCCATTCCTCACTTAGGTGTTACGCATGTAAACCGCAAGGAGCCAGAATTGAGATCCATCAGTAATAAATTCCATCTTGGCACCAAATATGAGACCCAAATAATGCCAAAAAGAAAAAAAAAAAAAAACATGAAAAAAAATATTCCTAAGAGAGGATTATAAAATTTTCAGAAACAGATCAACTCTCTGTGGTTCACAGTTCTTCCGATTCTGCATTTGCTCAGAGCCAAGAATAAGTGAAATGCCATAGTGCTACTTCTTCTATTCAGAAAGAATATTATCATTTCATGATCACTTTCTATCTTTGTTTCTCCTCGGTCTGCCAAACCCCACCCCACTTCTTTTCATAAGTAACTGAGTCAGAAAAAAAATCCCCTCTTTTTCCTCATGTATTTTAATGCAATGCCTTCTTTGCATTCTTATCATTGAGGTTTGCATAATTAGTTCCCTAGTAGTCTATTCTGAATGAAGTATAACAAATTTGTTAATCTCAAGGAACTGTTCAGAGAGAAAAAAGTGTTGATTTGGAAATAATAATAGGAAAACACTTGACATACGTCATCTTTTATTAATAGCATTCAAAGCATTTTAAACACTTGAAGTTGTGGTTTACAGTTTATAGATGAGGCAACTGGGCTCCAGTGTTGAGGATGTTCAATAAAGGACACACAGTGAGCTAACTGTGGAGTTCAAACCTGCTGAACTCCAGCCTCGTTCCTTCTCCACCGGATGATACCATTTACCATAACAAGTATACTGAAATAAGTCATTTTCTAATATGCAGGACACTCATTATCTTCCTTTTAATATCCTCTGAACCTTTTAAAATGGGGAGCAGTACGTCAACACTTTCTTCTAGATGCGAGTCTACACAAACCACTAAAGCTTAGGGTCTCTGAGGGATGGGCAGGAAAGACACACCTGTGGCTTGGGAGGGCACAGAAAAAGAGACTGTTCTGAGGGCCAAGAAACTACTGAAAATAAAGACTATCTTGGCCTTCTTCAAGCCATGGGAAAGCAAGAGAGGTGGCTAAGTGTCTTCTGGTATTTGGAGACTTGGGTAGGATTCATCTGCCCTGGTGATGCCTTGATGTCCATCTCACTGATGAATTCACAGCTAAGAGAAGTCAGCTATATTAATCTAGAGGGATCTATCAGCTTCTCAACACCAACTACAAAGGGCAGTAACCTCAGATTTCAATGAGGTTCTGAATTTCCTCTTCCTTACTATTACCAGTTTAAAATATTTTCTTCTATCTGATGCTAGTTTGGTGGGCACACAGGAAGGCTCTGGCACAATTTGTCTGCCTTTAATCTTAGGCCTAGATGGCTGTTACTTCAGAAAAGTAGGAGGATGTCATGGTCTTTGCATGGAAGACTCTGGTGGTGGCATGGAAGGCACAAGATGCCTGAAGAGTGGGACTCATTCCTTCTACCTGTGACCTTGTTTTTTTCTTTTCCTGCAGATCTGCAACAGCCACATTCTGCCTGGAGCTTCCTGGCTCCTGACTCCGGGAGGGGAGAAGGTTTGGCTTCTCCTGCTGCCTTTCCTCATATGTTGTCACCTGGCAGCTCAAACAAGACTTGTGACCATTCGTCTTGGTCAGGACTGCCTGCATGTTTCCTTCCACATGGTTTTCATCCTTTATCTCTATGGGAAGTGTGATATGTGGCCTTGTTCAAGCAGCCGACCTCCCAAACCACGTGTGCTGTGCTGTGCTGTGTCATTTCATGGAGCCAACCGCTTCTGGTGGCAGCATGCTGCTTATTGACACAGCTACGAGGGCTGCTACTTAAAAATTTAACCAAGCCATACACTGAACTGAAAAACTTCCTAAATGCTATGAGGTACTTGTTTTTGTTGTTGTTGTTGTTTTTTGTTTTGTTTTTATATAATTCCAGTGAAGGCTGAGAGAAATGCAGAAACCCTTAATAGCTACATTATGCTAAGCACAAGCTTGTTCCATCAAGTGAATATTTGGAGTGTGTATATCCATATACGCATACATATGATTGTACCTGTTCCTAATCTGATGAAGACTTCCTCTGTTTAAAGGGAAGAAAAATCTAATTGTTTTTCATATTTAAAAGCAAAGATACTCCTGCCCTCTTCTACATCTGTGATATCATTGCCTGATGTCCCAAAAACTACCTGCAAAGTACTTTCATGCCCTCTTACATTAGACAAAATTACAAACTGCCGTATTTATTCATAACTGGAGTGACATATCAGAAAAGATAGGAAAGAAAATACACGTACAGTTATGGAACAGGCTTTTTCTGTTTACAAAGGGTCACCTGTCTATCATATAGTCTTACCCTGTGTAGGATTCTGTGTGTCTTCTTTGGGTAGTGATATTAAGAGCAAAGTAATATCTTAGCTGGCATAATACCATTGTGCTTTTTTCATGACTGACTATAGGTGTGAGAGCATTTCAGCTGCACTTTCTGGAGGCAAAACAAAGCAAAGTCCAGTTTCCCTGGAGAGTCATTGTTTACTCCCATGGTGCAGTTTATCAGCTCTCAATTTGCTCCACCTTTATAAGTATTTTTGCTGATCAAAGACTTCTTTCATTCACTCTGGATCAGGGCAGCTGAAGGCCAGTGTTTGCAATAAGGGAAAGCAATGAAAGTTCAGAAATGTGCCCAATGCTACGTGTCCTCATAGGCTTTTAGTGTGAAGTCTTGATTGTTGATGCCAGAAAAGAGAAGATCAAGGTTCATTACCTGTCAGTGGTGTGGCTGAAGCAGTAATCTGGCAGCAAAGGAAAAGGTTGATATGGAGAGCATGAGAAGGGATTAAAGGTGGCAAAGAAAAAGCTGAGGAAGGTTGAAGCATCAAGCATCACTGGCAGGGTGACCTAGGACCATCATTTGGGCATGAGATTTCTGGAGGCAGGAAAAGGTCTCAGTGGATTTGTTTTTGTGTGTGATGGATTCTGACAAGACTAAACAGCTTGAGCTGTTTGAGGAGCTTGAGCTCCTGAGGAGCGCCGTACACCCTTGTTCTGACTTTGGTGGCCACCGGAAGGGCTCCAAACCTTTCAGAGAGCAAAACTCTCTTCTGTGCAATGGCATAATGTGAGATGGTCAGATGCTCTGGGCCTTCCCCTCGCTCTGGTGCTGCAGTATGTCTAACACAAGCCAAAGAGCCCAAGGCAAGGACAGCACCAAAGCCCTTTGTGCCAGAGCCCTCCTATGAGCTGGGAACCTCCACCACTCTCATACCCTGTCTGGGACCTTCACAGGAGGCTATAGAGGACTATGAGAACTGGAGGTTGTGGGGTAGGTTCTTGATGTTCTTGAGGTGTTTTTCTCATTCTCTAACAAACAAAAGGAGCCCTGGCTCTGGCATATGCCAAGGACAGTGATAGCAAGGCAGATCCAGACAAGTAGGAGTCAATTCCCGCGGCACGAGCTACTCCCTGGACACCACAACACGTGTCTTCCCTGCTCTGCTGTTCAATGTTTGTTTGTTTCCACCCATTTCTGTGCTGCCTCTACCTTGCTTGGATTATGTGGAAGAAGGAAAAGCCAAGTGATCCAAGAAAATGACACATTCTGCATCCAGAGTGAAGTAATTTTTTCTACTCTTTGAAACTCTTGTGTCCCATTTTCAGATACGGATCTATGATGGAGGGCAGCAGGCTCAGGAGTGCTGTGTGGTGGTTTGCTTGTTGACGAGAAGGGCTGATTATGTGAGATTAAGGAATTAAATTCTGCCCTTTGTGCCTTAGGAATGAGCTCATGGAGCCTCTTACCTCCTTTAGGTGGATCTGGTGCCCCTTGAGCTTATGTCTTGACCTTTTTTGTACCAACAGACAGCCAAATAGGGGGATAAAACCTTCTGGCTTCAGTAATTTAAATGCTGGCAAAGTCCTTTTTCAGGATATGGCTATAGGTGTGAGAAGTTGCTCAGAGACACATATGTGCACCTAGAAAAAACTGGGCCCTAGACAGCCCAGCAGAAGATGGGGCTCAAGGAACTTCCTCTGTAGGGGAACAACCTTCTGGGAGAAAGAAGGAAATATTTGTGAGATGGAGTTTCACTACCAAACCTTCTCAGGAGCTCCAGGAGATTCCTGTGTTGCCACATGTCCTTCTGAACCATATGTTTTAACCAGAGGAGCCATAAGTGAACCGCACAGTGGCCCTAGCCTTTATAAACAAACCCAAATGTTATGAGACATTTCTTGTAATCAAGTTCCAGGAACTCGAGCACCCCAAAACCACAGAAAATACTTGGTAAACAGGAGGTGAACACGAGGCCCTGGGAGGTGCATCCAAGATCTCCATCTCCAAGATGCTCTGAGAGGCCCTGTAGGTCTCGTGGCCAGCAGCTGCCCGGAGATAGGAAAGAAAATCCTGGTGACAGCCCTCTGGAGGCATTATGTTACAGACCAACACAGAAATGCCACTGAGGTGAGTATTAGACCTCATTCCACTCAGCAAAAAATCCCAGCTGTTGGCACTTCTGGAAAATGACAAATGACTGTTACAAGCAATGGAGAATGTTTTGGAACAACAGTGAAGATGCTGTTATTGAAGAGACACAATAAAGGAATTTCCTGGGTGTTTATTCAGGCAAACTGTTAACATTTTACTAGTTAAGGGTTGCAGATGCCTTTTCTGAAGTTGCCTTTGAGTGTTCAGTACAGTTCAGAAGGGCTGTTTGTACAGTGTAAGAACTGGTGGAGTTTTGTTTTAAGGAGCTCTTTCTTTGCAACTTTATTAACCTCAAAAAAAAAAAACCCTCAAAGACATAAGAGGTAAATACTTCCATTATCTACTACTAGAATAAAAGCACTTAAAATGTTTGTTTTGATTCTTAGAAACTGCAAGCTTTACATCAATAATAGAACTGTGAAATACTCTTAAGAGATAGGAAGTGCTAATGGGGTCAACATCGTATGTTTTGTCCTTTCCTAAAACAAAACAATATTTCCTTTTGTTTGCTGGAGTAACACATTATTTAAACCCTGTGGAGGTTTTGGTTGTTTCTGTGGGACAAGTAATTTGCATCTCTGAACAAAGAGTGCAGGTCTTGGAGTCAAATTGCTGAAATGTCATCAATATCTGCACAAAACTTATAGATTGGCAAAGCTGGCAAGTGACTAAGAAAATTCCTTTTCTTGGTGTTGTGCCTGAGGACACTGACAACATATGGCCCAAATCCTGCTGAAGACTAAGCAATCCTGCAAGAGAGAGGCAATTTTGTGAACACTTTCCAGAGAATATACATTCAGCTTGCCAGAGAGGGGCTGTGTCAGGCCCTTCGCAGAGACTGCATCTCTCACAAACCAGGGATAGCACGTGGTCATTAAAGTTCAGTAATTTTTCCATTGAGGTGGAACCCAGCTGATACATCCTGGTCTGCTCCTGACCGTTTGTTTTTTATGCCAATAAGTAAAAAGCCAATGTAAAAAGCTTTTTTTTTTTATTAGATATAGTGTGCCAGTGTATGTTGTAAGCAGGTACGCACACACATGGTCAGTGCTGTTGTGGCCCATAAAACCGCTAGTAGATTCACACATTTACTGTTTGGGGCATTCAGCTCTACAAGGGAACTCTAGGGAGATTAGCCCCCTAATATTGGCATGCAAGTTAGGCTTTCGAAGTGGGAACAAAACCTCTGTTTTGCTGTAACCAGTTCAGGACCGGGAGAGCTTTGCGCACCCGGACCCACCGCAGCACAGCTCAGCCAGCCAGCAATCAGCTGTAACGCTCGCAGGTGTCTGGTGCAGGATATCTGCACAGTGTTAGCTTCACGGTTTATTAGCTTGGGAATATGCAGTTTGTCCTGATATGTTCTATTTATCTGTAGTTTTATTGTTCAGGTTCCTGTGCAACACCCTCCACGGCAATTCTGGAAGAAAAAGCAGCGTTGAAATAGTAATTGAAAACGTGGGAAACTCACCTTTTTTGATGTGTATGGGAAATGGGTGAAGTCAGTATTGAATGGTAAGTGGATAAACTATACTTACTCCATTTGTATTCTACCACTGAGCATGGTGTCACAGCGTGAGTGGAAGTGATGAAGGGACAGGATCTCCAGGGAGAGGAATGAAGAAAAGGCTGGAAAAAACTTGGGGCCGGACGCCAAGTCTGCCCCAGCACCAGCACATCTTTGCGTAGTTCACAAAGCGGTGTGAATAACATCTGCCACGGAGCTTAATCTCACACCCTCTCCCCAAGGAGAGAAGTGTGTGCAGCGGAGTGTGCTGTTTTGCTGGGGGAGGAGGGTGGTTGTTGATGGTAGATGTGGTACGTGTGTTTGTCTTAGAAAGAGCCAAGAAGCGGGCTCTGCCTGAGTAGATGGGGGTGATGTGACTCGTGACAGTGCCCAGATCCTGGGAAAACACTGCCAGCATGGCAGGGAAGTTGGGACTCATTCACACGCAATCTTCATCCTTGTTCTAGGGACTGGTGCACTGTACAGCTGCAAAACCTGCTCTTCATCCCTGAACTGTTTGGTGTCTCTTCAGAAAAGAGAGCCCAGGCCATGGATAACAAAATCAGGATAGAAACCCAGAATTTGCTTCTATGTTCTGATGATATTTCCTAAATCCTGACATTTTCATGTCAGCACTGTTGTGAGGCAATAAAGGCAAAATACCCCACACTGGGTTATCTGTAGCTAGGAATTGACAAAACTGAAATGCTGGCAAGTAAACCTTAAAGAGACTGGTAAGTAGGTGATAACCTTCAACGTGGACTCCAAGATGACATGGAAAACAAGCCTTGAATTTGATCAATTGTACATATGTGCCTTCACTTAACAGGGATTATTCCATGGCTGTGATCTCTTCCAAATGCTTTCCTTTGCTCTCACATATGCTTTTTCCTCTTGCTTGTTCCCACTGGGCCAGCTGTTCTTCACGCAGGAGCTGTTCTTGCTCCAACTCTAGGCCATCTTGGTAGACACGGGTTGGTGAAATGTACCTTGTGCTCCTCAAAAATTGCCTGTTCTCCTCAAGCTACAGTCTGAGACGTTGTCTGCCCATTGTCTGCCCAAGGCCACTGTTTTCCTGAGGCCCTCTCTGCCTGAGACAGTCGCTCTGATTCCATCTGAGGCTCTTCCTGGTGTTGGACTGTTCCTGTGGAGAAGGTGCAACTCAGTTCAAGGCATGTGCTCAACACAGAGCCTCTTACGTGGCCTGAGAGGCTGGACATGGACAGATATACTCCATTCAGATCTACAGGAAAAGAGGTGAATCCCACCAAACCCTGCCTGCCTTGAAACTTGCATGAAACTTCCCTGCTCCTAGGCCCTATATACCCTTCACCCTTTCTCCTTTTTTTTTTTTTAAAAAAATGTAAAATAAAGTCATTTGGGGGGCTCATATGACTTAAATGCGGTTATTTTTCAAGTTTTCTGCTTGTAATCAAAGGGGAATTTTGCTGTGTAACCATCTCCTATGAAATAGTGGCTGGGCATTTGGTTGTCATATGGCTGTGCTGTATAATTATAGAACATGTTATGGTTTGATGGATGAAGTCATTAAGAGCATAGTAATTAGTACCAGCCTGCTACTTTGAACTGCTGTGTGGTGTCACATATTCCTTACAGTGAATTACATCTGTGCGCACACTGAATACAGCTTTCTAACCATCTGATGCCTCGGGCTTACATACTGTTATGCTGTATCCATCCAGAACATTTTTCATTCGTTTTTAAAAATACACACACATCAAACCAGACAGCAGCCTGTAGCTTCCTACCCCCTAGAAACTGCACTTAAAAATATTTTTTTGGAAAGGAAAGCTCTAAAAGGAGATTTTAAAGGCCTGACATGACATTTGACATAGGCTTGGCACAGGAAATGGAGTGTTGCAGTGGAAAGGTAAAATGCTCATCAGTCACCATGGGTAGGACCCTAGGGAGGATGTGATCCTGGTTTTGTGCCTGCTGATTCACCAGGGTGTGTTTGCAGAGCAGTGAACTGTCTGCAGCCTCCTACCCTAGAGCTGAGCCTCGTGCTGGGACCTCAGTGAGGGTCTACATGGACATCCCAAATGGATGACACAGGTTTTCACCGGGGGTGCTGGATGAGCCCAGGAATACAGAGAGGAAGGGAAAAGCAGTCTTGCAATAGGGGGAAAGCCGATGAGCCTTCTAGGTCGTTCTCTGGTGAACGTGTCATCGCTGTGTGGAGGGTCCCCTCGCAACCTGGCCCAAACAAGCACCCATTTCCTAGCCTAGATCTCTAGAAGTCATTTGTGAATGTCTTCCCCAGGGACAAACATGATTCGCTCCATCCTCTGACCTCTTGTAAGGTCATCACCTTAGGAAAACAAGACTGCGCTACCGGACACAGTGGTTGCAGTGCTCCATCATTGCACCGGGCAGATGCATCCATGGATGTAGCTACAAAAGAGCTGTATCTTTTCCCCCCGTCTCCACCTGCACTTTATTCTCTTCCAGAGAATGTCAGTGGGTGTGAAAAATCAGAACACAATATTTTAGGCTGTGAAGGACAGATCTGGTTTCCTGCAAAGTGTATTGGTGCCTCATGGGAACCACGGTATGGTTGAAAATATCGTGGTGAGGCTGTGACACCTCTGCTCTCTCCACAGGGTAGGACACCCGCCCCTGCTCCCCGTGCTTCTCAGCATCTCCCTACAGAGAGAGACAGTTCAAAATAAGGGGGCCCTGCCTGCTCAGAGAGGACTCAGCACTCAAACCATACTGGATTTAAGCTGCATTTGGACCAAAAACGCTAAAATGCTTTGTGTTTAAGGAATTTTCCTTTTTTTTAGTGAAAAGTTGAACGTTTGACTGGAAAAAAAAAGTCTGAACTGAAAAGTCACAACTAAAATTTCCATTTTCTACTAGAAAAAAACATTCTGCAAAATTTCACTTTATGCTGCAGTCTTCCCTGCTCGGAAAAGAAAAGAAAAAAAAAGATAATTGAAAGAAAAAAAAGATGGCTTGTGCAAAACACACTGTGGAGCATTGGCTTGACTATCACATACAAATGTTGCATCAATTTGAGACTTTCATACTCTGATTCATCTTTGCAAGGGGCAAAGCTGCCTGCTTTAAAAATCGCTGGTAGTGCTTGAGTCAGTTTTGAAGGTTGTTTGTGGGGGTGGCAGCAGAAGAAATGGCCTTTGTAAAGTGGCACTTGTTTTCCTTGTCACCCCTTTGCTCAGCTCAGCGAGCTGTTTCTTTGGCTTCCTCATTCCTTCCGAACGTGGTATCACTCCGCAGACAGCACCGAACTCTGCTGTACATACAACAGTGCCCTTGGGTCCTATCTGCCCTGTGCTCATGTCGTTATCATCTGCCAAATTATTTGGTTGCTAGTCGCCATAGGAAGCTCTTAGAGGACAAATAACTTGTTAATACACACAGTTCCCCCACTCCCACACAAACACATGCCAACAAAAAGTTTCTCATCTTCTTGTTTCAAACTTCCTTCCCAAACCTGCCAGAATATCTCACGAAATTCATTCTCTGAATGATCTGGAGGGCTCCTGCAGAGGTTCTTGCTGGAGCTGAGCAGACTGAGTGCTCCTGGTAGGTCAAGGTGAATTTTTGGAGAGCATTTTGGAGGGAATTTTGAGGGATAGCTTTTAAATTTTGATTCGGTTCATCTTGACCATATGGTGTTTCTGGATCTGAAACTCTGATCTGGTGCTGCCATGGTGACACTGGCATTTGCAGGTCACAGCGTATCTCACCTTACACTGGGTTTCTAAGGTGGGACTTTGATAGTAGCTCAGCTCCTTGTTAGAGGTAAAAAAAAAAAAAGGGCTTTTTGCTTAGAAGTAAATGACTTCTCATAACTAAATGTTGTTATCCCCAGAGTCTTCTCTCACTGCCAAGCTGGAGGACTGTAATATTAAAAGTAATAAACTAAGGTGCCTCGTTTAAGAGTGCATGAATTCACATGCTGTGACCACATACACCTTTTTTGAGGCGATGGTTTGCACCACTCCAGCCAATCTCCACTTCTGATATTATTGTTGCAGTCTGCCCCATTCCTACTTCAGTTCTGACTGAGAACTTTCCACTCCTCTGCAATGCAATGCAGTCCTCATGCTAGGTGTTAAGCACGAGGCATGGTTTGCCCTAGCAGGGTCATGTAAGTAGTAAGCTGGAGCATTTCCTACGTGTCTCCTAGTCATGTAAGCTGAGAGAGCAGGTTGCTTGGAAGTCCTTGCACAAAAGATAAAAGAGTAAAGAACATAATTTGTTTTTTGAAATAGAGTTGTATCCCGTTACAATCTGCCCCACTTTGTGCATGGCTGGATATAGAACAAGAGGGGAGTATTAAAGAGAAGTTTTACACTGTGTTTTCTCTTGTTTGCTTCTGTTGCTACTTTAGAGATTGATGAAGTGGTCTTAAAAAGAATCTGAACAGGCAGATTGTCTATGCATCATTTCCTGATCCAACATCTTAGTCTATTCAATATGAGTCCTCACAGTGGAACAGTGTATGGGTTTGAGTGTCCTCTTTTTCCAAACTGTGGCCAGTGAACTGACTCAGCTGCAGATATTGGCGTCAGGATGTTGTCTGTGGATCAGGAGAGATGACCTGTGGCAGGTGTGGAAAAGGCAGCACTGCCTCTTGCATTTTCGGTGCTTAGCAGAGGGCTCCTAGCCTGTGTCCTTGCTCCACACCCGTCACCCACCAGCACCATAGAGCCCGTGGCCCTGTGCACCTACTCTGCTGGATCTGTTATCAGACACAACTTCATGGCTGTGACTTATATAGCTTGTGGCTTAAACCATATGGTCATTCTTTTATGTAGTATTTCTGCTTGCTTATTTTTCATTTTCCCACACCCACTCCATTTATTGTTGGCTGCTTTCCCAGCACCTTTCCTCCAGAGAGAGAGTTACATAAATAGATCTCTGTAGGCTTTAGGAGGCAGATGGTGATGGATAGATCTTCCCAGATAGACTGCAGGTCACGTAACAAGCCCATCATCTATGTACCTTCATGCACGTGAGTCTTCAACCACAGGCTCTGTGAGCTAAGAAGCTTGGTCTAGAAGACAGCGCTGTTGCGCTGACAGTGCCAATGCGGGGCCAGTGACAAGCTCCATGTTTCGACTGCTGCATCTTATTAAATGATGTCCTGTTTTGAGTGATTAGTCTGTCTGCAATCACTGAGAATGAATGTAGGACTCAGGGGGAATTAGGAATAATTGAGGAAATTAAAATCTGCATAATGTTTGCATTTTCCTCTTCATATGCCTTTTACAATGATTTAATATTTATGTACCCAGTATCTGAAAACATGTGGTTGATTTGTTTTCTTCACTCAATTTGCTACTGAAACATTTAATTGCATTTAAGACTAAACACATTAATATTTTTGCTTTATATGGCTCAGAAAAACTTAGTAGTTGCACTCAAGTGGTCCTGTCTTGATTCCTCACAGACCTAGCACTCTTCTAGTTTTAAGGTAGTCTGTGCTAGGAACTGTTACTCTACCACTATTTTTACAAGTTTAGCAGTTTGTCCTTAGTGAGGCTTATTTATACTTAAATGTGTTTTAATCAGAGTTAATAAAACTAAAATCAAGATAAGGGTCCCTCTAGAGGAAAACTGAAAAAATTATCTCTGCAATTGAACTGTTAGAGAAATAGGCACCTTACCTAGGATGGGGGATGGCAGCTGGTGCTGGAGGGAGAATTTGGGGCTCAGGCTGTGGACGCATGCAGAGACAGGTAGGAAGAAATGAGAAATTAGGTCATTGCATTAGGAGTTAGAGGGCTGCCCAAGTTATGGCTCGATATCTCTGTTTGCGCAATTCCAGCCAGCCCAAGGGGATGGTGAGGGCCACTGACCACTGAGCACCAGAACATCAGGAAGGGAGGATGGCTGATTTTACACTCAGCAGTGCAAAAGGAGGGTGTAACATGAAGAACAGCTATGGGGCTCGTGTAAATAGGCAAGATAAGCTAACATGGCTGGTGGGTAATACTCGCATGTGCTGAAGGTTCCTGATGGTGCTACTGATGGCCCCTGGTGCCACCAGGGGGAGGCACCCCGTCCCACCCCGAGAGGTGGGACGATGCTGTGCCCACAGCAGCAGAGCCTGCCCACCTTGGCCTCCAGACCCGCGCAGATGCTACCAGTCTGCTGACTGACGAGTTGTGCCCTCGGGCATGCAGCCTGGAGGAGGGAGCCAGCTTATCCCGGAGCAAATATCAGTACAGCTGTGGGAGGCTAATAACAAGAAATGACCCTTAATCAAATCCCAGACATGGTTGTTTCCAAATTGGAAGAGGTCTGTGTCTGGCCTGGGCCTGAACCTTCCAGCTCAGCTGGTTTCTGCAAAACATAGGGCATTGGCTTCCTTGGTGTGATTTCAAGGACACATGGGAAAGAGTCACGAGCAACTGGAGTCTGGTGGCCACCACTGACCTCCTAAAGGGATGGGAGGCCAACAGAAAATACAGATGTCTCAGAAGAGTGGAGAAAGCTACCCTGAGCTAGTCCTAAGCATTGTAACCCCTCCACTTCCCCTCCCCTGGGTCCAATGAATTAATCACTTGTATTTCTGGTACTGCTCGTCCAAGTGTTGTTAACACCTCCCACAACGGGAACAGAGCCGAGGGTCTGGCGATAACGGGATGATGCTGTTGAGGGAGAAGCAGAACCCCAGACTTCAGCTATAAATTGCCCTAGTTCACCTTTGAGCTGCTGAATATTGCACAAGAAAAAAGAGTCCAAAGTGCCCATATAATGTGCTCATCAAGGGAATGGAATATTTCAGTCCCTTGGGAGGAAAGTTGTATCAGCATAAAGCTTCTCTCTTTGCTTCAAAGGAGATTTTTGAGTGCAGAATAATGCATCCTTCCCACCCGCCTTCATGGTGCCGTTTGGAGATGTTCCATATTCATTAGCTTTTGGCCAAGGGAAGGGATTCATGTGTGAAGAGGAAAATTCCCCAAGGAATCTACTGTGTAAACCACTGTCTGGGAGATAAGACTGGACCTCAAAGAAGAAATTGATCTTCTCAGACCATATTATGTCTACATGTCTGAGAGCGGGCGAGTGCTGAGACCAGAAAAAATAGCGCGCAGGAGGTTTTCATCAAATGGAGAATCCCGTGGGCAGATGGAGCGAGTTGGCTAACAAGATAAAGGCGCAGGAGTGCAAGGAACTGGAGACGCACAGTAAGAGCGGAGGGAAGGCATGAAGGCTGAGCAGGGTGCCGAGACTGAGGGGATTTCTGGTGCGTGCTGGATCCACACTGCTAGACTTCCTGAGAGAGTACTCCCAGACAACACCCACCGAATGGGAAAAATGTGGGTTGGGTGCTGACATTCCACACACAAAAACGCCTTATGCACCAGAAAAATGTAGGCTTGAAGGGTCTGATCAGGACGTTAGTGGGACCTCTGACATGCACGGCTTTTTCTAAAATTACTAAAAATAGTCTGACTGCTTGTAGACCTCTTCTACTTGGAAGTCTGTTCCTTTTGAATGTTGAATTGGCGTAAGTTTCAATGTGGGGAAGACAAAGCTTGTGTACCGCTAGTCTTTAAGCAGTTAATCTTGGAAAAGTTTTATTGTAACCTACTAAACTGTTTCCCTTTAGGGTTCATCCTTTCAATAATTTCTAAGTATTAAAATCCCTTGCTTCATCCATGGTGGGATCGCATTTTCTGTTTTTCAACCCCTATCTGTTGTGCTCAATTATAAAAGCACTCATTCTTCTCCATAGCTCATTTCTCCCAAACAGATACACCTTTCAAAATCAATAGTCCATAAAACTCACCCTTAAATAGTAAAAATTAGATTGTGGCATTATTTACCTTCTTTTGTGTTAGCTACTGTGTTAAAATGTATTGGTTTTATACTGTGCTGCTTCCAGGCTGTGCCCTCAGTGACACATATAAAGCCACTGACTTTGCTATGGTTTCATTAGCTTGTTTGAATTTGCTTCAGTCTCTTTGTTGCCCTGGCTCTGGAGGACGAAGGAGGTAAAGAAACATGTAACCTCCTACTAGTAGCCTAAAGAGGCTCCAAGGACACTCATGGAGAAGATCTGCTGGTTAAGAAGAGAAGGAGAAGAATTGCTGAGAAGAATCTCGCCCCTAATTTATTATCTCTTGACCTACTCTGTCTTCTAACTGCAGAAAATGACAGTTTCAAAGCCTGATATGTAGCACTCCCTGTTTGGTTAGGAGTGAAACCTGGACCTAGGTTGGAGAAAGGGAAAAGTGTGGGTGGAGAGAAAAATCCTTGTATTATAGTCAGGAAGATATTCTGTTTTCTTTTACCAGGCCTCTTTTTCTCTTGCAGTCTTGTCACCCACCACAAGTCATCAGCAAGCTGTTCTCAAGATTTGAATTTTGCTACTGGCCAAAACCCAGTGACATGAGGGGGACAGGAAACGGCTCTTTTTTCCTTCTCCATAACTCACCTGACGTTCAGAGAGGAACAAACCGAGGAACGAGCTCAGTTTTCATGGAGTTGGACATAAGTCCACGTCAGTGGAAAGAACTGCGCTATCTTATAGCAGAGGAGCCCCTGGGAGCCCTCACGCTAATGGGGGCCTGGAAGGAAAGCTTGAGTCACTCGGTCCCGTCTCCTTCTGCTGTCGTCGCCACGTCATGCAGACCTTTTACACACCGATCACGTTCCGTCGTAAAAGCAGATAGTGTTTTTGCCCCTGTTACTTGTATTATATGGCTGTTTGAAAGCTGCAGCTCTGGCTGTAGCGAGAGCTTTGTTCCACTATGTTAATACTGGAGAGGGCTTTATTTTAAAGGAAAATTCCCATATGGTGAGGCTCTCTTAACTAGATGGCAGCAATCGCAGGATTTATGACCTATTGGGCAATGCCGCACATATAAGCAGGGTAGGTGATGTGTGCACACCACAACATCCAAGGCAATAAGGAAAGCAGGGTTAAGTTACATTTTATGTACAGCACAGAAGGGATTGTGCCCTTCAAACTGGTTTCAGGCTTGAAAATGGGGAGTTTTGAGCTAAGTTGCTGAGGCATGACTAAGTTTTGGTCACAGTAGAAATGTTCCACTGTTTTGTAACCACATCACAGAAAAACAGAGCTCTGAAGTCCCTGGTGGATTGGATTCAAAATGCGAATGCAACCACCTAACAGAGCGTGAATGTAGTCCTTTAAAGTATTTTTTTAATGCTATCCCAAGCAACAGTGTGAATGAAGCCCTAATTGCAACACTCTTGTTCCAGACATATTGTTGTTCCTGAAGGCTCTGTTTTTATACAAATATGTGAGTGAAGACTGGAAAATGAGCTGCTCTGCTTTGTTCTACTGATGAGTTTGCAGTTTGACAGGTATGATGTGTGACGTGTACCTCATTTCTGTCTTTGTTCCAGGGGCTAAAAAGCACAATTAAATCTGTTCAACTTATTGTATTTAAGGCATGTTAGTTTGATGAGAAGTTAATTGCTGTAGGAAATTTTGCAATGTAACCAAGAGTCTAGAGCTGAACATGAAAAATAAGATGGTGTCCCCAGAAAACCTGGAAAGGTAATGTGCTGAAATCGTTCCCTCCAGCATAAATACTGTTTTACCACTGTTAAAGGCAACTACTGTGGCATTCTCTAGGCCCCCAAAAAACTGTTTACTTAGATACAGATTGCACTGGAATCAATATTAAAACTGAGTGCTGGAGAGAGATAAGATAGACTGAGATAACAGTAGTAACATGATTTCCTGCACTGGCAGAAAGTGAACCTAAAAACTTAAGATTTGTTCTGGGTAACATTCACTATTAGCTTACCCCAGAAATAAGGTGAAAATTCCTCCATAACCAGAGAATAGGCGCAGTGCATCATTAACCATGATGTCAGCCAAAACCCCCAGAATAATTATATAGCCTGATATTTAAAATAAACAGGGCAACAGACTGAAACTCCTTGTTTTCCTTGTCAAAAAGAGCAAATTATTTACTCCTTAGGTAGTTTTAAAGTATAAGCAGATATGCCACAATGCAAGATGAATTTACAAAGAAAATAGAGTGCACTGTATTTAGATCAGTGGTCATCCTAACCACTGGTATAAACACTGGTGTTGCAGCCACTTGCCAGAGGGAATGCCTCAGAATTACAACTTACTTGGAAACATAAATCCGATTTAAGGATCTCAGTGTGTTCGCTTGGTCTGGGCTTTGGTTCGCTGTTCCTCTTGGTGGGTGTTACTCCCTTGATGATGGTATTGAGGTAAGGTGGAGGTCATGCTTCTACCAGGAGCATGTGTGATGTTAAGGAAACAAAACTAACGTGGATTTATTTTCCACTTCATGGTGATATTTGGATATTCAGTGCATAAGGCAAGAACTGCCTCTCTTAGGTGAGGCAGTGCACAAGGGAAGAACTACCTAATCCTTAGGCGAACAAGGTCTAATCTCTTTAGGGATGGAGGAAGCTTTAGGAAGTGAGGAGTCCCTTATATTTCTTGCCCTTGTAAGAATAACGTTTTACTGAACAACCTGTGGTCTCTTTTGCTCTTCCTCTGGTATATGTATATGGGCCCAGAGACACATAAACACATAATGCAATCCTGCATTAGTGGCGACATTTTCAGGTGTTATAGGCTTCCCATCTGCCTAATTCTTCAGAAGGTCCTCACCAGAGAGCAGGCTGTTTCACAGTAGATATTACTTCATGTCTATCTTTGAACTCTGTAGCATCCATACATACAATATCCCTTAAAAAAGAAATAAGGAATGATTTATTGTAAGGAGATGACAGGAGTGGATGAACACTTTTCTGCTGTCGAAAAATGTATAAATTGATTCTTTTGAATGGGGTGGGTTAGTAATATAAGGACTTACCAAACCTGGGAGCCCAGCATGATGCACTTTTTGCAAAAAAAAAAAAAAAAAAAGGAATTTGCAGCCCTTCTGAAAGTCAGGCCTTTTAAGATGCTTCACATTTTGACATGGAAAGTTGAGTAATGCAGAAACACTAGTTGCAACAGATTATGTTGGTTAATGTGCCCCCACCCTGCAGTTCTGCAGCAATTTTGTTCTGGAAAATCATTTGATGGATATATATTTATTATTTCCTAATGTTCAATTGATTGTCACAGTTTTCTCCACGCCAAGTTTATTGATATATTTTCTGGAGAGGAACTGACACTCTCTTATATTACTGAGTTAATTCCTAGTGTCCCCTGTTAAGCCCTCATTGGTATAAATCAACAAAAGGACAAGATGGCAAAGGCAAGCGTCATGGCTTTCCTCAAAGCTTCAGTGTGGTTATGGGTTTGACTCTTGCAGCCTCCCTTCTTAAGCCGTAAGACCAGCCAAAAAGCACCTGCAGAAATGAGAACATTGATACCATCACATCAACCTGCTTTAAAAATTATTCTTCATTATACTTATTTCCAGCACATCTCATTCAACTCTCTCCTATATGCTCTGAAAATGGCACCGATCTCACTGTCCTGGCCTAGATAACCATGTTTATGTTATGTTACTCTCTGTGCATCCCAACCCACTGGAGAGCCAGCAACAGCGGTCTCAGAGATGCGCTGACATGTCTCAATGAGGATTTCCCTGATCTAGCTTGCCTAGTGTGGAATATAAGCTTTCTTGTTGTCTCTTAACCAGCTACCCATTCTGCGCTGACATCCCCTTGAATTCACTCCTTTCATGCTGAGAATCACATGATGCCTGAGATAAATGAACCCACTGTATCCTCTTTCTTTATACGCTTCTTTCTTTCTTTCTTTCTTTCTCTCTCTCTCTCTTTTTTTCTTTTTTTCTTTTTTTCTTTCTTTTTTTTTCTTTTTCTTTTTTTTTCTTTTTTTTTTTTTTTCTTTCTTTCTTTCTTTTTTTCTTCCTTTCTTTCTTTCTTTCTTTCTTTCTGTTTTTTCCTTCTTTCTGTTTTTTCCTTCCTTCCTTCCTTCCTTCCTTCGTTCCTTCCTTCCCTCTTTCTCTCTTTCTCTCTTTCTTTCTCTCTTTCTCTCTTTCTCTTTCTTTCTCTTTCTTTCTTTTTTTTTTTTTTTCTTTCTTTCTTTCTTTTTTTCTTCCTTTCTTTCTTTCTTTCTTTCTTTCTGTTTTTTCCTTCTTTCTGTTTTTTCCTTCCTTCCTTCCTTCCTTCCTTCGTTCCTTCCTTCCCTCTTTCTCTCTTTTTCTCATTCTTTCTCTCATTCTCTCTCTCTCTCTTTCCTTCTGTGTGATTTGTCCAGCTTGTACCAACCCAAGTTGGTACCAACATTTGATGTCTTGTCAATGATGAATAAAGGTCTGTGCCTGAATCAACTGGAGTGCTCATTAGCAACCCTGAAAATGGCCATCAAGCCATTGTGAGAATGAATGTTTGCAAGAACAGACTGATTTTCCGTCTCCACAGACCAAAGGAGAATGGCGATGCAGCAGTGCACCTAGTATCTTGCCTAATAAACAGGTGCACGTCTAGTTTTTGGCTGTGTTTGTTTGGGTCATTTTTGTCCCAACTGAGAAGGCTAAAAATTTACTGACTTGCCATATTTGACCGGCAATATCTGTACATTTGCAAAAGAGCTTATTTATATTTTTATTTATTTAATTTGAGAAATTGTAATTAATTAAAGTTTTCAATCTCCTCTAAGAACTTTTATTTTTTTGTTGTTTCATTAATTTCCTATACGTTTTCTAAAAATAGTATGTCAGCATTCTTCATATACCTTAGTACTCTCCGCTATATGCGAAGAACCCAGTTGCTTTCAAGTGGGTTTGGTTTGAGCAGATTGTCTCCTTTATTGTGGTTTCCTTTAATGCAGTCCTACTGTGCATTACAATGGGGTGGAACAATGCGCACAACACTTCAAGCAGTCGCCACAGAACGGAGCAATGGAAAGACATTGTACCCGGAGGTCCACTCCATAGAAATCAATGAGTGGCTTGAATTTTGTAACCTAATGGACCTTTTGATTATATGGAAGCACAGAGTCAAAGAGAAACAAGAGGTTAGATAAGAACCTTGTGTGTCTTTCTTTGAAGTAGCTTAATGTGTCCAGGAGCTGGGCTGGAAGCAGAGCTGAGTCGATTGGATTGAGCCAGTGTGGGCAGGAGTGCCAACCTTGCTTCGAAAAGGTGGAGGAGTTGCTGTATTTAGTATATGTGGAGGCCTGAGAGGTTTCTGTTGTTTTGGTTCAAGTGGGCAGCATTTTTTCATGTTCACCCCCCTCACCTTGGCAAGCATCGATGCCTCTGCACAGTGCCATGAAGGGAGGTGCTGCACAGCCTTGGTTCGGTGTCTTGCCCTTCTCTCCTCCCATGCTTAGGTATTGTTGGAGGGACGAAGGTTTTGGTGACAAACATGATCTAATATAAGAGAAGATTTTGCTCCCAACACTTTAGTGTCACCAGGAGAAGAGTTTTTTGTTCTTGAGCAGCACAGGGCCTCCTGGGCCTCCTACCCTGAGTCTTGTGTGATGGTGCCTTGAAGTAAGCTGTGGTGGGAAATTGCTCCTTCCGGCTGGCATTGTTTCTTTTTTTCCTTTACAGCTCGGTAAAATGTGGATGAAAACATCCAGAACACAAATCTTGGAACAGGAAAGGGGAAGGGAAGATGAGGACATGGATGCAACCTGCTTTGGAGACAGAAGTTTGTGGTACATGGGGTCACCAGAAACTGAACTTGCCAACCTTCTGAAATTTCTTACTAGATCTTTATTTATCTGAAAAAAATCACCTAATGACTGTCAATAACTGTTCAGCAGAGGCCCAAGGGTGAAAAAACAAGGGTGTCACACATCAGGTTTGAGATGTGCTGGCAGAAGTGTAAAAGCTTGCAAAGTAATTACCTGTACTTGACTGGCTTTCTCCCATACTCGAAAGTCTCTAAGTTTCAGAAGTAGTAAAACTGATCAAATTAAAAAACAAAGCAACAAAAAAGTTAAAAGACTTTTTAATGGAAAGACTGGCAAAACTAGGGCTGAAATATTTTCACCAGGAGACTATTTGAGCTTTTCAATCTTCTCTGCCAAAGTTTGTTAAACTATTTTGCTTATTAACTCTTTTGTAATCTCTGCTTTAACTGTGCCTGAAATTTTAATGTTAAACCACTAAATCCATTTTACAACCAGAGATTATAATGTCAAAGAGGAAGGATTTGTGAGTTTAAGCACTGACCCTTCAAAGACCAGACATGAAATGTATTAACTTCCTTTGAGATTGTACCTTTGTCCTCCGAGAATCAAGGGGGGGCAGGACTGAGCCTATATATGAAAGTGCAAAGTCCATCAAAGTGTAAAGATACCATGAATTATAGTGACTTACTGTGTCTGATCTGAAAGTTTGAGCTCAGCTGGTTACTCTGCAGTCATAAACATTACTCTGTGATGTTCCTAAAATTCCTTTTTTAGTAGTGAGAAAGAGGCTCTTTAAAAGAGGTAACAGCAGGTAAAAAAATTAAGGTACTAAATATGACTTCTGTGTATTTAAGGTGTTCTCCTAAGGATTTGCTCTAAGACTGAGACCACAATCCAAGAGAAAAATGTAACACCTTTGCAAGCACAATTTAAAGCTGTAAGAGGAGGTACTATATTTGATTGAGAATGGACAGTTTCTCAAGGAAAGTTATCAACATGGGGCTGGTGGTGAAGAACAAACTAGTTAGAGCAAGCATGGGCAACAGAGAAAATTAAAGCAATCACCATTAGTCATTTGGGAGTACAGAAGACAACTAGAGGCATCTTGTGGGAAGCAGGCTAGAGCTGCTACGTTGGCTAGGTGGTTTAATTCATTTATCATCTTTCGGTTTCTACTAAAAATGAGTAATTCCGGTAATTGACAAGCATTATGTCATATCATTAACATGTCTTTTGACTAGAAATTGAGCTAATTTTGATCTTAACTGTTTGCTTTTACTTTGTGCTTTACTAAGTGTAGAAGTTGCTGGTACTGCCTCTTCCTCGCTCCTTAGAACAGAGAAAGTGAGAAATGGAGGAAGATTTAAATATTGCAAGCAATGATTCATTCTCAAGCTGCACAACCTGCCAAATGATCTCCAGAGTGGCACTGCTGTTTGCACTGGAAACAGCTTTTCTCCCTCCCTGCCCCCCAAGTTAGAAGGAGGGAAACTGATACTCATGGCAGGCAACCAGGATGGCTAGAACGAATATTAGAGAAGTTAAGGAAACTAAATATGGGACCCTGAGTCTGGAAAACACGCCAGGACAAAAAAGGATAAAAGTACAGTAATAACAAAGGGAAGGAAATAAAAAATAACCAAAAGAGATTCCATTACCAAAAATCAATCCCTGGGATGAAGAACTCGTTAAAAGCCTAATCTTACCCTCTCCATGCACAGACTGGTTTTACAAGGATTGCTTGAGGCTGAATAGCCTTTCTTATGATAGAAATCAAAAGAAGAGTTTCGCAGTGTTTTTCTGAATAACGATTTCCAACATTTGGCCTCAGATCTCAAGGAACTGTAGGAAAAGGATGAAGTCCTAGATTAGGCTGACCTGGCTGTGGAAGTTAATGGTTAAAACTCCCCCTTGTTTTCAGGAGGCAGGGAAGCGTGTCATCCTAACCCCACTTCAAACCCAGCAAGAATCCATTTCAAACTGTCCTCAGGATCATATTAGCAATTACACTCTGCTAATTTATGCGGTGCATTGGAGTCCTAGGGCCAAACTGTGCAGCTGATATTTCTCAGTGGGATGTCAAGTACTTGCTGCTGCACTGAGGTGCTGAAGAGGAGCTACACCCTTTGGACGTTCTCCTAGAAGTGTGAGTAGATACCAGGGCTGTCATTTTGACAGTGTCTTCCTAAATACTAATGCCAGCTCTTACTTCAGCTCTAACACGGAAACTATGCCAGTTGCACTTGTGCTACAGTTTCCTTTTATTAATCATTTGACCCACTGGTAAAATGTAAACATTGCATCTTCTTTTTCTTCTGTACTGTTTGCCCTGGTCGTGCTTCAGTGATGACAAGGCAATACCACTTTCAGAAACACTGAAAGTCCACACAGATTTCTAATAGAGCTCCAGTCCTCACCGATGTGGGACTTTAAGAAGCTGCTCTTTCTGGGTGTCCAAGGTTGTGGTTTTCATAATTAATATTCTTCTCAAACCTGAGCATTTATGTATGTCATCCTGCTTCTAGTTACGGCAGAAAAGTTGTGACACTGTTATTGCATGCCCAAGCAAATCAGACTTGCCCCAGCATTTAATCCACTGGTGGCTTTGTTGATTAAGATAAGGGGCTTGATTAGGCAAAGATATGAGAGCTGTGGAGATCCTGGAGATTCAGTGCAAACCAAAGACTGAGTCACTTGGGAACATGACCACCTTTTTCCATGCTACCATGAGCTATTGCAGCTGGTAGACAACTGTTGCCATGTTGTTGATTAAGTGCTGCTGCCTTATGAATAGTAGTCTCTCCTACATGAGTGGTACGTGAATGTGCCTTCTCACAGCTGGCCAGGGATTTTCCCATGGCTGGGTAAATCAAGGGAAGAAAGGAGACAACGAAATAAAACAACCTCAATATCAATCTTTCCTTACAGAACAGGATTCAACTTCTACAGCTCACTGGAGAGACAGAAACACGCAGTCGATCGGCTCAAATACACAGAGGTCACAGTGTGTTAAAAGCACATTAGAAGGTCCTTACAGCTCTTGCAAAATCAATCACTCCCATCAGGAAGTGCTGGAGTTAAGGTCACTGTGTGTGCCGACCCTCCTCAGCTCAGATGAGGGGCTGTTCTGCCGCTGTCCTCCTCGAAGAACAGCAGCTATTGTGCCACTTGTGTCACCCGCGCTGGCCAAGGTGCGACCCCGTGCCTTGGCTCTGCACTCTGCTCTGAAGACAGACTTTCTCCTGTGCTTTTCTATGGGACCTGTGCCCTCCAAATATTAAAAAGAACTAATTAATCTTCCCTGGGAGAAAAGCTGAAATCTTCCTGACATCTTCTATTTTACACATAGGGAACTGAAAAAGGAGAAATTTAAGATCAAGCCCTTCCACTAATTTATCATCTTGCTTTGAAACTCATAGAGAAGGATTCAGCTTGCTCACCAGGAGAGGTACATCTGCTGGTGCCCCTGTCTCCACTGGAGCTACCAGTTCTGGGCTGCTCTTCCTGTCTGCAGCACTCTCATTTATGCCAAGGACTTTTGCCCTTAAATTCCCTTTCTTCCCTCACTTATAATAAGTGAAACACAGACATAGGTCTTAGATGAGGCAAATCTTTGCAGTGCTCAGCATTAGGTCGTGCTTATATATTCAGGCATGTTTCCACTGGTTTCATTTGCATTTGTGAGTGCTTAACATTTCAGACCTCTGATTGTCAAGCTGAGCATTAAAAAAAGCGCAAGTGATCAGCAACCCCAAGCGACAAGTTTGGCTTTATTAATTTGACATCCCACGGAAAACCTGGGGCAGCAGCAGCGGTGGATCCAGCTTGTCAGGGCAGTGTTCAACAGCCTGAACTGTGAAACGTTGCTTCTCTCCCTGCCGCCAGAAGTTGCACAAGGATTAACCTAAATTTCATGGAAAGATGGGTCCAGTTCTTGAAGTTGTACTCTAGTCTGTTTCTGATTTTGTTTCCCACATCACTAAATAAAATATCTAAATAAAGGTATGAATGCTAGGCTGCATCTTGAGGTGCTGAGGACCTTCTCTGTAGAGGTGAGACATGCGGCTCTATATGTGGGACAGGCATGACTCACTGCAGTAACTTTGACTTAACAGAATTTGCCTCTGTAAGAACTCAGGAAAAACTAAGCCAAGACTTTGAGATCTGGCTAGCAAATCAGACAGCGTTTTGGAAAAAATTCAATGCCTTCAGCAATCTGAGTGTAAGAACGGCTTGTATGATTCTTGTCTTATCATTTGATCTTTGGAGGCATTCAGATAGCCCAGAATGCAAAAGGATTGAGAGGGCCTCCAGGTGAACTACTCCCCATGCTGACCAGATTCACCCAGGCTAATTGCCCATCTTGAGAGGCCATTCTGGAGCTGATCAGTCAAGCTAAGCAAATTCCTTCTGACCATCAACACAAGGAGTTCCCAACCAACAGTCCACTTTTATGTAATAATTGTGAGTTTGAATATAGCAAACTAAATGCATATATATCTCCACTACATATATATTTTATATATTATGAGAAATATGTATTAAATACTCAGAAAATGTAATGAAATCTTCATGTAATTATTACCAATGGGAGCCAAAATATGTGTCAATGAATAGAGAGACAAAACAAGATAGCTATGAGCAAAGACAGGATCCATTACAACATAAGTTCTCAGGGAATATATTTTATTGTACAAAGAGAAAGCAGAAATGAGAGGAACAGAACCATTACCTATGTGACTTCAGGAGATAAATCATCAGTAAATATTATTTTAAGCAACACCACAGTTATTGCACAAAAAATTCACATTTGTAGATAATTTACAACTCAGCAACATTCTGTCAACATTTCCTCATATGCATGGTTTGATTCAGCTTAGTGAAAGACACCTCCCATCAGAGCTGAAATGTCTCTGAAGTTTTAATGATTTTCCACATGGAAAGGGCACGCTTAGTAGCTAATGTGTTCTGTTTTTCCAGTATACCCAAATTAAGTAACTCATGAATGTGATGTCAATGAATATAATTGCTTTAAGGCAAGAATACAGATCTGAAAGGAAAACAAAAATCCAGCGATGTCTCGCTTCTTCAACAGACAGATTTTTAGACACCCTTAGAGCAGACAGCATATACGAGAACAAAATGTTAGACTCTTGTTTTTCTTGGCTGTGAATAAATTCATCATGGGATACAGGGTTTAAATATGACCTGATGTAATTCCCATTCTCCTACTACTAGCTGCTATCTGCTGAGCCAATTTCAACTTCAGCTCAGTTTCTTCTGAACAAAGATTGCAGACAGACTCTTGTCTTCATTTGCTCTGCCCAGTTCAGGATGCATAGCACTCCTGGACACAAAATATAGGGTGTTTTTTGTTTTTGTAGTGTGTGACTCAGTTTCAATATATGAGACTATTCTCTGCTCATGCATTATGTTAGGAATGACTCATCCATAACAGAGGTGCAAAGCCCTTGAGCACTTTATCAATTGCTTTAGATTTTAAAAAATGCACATTATTCCCTATTGTTTTGCTTAAATTTGTAATAAAAAGGATTTTTTTTGCTCATTAATAAATCATACACATACAACTAGATCTTGAAGTTTAGACATAAATAAGTAATCGGAAAAAACTACAGCAGCTTTCAAAGTTCAGCAGTAAAGGGAACCCTTAGTCTTAGTCTCTGTGTTACCCACAATTTAAACCTGTGGGTAATTATAAAACATTCAACAATTATAAAGCTTTAAGGAATAGATTTTTCTAAAGGACTCAGAGCTCCCAATCATTTGCAGGTTTGCAGCAGTGCCCAGCTCCTGTTAAGGCCCCAGAATGAGTAGATGAATCTACATGGAGACTTCTGAGCTCCTCTTAATGCTCAGATGCCTCTCTTCTTTACCCCTACCTAGGCAGTGTGCCCTGAAAACTTGGCCTGTGCTCTAGGGAGGAGAAGACAAAATTAAGACAGAATCTGGGATAAGCTTCATGTTCGTGACTTGTCTATGCATGGTCCTGAAAAGGAGGATTTATTTCCAAGTCTGAGAGATATCCAAGTGGAGATACAAATCCCTGGGATTTCCAATTGGTTTACTCCTTTTAACATGATAACCTGTTTGAAGTGATTCAAATAAATCATATTTGTTTTGCCTCTGGGGGGATGTGAGGTGAAAGGCTGGTCACCTCACTAGCTATTTGGCATCCTTGAGACCTTCCCACTCCCATTTTCCTCTGTGAAGGTCCCACGTCTTCCTAGGCAGCCCCTCCGTGCAAGACATCTGCTCCCAAACACATTAAGTTCTGGGGTAAAACTGAGCAGAGCTCTCTTCCAGATTTATTGTGCATTTGTATCTCAGGAACAAGTTGATAGCCTTTGCACTGGACTGAAAGCCTGAACTTTTATTAGAGGATTGTTAAGATAACGGCAACTTTGAATACATACGGTGTTAGGAAAGAGATGCAAACTAAACTCTGCCTGTCTGCTTGGCTACCTGCATCCCAGTGGTGGCCAAGCGTGGGAAGCCTTGCATGGCCAGCTTGCTGCTTCCTGTGACTCCTCTTTTGAGGCTGTGGAAATGCACTCAGCTTTGCTGCAGCTTTATTATCTAAGGACTCTATACGCTACTTAACCTTAATTAAAGAAAAAAGAAAAAAAGCAACTGTACTGTGTGAGCTCTGCAGGGAGCATCAGCATTCCAGGACCGGGGCCATCAGGCTTGTGAGGTACACAGAAAACTTTGTTTTTATAGCTAGCTGTAGCACAAACAAGGGAAAAAGTTGTCTGAAACCATCCAAGGTTTTCTTGGACGATTCGGAGTTGCTGGACTTAAGATATTAGGTGAGGCACCCTTAACTGGTTTGATGACAACCTTGAAAGAAAAAAATACTGGATGTGTCTTCTGCTTGTCTCGTATGCCTAATAATTACCATTTTTTTATCAATGTAAAGCAACAGTAGCCTCTCAGGAAAAAACAAACAAGCAAACAAAAACACTTCTTAAGGTAAAAGGCTGAATAGAAGGGTGGATAGGCAATGTATTTTGTGGGTGTGTGTAAGTCAGAAGTCAGACGATGTAAACCCCCTGAAAAGGTTATAAAACACTCCCCTGAAATTGATAGTCAGAAGCCTTTTTTTTTTCCCCTAAATAACTAGAACGGGAGAAAACAGGCTAACAATACACACTGGAGTATTTATTTTAAAACCCACCAGTGCTCTGGAAAACCCTGCCTGGTTCGGTACAGGCGCACATCCCCGCAGCTCACCCTGCTGTCAGTGCGAGTCGGGGCAGGGTGAGGGATGTGTCCTGCCTCTCACAAGCGAACTCCGCTGAGGAAATGCAGAGTGCTCAGCTTGCTCAAACTCCCTTTTTTCTTCCCTCCTTAGACTTATTAATTATTTCAGGTTGATACACGAGCTTACGACTGGGCCAGATTCTTTCCTGGATAGCTGTCTTAAATGAGTGCCGTATATCTTGCAGTTCCCAACAGACCAGGTGTCCCAGGATGTTCCCCTCATGTCCCTCATGACCCCAGATCGCTCTGACAACAGCTACTTCCATCCTATGGAAAACATAGAAATTTGCAAGTGCAGAGCTGAAAGCAAGACCAAAAAGGCAAAAGTTACAGGATATACGGTGGGCTTTGCCATGCCTCCCTTACTTGGGTTTTAATCAGGCAAAACCCCTACTGAGTCAGCAACATTTTCACTTCCAAAAAGACTGTAAAAACTGAGGGAGGACGTAGGGCAGATCCAGTACAATAGCTGAAAAACAACAAGATGAAGTAAAAAGAAGGAAGATAAGTAGAAAATACAGCCTAAGAAAAATGTTTTCCTTAGGCAGAGCGTCCAATATCAAGCTGCTCGTCTGAAAGGGAAAGTAATGGGGAATACGGTTAGTGTGACGTGGCAAAAGGCATCCAACAAAAATATCTGAGAGTTTTCTCTCTATTTTTTGAGGGGCAGGAGGAGAATTTGAATTATAGGTAGGGAATAGCAGGTGATGATGACAACCTCCTGTTAGCTTACTTCTGGATTTAAAGTCCAGGCTATCTGTTTTCTTCATCTGCCCAGGACAGTAATCACTCCTTTCATGAAGTACTTTTGTCAGTATCACACGTTTTGCTTGTGCACAATACTGTCACTAATATCAAAATATGCCTAGATAAAAGCCTTATTAAACAGACTGGCTTGAGGGTTTTGGAAGTTTATCTCAGCAGATAATACTCCAGTAGTTTTTTTTTTCTAGTGGCTCTCACTAGCTGGCTCTGTCTTATCTAATCATACTCCAAAGCCAATCAATACAGAAACTTGCCAATCAGTGCTGAAGTATTTCATGACATTATATTCCTGAAGCTCATAGGAAAAAAAAAAGAAAACAAAAAAGAAAGAAAAAAAGGAGAAGGGAACTTAAAAGTACTTTCTGTTTTGTTCTTAGGCTGTATTTTCTACTTATCTTCCTTCTTTTTACTTCGTCTTGTTTTTCATTAAATACCATTCTGAACAAATGGTTACTGGATCAGCTACCAGGAGCTGATCTCTGCTAGTTTTTCTGGCACCACTTGATGCATTAAGCTGTAAGTGCCTTCATTTCTCCTGCAGTGGGACTCTTCTGCGTTTCAAAAGCACGTAGTACTTTGCAGCAATGTACTTGGCCTAGCTGGCTGCACCCACAGTTCTCGCTGAGAGTCCCTGAGTGGTGGTGAGTACTGGGAGAAAAAATACTTAACACCAAGTCCTGGCTTCAACACGCACTTTGCAAGCGTTTGAAGGGAATTTAAATTGTATTTAAAACAGCAGGCTATGCACATATATGTAAGAGGATCTTCTCTCCTTGGTGCTGGGAGGCAGGCACAACTCCTTAGGGTGCTCTTGGGTGCCCATCTCAGCCAGCTTTCCCTGCGCTCCCTCCCAGACAGGGGCTGCCTCTGGAGAAGCTTTCCCTTGGCGGCTTTCCATTCCTGGCCTCCCGCCCTGGTTTGCAGCGTTGGCTCTGGGAGCTGCCCAGAGATAAGATAAAGAGTGTTCAGAGCAAAGAATGTGACCGTTTTGCTTAACAAACCTAAAATGAGTACTAGGAGACGGTGGTAGCTCATCTTGGGCCATTCTTGCTTTTGCTCAAAGCCTCATCAAACATCACAGAAGTGTTCGCACATAGAAAACATCTCAGACCATCACATAGCTATAATATAGTACTAGAGTACTATAGTACAGCCATAATATAGTACTAGAGTACTAGAGAGGCTGCATTTCTGTCACAGGTGCTGACTTGTCATTATTTTGTTTTCATAGGGATATTAGGCTTGGGGACTAACACTGGCCAAGAGTTGTGGCTTTAGCAGAGTTAGGAGATACAGGTCTGGGCAGATCATCCCTGAGGCGTTTAATCATGGAAGAAGTTGTCCAGGATCTGATATTTTTGTCATATTCTCTGAGTCTGTCATAAATGAGGTTGGTTCCTCCAAGGATGCTTACTCATGTCTGATCCTGCAAGGTGCTGAATGTCATCCAAGGAAACCACCCTTCGCCCGTACCATTCCTGGGATCCAGACTGTGAAGACGCTGGTGTAAAGCACTGATATGGGTCCTGGTGCCCAGGCTTTTAATATAAAGCTAGCAAGGTGCCCTGCTGTTTTCTCCTCTGCTTGTCTGGCATGCTTCTAGTTTTCAGAAATTCCAGCATTGTGAAATGAAAAAAAAAAATGCAATGAAACTCATCACTCACTTCCCGGAGCACACCTGTCTTTTCACAAATGCAGGCAAAGGCCATCTGTGTCTTCTGGAACCTCAGGTACCCACAGCAAAATCACAATTTGGATCTGACTTTCTTTCATTGCGAAAGCTAAAGGAGGAGTGTAAAACATTACTGATTTAGTTTCTGTGATCAAACTCAAGTGTTATTTATTTCAAGCATTTTCAAGCACAGTGAATAAGGAGAAAGCAAAACTCATGGAGCATGTGGGATTGCTCAACTCTTTCTGCCCCACTGTCAGCTGGGGTGGGACAGTGACAGCGGATTCTGGAGGAAGGTACAGATCAACAGAGCAAAGCCATGACTCTGCTGAGGCTGAGGTGTACAACACACCCACATTGCTCCAAGGGTCACGCAAGTTGCTGTAGGCCTTACTCTGACTGTATCTAGTAACTGATGAATTTATCTAAGGGGAAAATGCAAACAGAGAAGATTGCTCTGATGTTAAGCTCAGGATATTGTTGGTAGTGGTGTTAGGATACACCCCGGAGCCCCTTTGGCGAAGGAATCGTTTGATGCATGGCAGAGCACAGCCCAGACGTACATCAGCATCGGGTTGTGCGGACAACACGGGGATTAGGGCGTGAATCTGAGAGCTTGCCAAGATACAAATACTACCACTGAGCACTGCTTGGAAAAGAAAATCCTGCAGGAGAGCACTTTGGTGGGAAGAGTAACTGCAAAAGGCTCTACAAAAAGAAAATTCAGACACTAGTAGCAGCTAGAGGACTCTTTTAGATCTCTCATGCTCACCCCAAAAGAGAGAAACAATAAACTGGAAAGCACAGAAGAGTCCTTGGCAAATACGCAAGAGCAACAACACAGGGTTTAAACGTATTAGCTCTGGTTCTGTTTTTCCTTTCATTTACACAAACGACATATGAATGTCAGTGATCAATTCTGGAATAAAACCCATGCAGTTAAGAATCTGGTCTGTTTTATGGCTAAATGTTTGAGGCACAGTCTTACTGGCTGTGTGCAGGGACTGAAGTACTAAATAGAAATGGTTACTGTATTTGCTTTCCTGTTTTATTACAGCTGCAAGAGTGAGACACGCATGATTTTTATAGTACATGATAGTATTTGTCAGCTACAGGACAGAATGAACTCACACAATAAAAACTGGCTCAGTCTCAAAGTGATAAACATGTCAAGATAATGGCAATCATTTTTCCCCCTCTAAATATGAGATGACAATGCAATTTTAAACAGTATTTTTAATCATCTTCATTTTAATATTCCTATAATCAATCACTGACTATAATTGTTTTATTATGACAATAGACATAAAGGATCAATTTTTTAAGGTCTGGCCTTAGTTTTTCCATTTGTAATTTATCAGTTTAGGTCATTTGAGTTCCTGATTACCCCCACAAATCGTGTAATTAGACATCTACAAGATCTACGCTGCATGCTGACATAAGTGAGAGGATAAACTAATTCACACAACTTGGCACACTAGCGGATGAAAGCCACGTTTCAGTCTACAGTGGAAATGTCGCTTTGTTTGTTTATTGCTATGATATCCCCAGGAACTACATGAGGAGAAAAAAAGTTGAAAACATTCGTTTTAAATGCACTGCATGTACCCACAGTTTCCTTCATGACTCTCTCTAAGGAGGCTAAGGCAAAAGTTAAGACTTGTCCACAAGTAGTGGATAAAGGTTATCACCTGGTTGATCCAGATTGAACTGGATTTTCCAAAAACTGTCACTCTGGTTCCACCTCAAGTTTTTCAAAGAAAACTAGAAAACAGAACAGAAGGGCAGATCCAATTTAAAGCTTGATTAAAAGACGTTAAAATGCCCAGGAACATGTTATTGATTTGTACAAGGGTGAAAGGTTACCTGAGGGTATCCATAGGCGCCTGGGTTGTTGAGCATATTCATATCAACATAGTAAAGGGAATAGTAGTAAGGCGGCAACACTGATGGGTAACTAAAAATGATTTAGGATAGTAAAACTTAAGGGAGCTGACAGGAGCTACATAAAGACATTGTAACACGGTGTGCAGGGGCCATAAAAACAGAGCAGCTTTTCGGGAGAACAGACACAGAGCAACACCGGCACTCGCTGTCAATACGGGCAAGGTGTGACACAAGGCAAAAAAGCTACATCAGAAAGAGCTCTAACCCAACTGCTACCTCTCAGGAAAGAGTTAACATTTATTCACTGCTTATCAGCGGTCAAAAAGACAGACTGAGTGTTAGGTATGATTAAGAGGGGAGTGCAGAATAAAAAATGTCACTGTCTCACGGTATAAATCCCAGATGCTCCTGTGTCTTGGATCACGAAAGCGGACCTGGTTGCTCCAACACAAAAGAGGGGGCACTAAGAAAGCTGGGGGTAACCCCCGCCGGGGGCAGCCCCGCACTTACCAGCGCAGAGCTCTAGGGTCCGTGAGGGCAGGAGCGGGGTCTGCGACGAGGCGCAGCGCCGATGTCTTCCCTGTTTCCCATGCACCACCTTATTTTCCTATTTATTTTCTTATTTTCTGCTTCATACTTTATTTTTAAGGCTTTCTGCAAAACTATGAGGAAATCTGCTGGCCAGGGTACAGCACTAACTGCCTGTCCTTTCCTATGACAATGAAAACACTAATGATATTTTCAATTAAAAAAAAAACAGTACCCTTGGGAGATTAAGATTTTGCCAGGCTGTTTTAAAACTTTCCTTCATGCCCAGCAATATGTACGTGACTCAGCTACTAAAGAGGCATCTAAATAAAGAGGCTTCTCTTGTGCTTTATATTCACCAAACTCTCATTGCAGTGAGCAAAGAAACACTCCACAGCTTTTCTACATGTTCTTTCTTTGATCCGCAGAGTGCTAACAATAAAACATGTCTGTGTGAATCATAAATGGGCAATGATTTTAGAGCCTGATTTATTTCAGGAAACCTGGTCATACTTTAATATGACATGAGCCTATCATGGAATTATAATGGTATGTGTTTCTCTACATTATTTTCTGTCATTTATTCCTTTAAAAATGCTTGGCAGAAATGCAACAGTCTTGAGGCGTTCTCATTTTAACAGAACTCAAAAGACCTAGTACTATTGTGTAATACGGGAAAGAGTTTTAAATTTGCTATGTCTAATACGAATGCATGCTGCCATGCAGAGCCTTCCCAAAGGAATTTCAGTACATTTTTTGAGCGGTAGATGCTTTGAAAAACTGCTTGCAAGTCATTCCTAAAGTACAGTGTATCCTGACACAGTGGGGCTTGCAGATTATTTGGAACATTTTTACACATGCTCTCTTTCTGCATCCACACACTGCTGGCACCACAGGGCCCTAGTACATTGCCGAGATTCTTAGAAATCACCAAAATACAAATAATTAATAGAAACAATGTGGAACAGAAATCATACTAAGAGATTAAGTATATTATATAAAAATTATGCATCAGACAAGGCCAACTCTGAGTACTGTCAAAATTAATATGAAAGGTTTTTTTTTTTCCAGAATTCATCAGATTATTTCAATATACACTACAATGACTTTTTCAGTAGCGGGTTGGCTGAACAGTGTGCAGTGAGTAAGTTATGTTAACATAGCCCTTTTGTCTGTTTGGAAATATATTGGAAGTTCCCTCTAATTTTCAGTAGAACAAATGTTTGCCCAATGTTTTGGATACAGTTTTTGGTGCATGCAATGTCATTTTATTCTATGTGGCATTTTAATGGCCTGAATTTATATGGTGCAGATGACCACTGAGCTTACATGACATTACTTCTGTCCTTTGGTAAATCAAGATTTTAAACAAACAAAAAAAGCAGTCTGAAAAACAGTGAGCTATGAATAGTGAAAACTACTGGCTCGGGTAGGTATGATCATGAGTGTAAGTAACATCACTCCTACTCATCCCAGGTATGAGACATCTGCATGAATTATGCTAAGGAGCAAATAGGTAAGGCAATGCATGCAATGAGAATGCCCTATTAGCAATGAATGTATTTGGGAACCCTTTCGGCCATGTCCCACCAGCTCCAGGGCTCAGTTTAGGGAAGCATTTAAGCACATCAGCAGTGTTGGAGCTTACATCTTCCAAAGGAATTCTTTCTTCAGTCAGAGCCCCAGTGCCTTGGAAGAGCAGGCATGCTGGAACGATATAGGGAACGATTTTCAAATGATATTAGATCTACAGATTTGAACTGAGGAAGTTGCCAGCTCCCAATGGTGTCACATCCTGTAAACTATCTTCCATTAAGTATGGATTGGATTGCTTCTTCTATTTTCTTTGAAAATTTTCTTTTATAACAGAAATGGGATATGCCACACTGCATTTCAAAGAGATCAGTATTATTCTAAAACTCCATTTATCCTTTGGCCTCGTGCCTTTTGAAATATCCATACACCCAAAGAGCCAGATCCTTTAACACTTACACTACTGCGAATCTGGAGTAACTGTACTTGTAGCAAGCCAACTTAGCATCAGCATAAAACCAATGGTAAGTTATCCAGGTCCAACCCTGTACATCATAAGACATCTGTTTTATCAGAAAGGCGAACTCTTCTTCAGGCAGTATTTCCATAGAAGTTTTGGACTTATAGAAAAGGAGGGAAGTAAGCCATGAATATCAGAAGAGAACATCCTAGAGTACCACATCTGCTTATTGATTTCTCCAAAGATTATAGCTTGGTAATTTTTCCACCAGGTGTTAGGAGAGCAACATTTGTCTTTTTCTCTTTAGCATACAGAATTACCCGTTCCCTAATCACCATAACTTGAGAGATTCTTGGGAGAACTCTCAGGAGTGTTGAACATCTCTCTGAAGTCCTGCCCAGCCTTCATCTTGGGTTTTAAGGGGAACATAACACTTCTCAGGCTTCAGGAGATCCGTTCTGCGGTGCTCTCATGAAAGTGGTGTGGATCAAGGTCTGATTCTCATTGACTCCATGAGCTAGTTTACACGTAAATGTTTATCATGAGAACTATCATCTCAGCTGTGATCTGACCTGTTTTAATAGAATATTTCTGCTGGTAAAATACCAGATGTAAACACAAGTTACATAAAAATTAAATAACACTTCTGTAAATGTTAGTAATGCAGGGTAACTTCGTTCACACAAAGATATGGTTTATATAGCAACTGCTGATCATCTTTTCCATTGCTTTAGTTATACATGCACTTTAAAGATTTTAGCCACAGAGTTGACCCCAGTCCTTCTACAGCATTCGGTGACTGTAAGGAAAGATTTAATCTCAGTTTACGTGATTGGTGTCTTCACTAATTTTGGAAAATGTCAGCCAGATTAAATTGGTGCTTATGGAGTCATATACAGCTCCTCGGGCCACCTGCTAGTTCTTAATTTCCTCTTTGACTCATTTAACACTTACATAGATGATTCTCTTTAATAGTTCGGTGGTGATTTTTGGATTTCAAACCCATTCATTCTCAAACTGTGAAACAGCTGAAGCAGGCAGATTGCTTCTTTAATTCTGATGGCCAAAATTGTCTGTGAAGTGAGACAGAGAACTGAAAATCCACAGAATTCCTCCAAATTATAAGAGAAAGTTTAGGGATAGGAGAATGAATAAGAAGCCCTGAACAGAAAACATGTACTAGCTGTCACACTTCAGATGACCACGGTTCCTTCCTTAGCTAAAGTATTCTTCTTGGATAAGCAGTGATAATAATAGTTGTATGAAAAGAACGGACATCTTTAATATTATCAGCCTTTGCAGACTACACAACGAGGAGAGCATCCTGCATAGATAATGTAGCCATTGCCTACAACAGAAACATCTAGGAGCTGGCAGATCTTCCTTCAAAGTGTCAGACTATATATTCTACTGTAAAAAAACTCTTAGTTTATTCCTCTCAAGACATATACTGTTTCTTTATTCTTGTGGTCCCCTGGAAAGAAGGAGGTAGAGGCAGTCACATTGCCTGCAACTCTCCAACAAATATGGTGGCTCCAGAAAATGACATTTTGGTGTTAATGTTCATTTTGTCATTGTGATGAGCTCACTGAGAAAAAGTGAATATAAAAACAGGAATTGGGACAGATTCAAACATGGCTATGGTCACTGCAGTTGGGAAATGCAATGCTCTGAAGAGTGGATCTGGATCAGAGGAAGAGGTGGTATAATAAAGACATAGCCAAATCGTCAAGCTGCTGAGTTGAACCACAGAAAGAGTCTTGGTGCTAGGAAACCTACCACTCTCTTGCTCTCCCTTCTGGTTTCTGTGCTGCTGTTTCTCCTGCTGCCAGTCTGCCTCTTCTCATGTGCTTCCTTACCCCAGCTGTTTAGCAGTAAACCTACCTCAGCTGCAAGTTGTTGGCTGGCAGCCACATGAGAGTTTATGATGGTCCTAGTGCCTCTGTGCCTCTGGAAGAAGTCCAGGTGGCATCATCTTCATGGCCATGAATTCATTTAGTGCCCCTCCAGGTTGAGGATTTTTTCAGGCCTTAAAAGCCCTTCCCTAAATGGCTGCTAGGGATCCTGCAAACAGGCTTGAAATGCGACTACAACACATTTTTCTTCACTTCTTTAAATTTAAAAGAAAATATTTTCAAGGATCCTTTTTGCAGTAAAGAGCCAGGAATAGAATACACTAATGTTGATGTTAAAGCTTATTCCATCTACATTTAGACATCTAATCTAAGCTAATTTGTGGGGCCCTTCCAGAGTCCATGGGAAAGAAGCGAATGAGGGTGTGATACACTCACTTCGAGCTAAGCGAGGAGCCTAAGATGGGGTGGATGAGTCACTCTCCAGAGGAGCAGTGACTAGAGGTGGCCTACGGCTTTGGCACACAGAGAGGAATTTCTACCTCATGATGCGACTGTGTAATGAGTCTGGGCATCCACAAGCCATCTCCACACAGGACACATTGCCCGTATAATATTGGCTGGAAAGGGGGAGTTAGTTTTTATTCTTGCCTCCTCCTGAAGCGGAAGCAGTTTAAGGAAGTGGATTTAGAGAGCAGGAACTCAGCTCTCAGTGTAATGGACTGTCTGAAAGAAAGCAGATGTCTTTCCATCCGTTCTCAGGTGGTAGGACGTCTGGCACAATTACTGGTGCAAAGTATGGGACTGACAGGAACATTTCAGTTCTCGTTTTGAGTGTTTGGACTACCTCTCATCTGGGAGATGCCTTTTGCAAAGTGTCTTTTCTGACTGTCTTTAACAGAACCTGGAAAGTGAGCATTTCATTCCAATATAAATACATAAATCAGAGTCAAATTACTCCTCTGTATCTTTATAGAAGATGTAAAAGGTCTGTGACATTAACGTTTGCTGGTGTGATTTCTGTAAAACGGCAAGGTGACACCCTGACTGAGCGTATTTAGAATCCACTCATTGTCATAGAGTACTCCATTATTTTTAGAGAGAAGCATGGCAGATTTTATTGTTTAAATAAATCTTCTTTTGAGGATGGTGTGGTAGGAAACAACAAATTTCATTTTGCTCAACCACTCGTGTCAAAACATCTGCATCAAACATTCAGTGCATATGACATAGCAAAACAAATGTACAGCAGACATTACAGATGGATGGCTTGTTGACAGATTAGCAGATGAGTTTCCCTTATGTTTTTGAAAAACATAGCTCCCTAGACATCGTGTATAAAGGGGAAAGCTGGAATTAAAGATCAGATAACAGAAAGCAAGGTTTTATTTTCTCACTTTACTATTCAAATTCCCTGGTATCGCAAAAGATTTTAAGAGCAAATAAAGCAAAATACATTGCAACCAACATAAAGAAATGAAACATGGATATTTTCAGGATTAAAAACTGCAAATGTTTTGGTATTTCAATTTATGTGCATAAAAAAATGTAGATTTGGGTTTACTGAAGCTGCTGGCAAAATTTGTGTTGAGTTCATCAAATTACTTTGGCTGAGAAAGAGCTGATTCCTTTAAAAAAATATTAAAGGTTGTTTTCTAAACAAAATGCATTTTTTATTTCCAAAGTGAAACTTTGTTTTTAAATGTACATAACTTTAAATACATAAACTGAAGACCATTCTAAAATTAATCGTGTTTGACCCAAAATAAAACAATTATCTTGGGGTTTTTTTGTTAAGGAACTGAAGAATCCTTATTTATACAGGTCTAAAACAATATGAATTGTGCTTCATTTTTAGGTAGCTCTGCTAATCCTGGCATGTCTTAATAAAACAATTAGAATTTTTCATCCTGAGTCAGAGAGCAGATATGCAGCCTCGCCAAGTGCTCAATCCTTTGCAGTGCTCAAAAATCTTACCAGCAAACAAAGTAGCTCTGCTGAGATCTTTGCTTAACTATTTCAGTGCTGCCTCCTCTAGCAGATGTGCTACTAAATTTACTTGTGTGAAAGGTGGGTCCTGCGTGATGCTGAGGCCTCGGGTGAGGCGATGGCAATGGCGAGTGCAGGATGTGCCTTGCACTGAATGGTGCGTGCTACTGTTCATCCCTTCTCCCTACTGGAGACCAACACTGCTGAATGTGAGTTTAGGTCATACTGTGGGATTTTTGCTCAGGGAGGACTGTACAGTGTCACGGTATTTCATGTAACTTGACATGGTCAATAACGTGCTCTTAGAAGGACAGTGATAGGGAGTTTAGGGTATTTATGGCTCTGCTCTGTAATACGCGCTTTGTGGCAGTGAGCAAAGAGGAAGAGGAAGGGGAAGACATCCCAGCAGCAATTTCCTGACGTTTCTCTGGCTATCCTCATCACGATAACACGGGGAAAACCTTGTAATGAACGCCTTGGAAGAAGACACCATGCAGGCTCCTCCCGCAAGTTATCCGAGCTTCGAACATATAGGGTGAGCCAAGCCTTGGGCCAATCCCTTAGAGTGTCTGAGAGCAACTGGCACCAGGAAATCCCCGGTCCTCGCTGGTAGCATGTAAATGAAATTCATGGCCAGCCCTTGTATAGCGCTGTGAGAGATGGAAGTCCTATTCTTTGCGTTCAGTTACCCATACATGGGCAGCACTAATCTAGCTGATGGGTTTTACAAAACCTAATATGAATGGAATTATTTTCATGTATTGCTTTGATTTTTTTTTAAACTTGCCTTTTATTACATGCTGACAGAAAAATCCAATATATAATCCACTGACAGCCTGTGAACGCCAGAGCCCTAGAAGTCATTTTACAAAGAAGGATATGCAATTTTGTATTTCTCTCAAGCGTACTAGAATAAGTAAGTCAACTGCCACAAGCCTTGGAGAACTGGTGAGGATTGGACTTCTAACAGTAAATTACAACTAAGATTGTAGAAACTTCCCTTTTCAAGACTGGATTTGTAGGGTGTAAAGTCTCAAAACATTTTACAAGTTTTAAGTTTTGGCCAATGTATAAGGCACACCAGGATAACGAGAGGGGTAGAATTACCTCCTCTCCTACCTTCAGCAGCAGGTAGATGGTCCTGCCAATCCTATATTCAAAGGAGAGGTTCAAAGTGTTTCCTCAGGAGCTGCGCAGCACAGACTACGTCTAAGTCATCAAGGCATATGCGTTTTGGAGCAAGATACGCCCTACACCCTTCACCAAAGCGTAGATCCTCACCTGAGACCCCCCTNGTGTTTCCTAAGGAGCTGCGCACCACAGACTACGTCTAAGTCATCAAGGCGTTTTGGAGCAAGATACGCCCTACACCCTTCACCAAAGCGTAGATCCTCACCTGAGACCCCCCTCTTATGTGCCTGGTCTCCTCCAGTTCCTTTACAATTGTCAGAGGGAGGTAGACACTTGCAGCGGTGCCTCTGTGCCCTAGAGGAACAAAAGCTCCTCCAACTCAGGCACCACAGAAATCAAAGGCTCTTTTTTTCATTTAACTTTATGGTATTTGGATGGGGCCCCTAAATAGAAACTCGTAGAAGAAACATCCAGCTTCTCCAGTTCAGTACATCCTACAGAATCTCCTCTATGAAAATGGAGGTCAGAATGGATTTAGAGTAAAGGTATGGAAGTTCTTGCTCCTTAGAAAATGCTCTTAGCTCTGCCACAGATCTGATGTTTGACTGTCATCAAGTTATGTAGCTCAAAAGGTGCCTCTTGGCTAAGCATTTCAGAAGCTGAGCATTTTGTGTTCTCTTTAATGCTAGAAAAAAAGAGATTCTCTGCTCTAGGAAGAAGCTGGAACATGGTGTCTAAATAGGATGTACAGAAATTGAGTTATCTCTGTATCTGTAGATTCTCAATTTCTTCAAAATAAGTAGGAGTGCATGCATGAAAAACATCTTTTAGTCCTGCACAGGTTATTGTGTTCAGTAGCGAGTAGTCAGGACATGCTCTGTCAATCTACACTCAACATGGATGGCTTATTTTTAAAGTAAACACCTTGGAAAGAAAATATGGTGGAAGAATGAGGAAGGATGGATCATACGTTTACTTGAAGAGTGCTTCTCAGCCACTAGATACTCCTATCTATTATGGTGTACTCCTGTGAAACAAAAAGTGTAAATCAGGCCCTATAATAATGAAGAAATCTTTCATCCACAGTTGTAGCTTCAACAGGTGCTTCTTGTTCAAGAACAATATGCTGTTAAACATATGTCAGTTTGAAATTAAGACATAGATCTTTTGGATGTGGGTGACTCCATTTTGATGGCCAGAAGGACTGTGTTGCAGCAGTGGGATCCCCTAGTGTTACTGCAGGGATGTGTCCCTGGGGGTAGACCTGCTGGCTCATCAGGAGCAAGCAGCAGCCCTGTGACCCTGGGGATAGGCCAGGCCTGAGCACTGGACAGGCAAGGAGATGCCTGGCTGTGCTTGGTGTCCAAACAGCCATCCTTTCTCTCTGGTGTGGAAAAGCTGACGGACTAACCTACTTAGCAACATCTGGCCTGTGGGCTACCAGCTGGGCTGTGTTGGAAAGGTCGCAACTTCATCTCTTTTTGGATGGTTATGCCCTTGTTGGCTGGACTTGGGCATCTCAACACTTATAATCCAATCTGTGTGCTGGTAGAGGAACTTTAAACATTTAACTTTCAGGATTTCAGCCCATAGACTTGTTTTATGGGAGAATGCATACATACTTGGCCTAGTTTTTCTGTTTCAAGCTTTACCAAATCAATGAGTTGCAAGAGTGTGGAGGAGTGAGACAAGGTTAAATCAAATACTTGGTTTTAAAACATGAGAAACATGTAAGGAGATAGGGCCAAACTGTAATCGTACATGCACCAGAGCAGAAATAAACTGACTTCTACAGATTTGGATTCCACGTGGTACTGAGATTGCACCCAGGTGAAATTCCAGCACACAAACATGTAGCCAGGGGGTTCTCTTAAATGCCCTAAGTACCAGACAAGCTATTTGGGGTGCCCTGTGAGCTGCATTCAGTGCAAACACCAATCTCAGGAGTGAGTGCAGGGTGCACTGCAGTTTTACCCTCAAGCTCAGCTGTGTACAAATCCCTCCTGTCTGGGGTTGTAATCCTTGTGCAAGAAGCCAGTGAAGTCCATAGTGCCTGCGACCAGGCCTACCTCTTTTACAGTTATTTTTAATATATTTTTTATTTTGCTTTGCTTGAGCTATTTACCCATGCCAGGGAGTGGCATCACTAACACCATTCACAGAATAATCTGCAAAGCGGGTTTGTCACACCTCAGTGCTAACACACTGAAAATAGCACAAGCTCACACCACTCCCACACAAGCATGCATTACACAGTCAAACAAAAATATCTGTACTTTCCGGGATGACTCCGATCATTTTTAATGCCACTGACTCTAAATCATATGCTTTTCTGTTGCCTCGGGAAGACACACAACTTGTGTTGAGCTGGCATCATTACCTGGTGCGACTTTGCGTCAGTCGTACCACATGCAGTTATGGGTGGCTTGGTTTGCTTATTATGCCTGAAAAAAAAAAAAAGGCTTTCTGTAGTCACTGTGGGGCAGATCTTTTCTCTACGTCTTTCTCTCTAGCTCATGTAAAGCTAGGTCCAAGTCGCCTTGCAGAATCCCACTGTGTTCAGTGACCTAAGTAAGGACTACTCCCATGAGCTAGTGTAGCAGCAACTTGACAATACATCATACATTTATCCCTGCATCTTACTGCCAGTTTGCTCTGACTTGAAGTCCAATTTACATTCAGACATACGTCTTTAAACTCTCTGAACAGAGATCACAAGCAACAGCGTAGGAAGGAGATTTCATTCTCTGTCCCCCTTAGTCATCCGTGAGCTTTCCTGTGCTAAAACTTACTCAGGAAATGCTGCAAACAAAAGAAGTAAATAGTTCTCAGCATTCCTCATTGCTTTGAAGGAGTTAAGTTCTGCGCAACGGCCGATCGAGCTCTTCTGGCATTATCCCATTAGCTTAAGTCATTGCTGATGACTTCACCCTTGTGGTGACATCAGCCTCTAATCTCGTGAAGGTGAATTCATGTGAGATGATTGTTTCAAAACAATTACTCCTTGAATTGCAGGCCATTTCAATTGATATATGGATGCCTCATTCACTTCTGCAGACTGTAACCTCGCCTGTAGAGCGCATATACACTTTCCATAGTGCATTTCAGCCTGTGTGCTGTATCACAAACTGCCACTGCCTGAGATCAGTGGCAGAGTGTGCTTGTTTTAAATGCAAAAGCAAAAAAAGCCCCGCAATATTACTATTTCATCTGTATGGTTAAGACATCACTATGGTCTTACATGCGGTTTGTCTGATTTCCTCTGAATGCTCCCTCCTCTCTCTTTCTCTCCTGGAATATTCCTTCTACTTTGGCTGGGCTGTGTCTTTGTTTAGGAGTGCTCTGGTCATTTCAGATTCTGTTGCCTTTTCCCATGCATGGGGAAAAGTGTGGACAGATAAACACTCAAGATGGCTATTTTATAAATCACAATTTTTAATAATAGGTGATATCTAATCCTCCCCCCGCCCCCCAAAGCAGATTAAAGATAGGCAAAAGCGCATAAAGATGATGGATTGGGTCTTAAAATATCTCCTCTTTTTCTCTTTCCTCTGAGGGAGTGACTCAGAAGAACACGTAGACACAGCCGGCACTTGTAAGAAGTGGTTTTAATAAGATGAGGAGACAAGTCATCGTCCCAGCTGTGCAATCCTTGCTGAAGTCAAAGGGGCAGAAAAGAAAGGCACCATTTGTCCTGAAGTGCAGCACACACATGTACACCAAAGGAGGATAGCTATGTATTTAGACTAGAAGCTCCCCAGACCTAGACTAGACATTCCTCTGTTTGCTTAACTTCATTGTTCTTCCCTTCTCTCATCACTTGTCCTCAGCTGACTGCAGCCGTCCCCGTGGAGAGGAGCCGAGCACGGGATACAAGATTCACCTTAAAACTAGGGGATAGAAAATTTCCCTTATCCCAAAACCCCTCATCCTCTCACCTCCTGGTGGAAAACCTCTTTAAATTCCCCTGGTCTTGAGTGGGGAGGGGGATAGGGTGCAGAATGGCGCTAGAAACTGTACGATTCAAACGCTCCCTTCTCTATGTGCTGTATTGTGAATAGACTTCTTAATGTGACTAATAGCTCTTGGCATGGAACTGTAGCTCCTGAAGTGCAGAGCTGGCATGTCCATGCGCTAATGTTTAAAGTAATGTGTCAGAAAAGTTTTATAGTAGTAGCACAGTATTGTTGGGGGAGAAGAAGCCTGTTTAAATAAAGCCAATAAAATTCTACTATCATCACTTTTCTCTCTTTATTGTTGAGAGGGTGGAAATGACTAAAGTTTTTATTTGGTGTTAGCAGTGCAATGCTAGAAATTTTTCCACATTTGGAAGTGGCAAGGTAGTGATAAAAATCATTAAAAAGTGAACAAGTTGTCCTCAGCTCCTGGATGCTCCAGAGGGGATCAGCCAAAGAGACAGCAAACCTACTGTAGGCACTCAGAAAGGGATTTTTCTCCTTCTTACAAAATAAACCCTGTTGTGTTATTCCTTTAGGAAGGAAATTGAGTCTCTGGATGACTCGCAAATGTTTTGCTCATTGTAGTGGCCTGTACGTTTCCTGAATATCCAGATCTGATTTAGATTAGGGCTTTATTTTGAGGGAGGGAGGGAAGCATTGGCCAAATCAGAGGAAATTTGTATAGTTTTAGTCCAAGGTCCAAGCACTGTTACCAATTACATGGTGTAAGCTATAAGAGAGAGACTGCATCTGCCTTTCTATAGTTAGAAGTCCAGTGCTTTGTCCTCTTCCTCTGCCCTTTCCTCCTCTTTTGCAGGGGAAGAAAGCAAGAAAAACAAAGAGAAGTGGTGCCCTAAAATGTTCTCTGTGAGTGAAACCCATATCAGGGTCATGTAAAATACCTAGAGATTAATTCAAGTAAAAGAAAATGTAGAAAATCAGTAAGCATTACTTAAAGTACAGTTATTGTGACTGACCTTCATGTGGGTAAAGCAGAAAAACGCATTTCCTTCACTAAACTCCACTAGAGATGTCCACCTCCCCAGTGGGTCAAATCCCAGGATCTTCTCCCAGAACACCTGGAACTTCAGACTCTTTCCCCATAAACCCATCAACGTGATCTGTCTCCTTGCATGCTCAATATCAGGCCAAAATATTGAAGTCTGGAGTAAGAGGCAAGCGGGTAAAGGACAAAGACCTTGTATAGTGGGGCCACCAATGATTAAAAGAGTGTACTGTCTGGTTTTCTTTTATGTTGTTCATATGGCCACCAGTTAGTGTTCCTATTCTCCTCTTGCAGAGACAACTCCATTGTTTTTGCTTAAAAAAACAGGCACGCTAAAGCCCAGTCTTGTAAAGCAGGCTGCAGTTTGTTCTTAATGTCTATTAGCTGGGCAAAAAATCATTTGCTTTCCAAGATCCACCTCTTTTCACCACTGGAAAGGTCCATGTCCAGGTCCATTTTCTATTGGGAATGCTTTCAAGATTCAAATGTGTCTTTGGAAGAAACAGCAACGACCTCCAAAGGGACAAAGAGGTTAACTGAGCCTCATGTACTTCTGCTGTAGTGATAACTGTTCCATCAGTGTCCTCACTAATGGGAGGATCAGATCTGTCTTCAGGAATTACACAGTGTTGCTTCATATCTGTGTCAGGAGTCACCACAGAAAGGCATAGCAAGGCTACAGGAGCGTGCCACAGCAGGGTCTAGGCTGCTAAAGAACAGTTGTGTCAGCTGGGGAAGGTTTTCCAGGCCCTGTTCACTTCCTTTCCTTGTCTTTCTCTTCTCGGGTGCAATGTATATATTCCAAGCCTAAAACAGCTACACCACTTGGTCCATCTCACCTCGCTGCTAGATCTCACCCGGATCTGTCAAGGTACCAGCAGCAGTTATTCAAGAGTAAGTAGGAGTTTCTCTGGATGTTGTAGGGCTGCTGAAGCTCCCTGCAGAGAACTTCTCCCACCTGCTTTCCCTATCCATCAGCTCTGAACAAGGCTTTGCTTGGTTGGGTAATGTGTTTGTATTTGGAGTGANGCCCTGTTCGCTTCCTTTCCTTGTCTTTCTCTTCTTGGGTGCAATGTATATATTCCAAGCTTAAAACAGCTTGGTCCATCTCACCTCGCTGCTAGATCTCACCCGGATCTGTCAAGGTACCAGCAGCAGTTATTCAAGAGTAAGTAGGAGTTTCTCTGGATGTTGTAGGGCTGCTGAAGCTCCCTGCAGAGAACTTCTCCCACCTGCTTTCCCTATCCATCAGCTCTGAACAAGGCTTTGCTTGGTTGGGTAATGTGTTTGTATTTGGAGTGAGATGTTGGCAGTTGCTGTCTGTGGGGAGACACGTATTTGGAGAGCAAAGCTGGCAAGCAGAGCACAAGGGGGTTTTCTGTTTCTAACTGTGCCTCCTGCTTTCAGTTAATAATGGAAATTCGTGCAGTTGAGTATATGCTAGCAGAGATAGCTCGCATATTGAGTCTCATCCAAAGGCAGTCAAAATCTGACTCTTGAAGGGTTTTAGAGCAGGCTGCTAAAGTGAAGAATAAATAGAATATAGATAAAATATAGTACGCATACATGTTTTTAAAGAGGTGTGGTTTTGACACTGTGCATGAGCTCACTATTGACTGAGGGTCTATATGGAAAAACAATTAATTTCCTTTGTTTCTCCAAGTCAAAAATACTTCGCACACATTGTCTTCTGCTTGTCTGCTACAGTGTTCAATGGAGCTGGGGACTGTATTCATTGCTAGAGGAACACTGCCAAGAAAATGTATTATCTTATTTCTTAGGGCCCACTTTCTCCAGGAAGAAATAAATTGAGCAGGACAGCTGCATTGGTAAAAACAAGACATACCAGATAGCATTTTTCATACAAGGATTTCAAAATTATTTCTAAAAGACAGTATCTCTTAGCTCCATTTTTAAGTAGGGTATCTTAGGTACAGTGGATTTTAAGAATGTGCAAAACTCCATATACCAAATACACTACAGATGCAGGAATAAGCCCCACCTTTTTTGGAGGGGTGGGATGAGGGGGGCTTTATTCATTTAGGTAGGCAACCCTATAATTCAAAATATAGCAAAGATGAAGCAGTCCCAACAAGCTCAGCTGTTCTCTCTTTTGTCTCCCCTTCTCCCTCTTCCCCTTCCATGCAATGGGTGGCTCTGGGGTGCTCATCCTCCTCCACCACCTGTATTCATTCCCTGGGAGGACGGAGAGGAAACAGGAGGAAAAGCAGCAGCAGAACAGAGACAACAACAGAATAGTTGGGTGGTCTGACAAAGCACAGGACCCTTCTCTGCTCAAGCTGTTCCTGTTCCAGCATTACCATCATTTATGGTGCAATACGGAAAGCCACAGGTGAAACATTTCTGGCCAAGATGGCCCTCAGGTGCTCATGCTCTGCGAGAGGAGGACTTGGTCCTCCTCCCTGCTGCCTGCGAGTCAGGGCTGGTTTTAGACCTGCTTGCAATAGGTTTTGCTTGGATGAGCTACTTTCCATTTTGCGCCCTCACAAGTCACTTTGCCTTACATGCCCTTTACATGGCAATAGCCTTGGAAATTCAAATCCGTTATGTTTCCTCCTAGCACAGAGAACACACTGACCAGCTACAGCTTTTTTAATTTCTGCCTTAAGTTGGCTTGAGCTTTGTCAGGGGATAAGAACTGAAGAAATATTACAGAGAGATCATCCTAGGCATTATCGGGATAATACAATGGTCTGTCACTTACAAAAAAATAGTCCCAGCGATGGAGAGGATTTCCAACTTGGATTTCACTCTTCTGTTGGGAATGACAGTAGGAACTCCCATGCATTATCATAAAGACTGCAGATAAGATGCTAAATGGTACTTTTCTATCCTTTATGAGTGACCTGGGCAGGAGGGAAGGGAAGAAACGTGATTAACAGAGACCCTGAAAGTGGGAGGCTGGCTGGGAGCCCCAGCTGTGTCCTGTACCCGCCGCAACTCAGTGCAGGGGGAATCTGGAAAGGACTGTCAGGCTGTGAGGAAACAGCCTTCCCACAGAGCAGAAGAGACAGAGATGGAACAGGGTTTGAATATCTTACCAAATCTGTCCAAGTGTTTGAAACAAGCTCAGACATTCAGTTGCACCTTCTACATTCAACCCACAATGACTAATGTAAACCAAACTCTGATTTATATAGAAGAAGAAAATCAATTTGGAGAAAACCAAGCTTGACATTATTTAGGGCTGATACATTTTCCTTATTTCTTTATAAGGTTTGATTCATTGTTTTTCATTATGGAATATCAACGAATGTTATACTTATGCTCACTGTACCACCATATATGTCACTGAAATAATAAAGAACAGAATACATTTTTATATGCTTCACACATATCAGATGGTTTCTCCAAAGTTTTGCTGTACTCTGCAAGATCTTTTCCACACTTAGACCTTTTATATTTTTCTGTGCAATAACTGCAGAGAGAGAAGGAGCATTAAGATGCTTTTTAGTGACCTGGATCTTGTATCTCACTAAATAAAACTGTTGCTAAAATACAGAAACATGGCACCTTAAGTCAGGAACCCACGGCCTGTGAAACACCTGCAGATCCCACTGAGTTCACTGGAAGCTAGAAGTGCTTGAAACTTTTAAAAAATATCTCATTATCAGCATCTGTATCTATCTCAGGAGGTATTGTGTTGGTTGCATTTGATTATTGGAAGCTGGAAGAATTGGTGGCTCATGTGTAAGCTGAAAATGCAGCTTTTATTAACCAAAGGAGAGAAGCAGACCTCAAATAATGAGGATGGAGTACAATACATACATACACACACACACATATATACATATATATATATAAAGAAGGAAAGGAAAGAGAAAGCTGAGTTGGAGCCATATGAAGGTTACACAGTTCCATGACCGACATGCTTCACTGTACAGATCTCATTATGGCTGTGCCATTCTCTCTCTGGGGATGGCAGTAATTCACAATCACGTTATCACCTACACCGCAGATATGCCATGAAGCAGCATTTGTCCTTCACTTCTGCTCTGGAAAGGATTCAAACTAATGAACCAGTAACGTGACACCAGAAAAACTATAAAGTGTGAATCAGGAGAAAAACAACTCAACTTTTATTTTAAACCAGTGAATACACACAGCAAACTTTAGCTTCCTTAGCCTTGAGTCTCATACCTTTTCAAGAGCAAACCCAAACTTCCCCATCCTGCTTTCCTCTGCTAATATCTGGAAGTGATCCTTTGTAACGGATGCCATCCAAGGAGCAGTGTGGTAGAAGTCGGCTGTCACATTCACTTACCCTGCTAATTGCATTAGCCATCAGTGACTGAAAAGGCAGCAACCAAGCTCTCCACCGAACAAACAAATGTGTTTGGACTCTGAAGCCAAGTCACATCTCTTAGATCTCGTAGAGATTGCACCTGATCTCCTGTTCATCATCATCAACTTCTATGCAGTTCCCGAGGGCAAAAATATTCCGGCTGTCAAAAAGCAAGTGCTGTTGGTAGCCAGCAGGGAGCTGCAGTGATTTCATATATCGGGGTGATACCTGTGAGTGAATTGCCCTGCAAAAAGCATAGAAAGGAGACCTCTGCCAGGTTGACTGGGAGAAAATTCACTTTCAGTCTCAAAACTGGTGATCCCAAACATGTGACCATACCCGATATGTGCAGGACAAGCTTAAGAGTGCCCAGTTTAATTGGAGCAGCAGGTATCACGAAAAAGCTCAAGGTCCAGGAATGATGGGAGTGAGAAAAAGGCTTAAATATGCAAAAGGCCACCACAGTCCTCGAAGTATTTGCACATACAGACTGAGGAGTTTTTGCATAAAACATAACTGCATGTCTTCTAAAAACAATATCCAGTCTCACTTTGAAGATTCTAAACCACACTGAGTCCTTGGCCTTTCATAATTTTGTTACAGTATCTGTTACATTAAAACTTTCAGCACTAAATTATTAAACTACAATCATGCTTTTTAAGATACGTACTAAAATATTTCCTTATTTCTGTGACAAACATATGAGTATCTAGCATAACAGAAGTTGATGTCCCATAGAGGCAAAGATGCAAAAGCAAATCTTGGAAGAGAGAACCACGGTTTCCTAGTAAAGGAATAAATGTGCATTAATTCTGTAGAACACAAGTTTGATATTTTGAAATGTTGCAAGTGTCTAGTGTCTAGTCTCCTGGTTAGTCTTTTATTGACAAGATCTTTACAAAAGGAAGACTTGGCAGGGCTGCAGCTGAGATGACACTATGATGCAGAAGTGATGTAGATGTAAAATTACACACCAGAAACGGGGATTTCAAGGCTATGTGACAAAGGATATGTAGGTTAGGTAATCTTAAATGCTAAAAAGGAAAGAAGCAGTTTAAAGAAGTGCTTTCTGCAAGGACTGAGTTTTTGAAAGCTGCCATTTGAGTCTTGCAAAGTCACTGAGTTTATGAGTGCACTAACATGCTGGAGTTTCAATGCTTTCCTGATTTTACTAATAAAGCATGTTAAATGTATATGCTGTTGTTCCTGCCTATGTAAGAATATGCTGTTTCCTATGGTGACTTTGTTGACTTTCATGTGGCTGTTTTGAAGGCTTCATTGCATTAAAGACCAAAACATTTAATGGGTCTGTTGTTATCTAACACTCATCACCCTCTAACAAACCACAGCGATAGTCTGCCTTGATTTCCAGCAAGTTCTCAGAATTTTGGTATATTTTTGGTAAATTTAAGACCGGAAAAATATCTCAAAATGAAGGCATCTTTTCACTTTGTTCAGACGTCAGTATTTGCTGATAATTCCTTCACAAGTTATCAGAGGTCCTTTTTTGAGGAAAAAGTAGGTATATCCCAAGTTCTTCTGTCTAGTCTGAGGTGTGCCCAACATCTGTCCAAAGGGAAACTCTTTATGCTGTGGATCGTTTCTGAAAAGTGTGTAATATATTAGTTTTCAGCAGGGCTTGTGGGTATCATTGTTCCACTCAAAGTAATATTGGGATGAGGTGAGAGAATGAACTAAAGGGGACTTTATGCCACCTGTTGCTTTTCCTGGATCACGGATTCTTCCAAAGGCAGACTGGCTTGCTGGGAGTTGTACCCAGCTGCTGTGAGACATCTGACCTGCCTCCACGGAATATTCCTTAATCTAGGAATGTGGCACAAAGGTGCATGGTTTATTGGTCTGAGAAGGTCTGTTGTGATGGATTTATAGGCTTTTTTATGCAATCAATATGGCAGATGGGCCAGAGAATGTCTGAGAATATGGAAAACTGGGAAATGTTTCTTTTATCTGTGATCAGTGCGGGTGCTAATCAATACTACTGCTATAATAATTCCAAAAATTAATTAACATGAGTGAAAGAGATATTAAAAGGAAATTAAATTGCACTCACTGCTCATAGTATAATGACTAAATTGCCCATTACTATAATAACCCATATAAATGTAGTTGCGGATAGCTCAAGTGGTTCGTTAGAACTTCAGACTGGATTTCTCTTGCATGTCCCCAGCTGGAACTGCTAAAAATGCAAACATCAAAATCAAAACCTTTACCAGGGAAGTCAGCATTTCACAATGGTGACCAACCATTGCCATTTGGAATTTCAACTAAATTATTCTTCTAAAACATTAATTTTTCTTTATGTTCTTTCTAGCTACTATTTTCTTTCTATTTGTTCTATTTGTTTGACCAGGAGGCTGGATCCCTCCTGATTTAAAAGCCAACAAATACCTGAGCTGCATGAATTTTCCTCTTGAATATTTTAAAATTTGTCTGCGCTATTCTACCCACTAGGACACAAGTGTTGCAAAGACTGGATGAAAGCACAACTTCATCGTGGTCAAGAGAGTAACATCATAAGACAATTTTTGACCAAGCGGAGAGTAAGATTCAGGATACCCCTGTACTTTTCTGCCTTTTATCCCTGAGTCCATTCATATGCCACTTTTACATCACTTTTATCACAAGAATATGCTGGCCAATTTCTTTAAATATGGCATTTAAAACTCTTCTCCCTCTGTCCCCTGTGGCTCTTCAGCTCTGCTGCTAGTGCCAGTCTTGCCAATCTCTTCATTACCTGCTTTGTGTTCTTCTTTCCAGATTGCGCCTTAGGAATGGAGTAATTTCCAAATCTCCTTTTTTTTTGTCCCTCCCCCAAAAAAGACTGTGATCTTCTTGAACTGCATGCTAAAAACCCACTATTTATTCCAGCTCCACAGAATATCAAAAGCACAAATAATTAGTGGCCTTTTTTCGGTCTGTCTTTTAGGGGAGGAAGATGGAAAGGGAGGACGTTTCTTCAGGTAGGGCTGTTGCACAGCAGTGGGTTCACTGTCAAAGCCGACAAGCAGCAGACGAGGTCGAGTACTAAGATGATATTCAGCAAACCTTGTTTCAGTTGTTGGCCCAGTTTGCTGTACAACAGGTATGAAAATTTCCTTCCTCACTAAGGTGTTGTGAGAATAAAAGCACATTAATAATTTTGAAATGCTGGCAACTGCTGTTGCCAGCAGAGGGGCAGGCAGATGGGGCTCAGGTCTGCATTAAAAACAGCCATGGAGCCATTTCTAGTAAGAGGTTGGGTTTTGGGTCTGTCCTGCAAGGAGGGGATGTGCAAAGCAGCTTGCAGCTGTAATTAGCCATTTGGTTTAGTGCTCCTGGGGACATGTTCAGATGCTTCAGTGATGTAAGAACATGCAAAGAACAGAAATGTGGACAGCCAGTTTGGCTCTCCAACTGTCAGTCCACTTCTAAACTTGAATTTCCACAAGAATTTGCATCCACAAGCAAGATGGAAATCTGAAGAACATTTTGGTTTTCTGTGTTACAATATCCATATTCTTTTTGAAAGTTCAAAGAAAAGGCTAATTAATTTTTGTGAGGAGGAAAAAATCCCTTATTAAATTCTAATTGCAATGTTTAAGATTTTTCTGCATTTTATAAACTGTGTTAGAAATAGAGAAAAAACACGATAAATAGCAACAGATGTAGCTCTGTAGACTTCAGACCATTCCAAAGCCTTTGACAGGACAAACAACACTAACATACTTTCCAGTCTCAACCATCAAATGAAGTGTTTACAAATTAGAACATAATGCCTATATCTTTTCTTTTTATAATAAAGCAGAAAGAAAAAAAAGGCTTCAAATTATGGAATCTGTTATTGAACCTTAATTAGCCCTGGCTCTTAGACACTTTGAAATCTACATCAAGATAAATAATATTCATTTATTTTTATTTTTATTTTTTGTATTCAACAAATTGTTTACAAAATGCAATGTAGTATAAGATCCTCTATTCTCTCTGGACCCAGACCACATACTGACCTAGGTTTCAGTCTCGGTTGGCGATTCCAGTTGAATAACTGGAACAGAGCATGGGTAATCATCACGTAAGCACGACCAACCCCAAATGGCAAACTGCTTAGCAAAGTCTCAGATTTGCACTGTCCCATGGTTCTTTTCAGGCCAGTGGCTCTTAATGCCACTGCTGTGTGAGCCTTTTATGGCAATACTGCTGAGCAAAGCAAGCAGATTCACAAATTAAAAATGGGATGACTTTAGTTTTTTGGAAGCACTGGGGAACTTACAATGTTATATCTACATGGAAAAAAAATATTTTCTTTCTTCTTTTTTTTGCAAACTGAAATCCTTTGTCAGAATTAGCGGGGTATGAAATGAATGCATGACCAGGATAAATGAATGCCGGAGCACTTTTAGTGTATCAAATTCTGCTACTGATTTTTATTAAATTGCATCTCTACCCAAAAGAAATTCAAATAGGCAGATCTTCAGGCTGTGTTTAGTACTTCTGACATTTCTAGAAGAGTGTCTGTGTACAGACTGAATCAGTCCTGATCATGTCAGGACTTAGTTCACAAATGAAATATATCCCAAACATTTGACTCTGCTATTTCAACGGATCTTAATTGAATCAGTGAACATTTAATCACTAGGGTCCATCTTTTCTTGGCTGTCTGGATTTTCTTCTCTTAGTGTTTTCTTGACCAGTACCACTCTATTTCCTCTTGTTTAAACTTTACAGTGCTTGTCTCTTTTTCCCCAAGTGAGAAATTAAACAAAATTCCTTGCTACAGAAAGAGGGCTCTGTCTCCATCTTTTCCATTTGAGGTTGCCATATGCCCAATTAAACCCTTCTTTTCACCTTGATGATTATTTTTTTGTTAAAGATGCAGACGTCCAGAGTGTGCAGACTGAGCTAAAGAATTGAGGTTGGACCTGGACCAGCAGAAGAGTCATTGTTCGAGTTGTGTTGGTACAGCTTGAGCAAACACTCAAAGCAGCTGGTCAGCTCCAGATGGATTTCATCTCCAGCCAACCGTTACGTGCAACCTTGCTTCCAATGCCTTACCTCTTTCTGCCCAAGCCCTCTGTCAATTATGATTTTTTTCCCCGTAGCAATTCCCTTTCTCACCTCCCATCTTTTTTTTGAGTAGTTAGTTGGATTTTGTGGCTGCTTCTTCTTTGGCAGTAGATCAGTAGATATGTTTTATTTTTCCTTACCATCTTCAGAAAAGAAAAAAAGCAAGTGAGAAAAGAACTCAGAGAGTTGCCCTTCTCTTTGCTCTGATTCTCTGCTACTTTTTTTGTTTTGTTTTGTTTTTTTCGGAAGAGAAATGCAAAGAAGGGAGAAACTTAGAAAGGAAAACAAAATTGTACTTTAATCGGAAAATGAAAGAAAAATGAAAGTATAGTTTCTTTAGAAATCAAGCTAAAAATAATTTTATATTTTCCTGTGTAAAATTCATCCAGTAGCATTTCAATGATGTGTTACTTCTTTTCTCTGTGAAGTTCTTTTTTTTATCTATGGAAAGTGTTTGGTTTAATCTTTTTATTTATTTATTTATATTCATCAAGTACTCAGCAGGTCTGCACTTTTTTATTTCCTCTGACAGCTCTAAGCCATTTTTTTTCTTCTGGGAGCTGAGGCCGTGTGTGCGTGTGTGTGTTAGTAGACTAAATGTACCCGAGCCTATTCTCGGAGATGGATGCCAGTCACCACTGAAGGGCCACGTGTAAACAGCCTCCTGGCCATGCTCCTGAACTGGTCCGATTCCCAAACCATTCCTGAGAATTTCTGGCAACACACTAACTGGCATGGTCTGAAATGGTGCCAAAATTGGACCATTCTAAGAGTTTAACAATAGAGACGATCTCTCTTTCCAGCATTCAAGACCAATTCTAGGCATCGTTTGACTGAGTAGTGTAGACACAAACCAAGAGTATTGGTGCTTTCCTGTAGCTCTGTTAACTGCTTGGCACATAGTAGTGGGCTTTAACTGCTAAAATTATAAGGAATGACTTATTACCTAGTTTTCATAGGCAAAGGAGCTTCTTTTTTTGTTAGAACTTGCACAAATATCTTCAAGACCCGCTCGGATGCAGCCCTGTGCCACGTGCTCTAGGCGGCCCTGCATGTGCAGGAGGGTTGAACTAGATGACCTCTAGAGGTCCCTTCCAACCTTAGTCATTCTATGATTCTATGAAATATAAACTGAAGCTCAAAAGAATCAGATAAAGGGATCGCAGTCCTTGTGTGAGGACCATGCAGCAGAAGTCCATGCAGGAAACATCTCTGTGCATTATTAGGCTTCGCATCTTATAGGAATAGTCATGCACATAAAGTTACAAACAAGCCAAAGCAATATGGGCTTGAGATGTGCATGTCTCTTCCAAACCAGGCATCGGTGAGAAACCACACAGATCCGTTAGAATTAGAAGCATCTGCACAGTCCTGCACAGGCTATGTAGTTCGTGTCATGACTTCACTATCATGTCCTGAAGAACTTAGAAATGACTTGCTGAACTAATCCGGTATTTATGTAAGCGATGCTGACATATCAGCCAAGAAATCAGTGTTCTCCTTGCTGATTATGCACCACGTGTTTGCGTTGGCACCCGCGTGTGTTGGACCAGAGCACAGCAGGAAGCTCACATCCAGATACCCCAGCGCCAACCAGTCTCAACATCAAGTTACTGTTATCTCCAGAGGAGAGCAAACACAGGTGATATTCCCCACAATCACATGTGAAGAACAAATAAAAGCCTGTTTTCACTAGCCAGCAACCCTGAGCGCTCATCTAAATACCTGCAGGAATCACTAACCATTAAAGTTTCTAGTCTCCAATGTGGGCCAGAGTCAGTAGTGGACAAATTCTTTTCAAGTTACAGGTTTGTTAAAGCCACAGGATTAACAGCATGGTTTCACTAGGCAATTGTGCTGGCCAGGTTAACTATTAATTAACCTCTCATCAGATGATGTCAAAGCTAGGTACACAAAAGACAATTGAAGAAACAGTCCGGTGTTGTTGACAATTGTCATAATTGTCACTTTTTTTTCCCTAATTGACTTTATTGATTGTGCAGTAAAAAGATAAGCATGGCAGGGTGAGATTGCATTTGATGCTTACTGAAGACATAATTTCTATTTCTGTTTTTCTTTTTCTTTTTTTTTTTTTTTTTTTCCTCAGGTCTGTCAGATCCTGGATCTCTGTGAAGATATTTTATTTGTATTTATAGTGGAAAATAATATCTTCCATCCTACTGTGACAAGGCCCCCATACTATTCCTTAGGGTAATCTTTGTTCTCCTTTTTCACAGTCTTCACAGTCTGTTGATAACATTTTGTTAAACAAGTTTTGAAATAGGATTTTACCTCCTTCTGGCAAGGACAGTACCTTCTTATTTGCTCTGTAAAGTGCCAGGCAGAGTTTTTCTTAGCTGTAAATAGCTCATTCACAATACTCCCCTTTCTGATGCAAAGCATTGTATTCCCTGGCTAGTTTATAGTGGGACTAGGGAGTAAGTTATAAAGTTGGGTTCTTACAGTTGTTTCTATCACCAAACTCTTCCATAATATTAGATCTGCCTCTATTTGTGGCTTCCTTCGGTCACTATCTTTTTGCAACCACAGTGGTGTAAAACAAGAACGTGGTCAGTTCCTGTGTTTGCACCGATGACCTTTGAGGTGACCTTTTTAAAATTACAACTCAGGGTGGTCTGAATGTCATCATTAATTCAAGTTAGCCAAGAACTGTCTCTTTGTACACCTGACGTGGACACAGAATTCTCAGACTGCTGAAGTCCTGGAATCCCAGGGCTTGTGTGGACAAGCAGCAACCAATTTTAGCGGTGTCTCCACCACCAATGTTAGCAGGTTGTTTACCAAGTTATTTTGGGGAACTGAAGGGAAGTTAAGGCGCTGAGAGGGATCTTCAGAATAGTTTGTCACGTAGCATCTGCAGAATTTATTCTTTGCCAGTTGCCAGGGCTAGGTCTGTGAGCGATGCTGGCAACATCAGATGTATTGATGGAGAGATTAAACACTAGTTTTGTAATTAGTGGGAGTATTTTCTTTGTTTTTATTGTAGCAGTGCATAGAGTTTCCAGCAGAGATTGAGTGCCTCTCTGTGATAAGCATTAGATTTATGTATAATAATAATTAAAGGTCTTGCCTCATACTCATGTGAAGGTCATCTGAAGGATGCTGAGAGATTTCAAAACAAATAAAGTGATTATGAAATGGATCCACTTTGAGCTGTTCAGCTCCCAAAGTTGCAAGATCAGGTCAGGACCACACACAGAGCACCCCCTCTATATGTTGTTTATGAATGGTTTACAAGGGGCTGTTCCCAGGGAGTCACTACCACAGGCACTCCAGTATTATACCTACTTCTGAAACGACCTCCACAGAATTGTTATTATGAACATTTTTTTTCAGAAGTTATAAAGTAATGGCTTCACGGTGAGTTAACTACTCTCTAGTTTAATCAAATTGGGAACAATAAAATTTATGTACTATGAGCTTTCTTGTGGATTAAATTTATCATGTGGTCAGTGGAAGTGCCCCTGTTTGACAGACATAGACTGTTATCGAACAATTTGGCCTTCAAAACAGTGACTGCATTCCAAAAAGCAAACTTTTGGCATAGCCAACTTCAATTTTAGCAACCTATAATATAACGTAATGCTTTGGCACACCTTGCATTGACAAAGACATCTTGGAGTAGACTACTCCTGAGAATATTTTAATAAATTGGATGGTGAGGGCATTGTCAGTAGAAAAAAGCTCTTCAAACTCTCTCCTTCCACTATGGTGAGGCCTTCTGGTGACGTCTGCAGATCCCTTACCTGCTCGAAACCTTAAAAAAACAATCATCAGCTTCATGTCATGACAGAGTAGAGGGTGAAGTGCAGTAGGGTCAGTGCAAGAAGACTTCATCTAGGGTGAGGCAGTGCATTAGTGTGTCCTTCTGGCCACAAGTGAGTATATGTGGGATCTGCACACAAACCATCTCTGAATGCTTGTTAGGAACATGGCAATTTTAAGATGGTGTGGCAATACAGAAAGCATGACATACACATACATACTTGTATGTGAAATAAAGAGTGAGAAGGGGTACACATGTGGTGTAGATCCTTAGACAGTGAAGCCTGATTCTGTATGTAAAGTATCATGTATGTGTCAGATCTGGTTGTTGAGCAGGGAGAGAAAATATCTCCCCTATAATATGGAGGAGTCTACAGCAAGGGTAAGTGAATGGGAGAAAAATACAGGGGAAAGGAAGGTATTCCTCTTTTTTCTCCCCCCCTCCCCCCCCTTTTTTTTTCACGAAAGGATGCATTTCCAACAATAGCGAACAGGGAAATATAACAGTCAGTGGCCATCCCAAACAATGAAATTTTCATTTAGGACAATGGGGTTTGGAGAATGTGAAAGAGAAGGGAAAAAAGAGCCAGGTGAGAAGTGTTCAGTAATGCTTTACCAAAAAAAAAAAAGTTATTAACAAAGGAGTGGTAAATCTTGAAGGACCTGGAAGGGAAGAGAGAAAACTCAAGTTGCTTAACACCAGGCAGTGATGGAATGAGACAAGTCTCTGTAGGTGGGCGTAAGGCAGAATCTGGCCATATAAGAACAAATGACCAGGAATGTAACCCTGCTGTCGCAGGAGACTTGCTTGCTGAATCTGTACTCCAGATCAGCCTTGATTTGGCCAAAAGCACTCCGGCAAGACCGCTCCTGAAATGAAAGATCTTTGCCCTTCTTTGCGCAGTCTGTGCGGGGTGCAACACTTGGGGATCCTGAAGCATCCTCCCTGCTAGCTTTGTGCCACTTGGACAGGCAATTGTAGGGGGATATTTTCAAAGTTGCTAGCTTTGAGCATCCAGAAATACCCTTAATGGACAGCTGGAAGGAAATGAAGACCTAGCTGGTTTTGCCATGAGCACACTGTTATCAGAGTAAGGCCATATATTTTACGACAACTGGAGTGAAACATTAACATCCATGTCACTGAACAAGAAAAGGACACCAGCCTTGTCTAGAAGAAAGGAGTTGAGATTCAAAAATATTTAAGACATCATGCTAGCAAATCTGACACTGCTTTATTTGTCCAATAACCCAATGACGCCCCTCAGGGTTATAATACTCAGAGGACATGGTGTACCTGCAGTTCTCAATGGCCTCTGCACTACTGGATGCGCCTTTCCCCAGGAAGTGTTGATGACATTTGAATGACAATTAGCAAGGAAGGCACTGACTACTACACACCTTATCTCCAGGATATCAGATGGTCATGATGGACTGCTGTGGATAGCTACAAATACAAGTCTCGCATAGCAGTTTATGGAGTTTGAAATCCATTTACTTGTGCAGCAGTAATGCAGCTGAGGTGCATGGCTACCTTATAGTCCAAGGCTAACAGCGACAGGAGGCTGTGAAACTGCCCCTTCCCCTCCTGAAAACAGTAGATCGTGGTTACCATCCCATAGGTGGAGCATGGCCTGTTGTCATCAGCGAATGCTGAAAGCGCAAGGCCATAAATAGCGTGAAGTAACTTCTCCACTTCATTGCTCTTCCACAACCCTCCTGAGTCGCAGCCACGACGTGGTGAAGCAGAGCCTTGAAGGGCATCGGGTGCTGGGGCCGCACGTGTGCGTGTGGTCAGGCTGGGGCAAAACAACTCTGGCTGCGTTTGAGGATCCCATGGCCAGCGCGCAGTGTGATCGCCAGGAAAGGTCACTGACAGGGGCCTATGAACCTGGGGTGGTCCCTGAAGGGCTGATGTGAACGTTACCTGTGTTGGAGGGCACTTTAGCAGCCAGATAGAAACATTCGCTCTCCTTCCCTCTCTCTCTCTAGGTCTTGATGGCAAATAAGCAGCTTCTAATGCAAACTTTTGCTCATCAGCGTGAAGCTGAGGTCAGCAGATCAGCTCCAAGTACTCCCAACACAGTGAGGTTCATGCACACATTCAGATGCTTCCATACTTCCCAACTGTCCTTCCTTTTCTTATGCCATAGCACAAGACCCAAGAATTTCTGGTGGCCCTGATCAGAATAAAGGGCTAAACTTACTCTACATCGAAGCAATCCTCCTCTCCTGAGTGTTGGCCAACAAGCAGTTGTTGCTGGGACGGAGCACAGCAGCCATTTTGTACGCAGCAGAGCTGACTGACAATTTTTAAGGAGTTGGAGAAGTGGCAAATAACTTCCTTAATTGAAAATTATGTGGGAATTTCACAGTGTGCAGAATATAATTAACCACACTGGAATCTGGCCAGGGAACCAAGGTTAGCACTGCTGTACTTGCAGAAGTGCCACCGGTAAAGCAACACCTCCTGAAAACTTTAGAACCTAATCCATTCCTATAAAGTAAATAAAAGGCACGTCTTTGAAAGGTGGTGTACAGCTTTTATTTATATTTGGCCATGCCTTCATCACTTACAACTGAAACAATCAATCATTTCTATACACTAAAATCAGGAGTATATACAGCTTTTAATGACATATATTTTTTTTCAGTGAATCAAAGTTGAGTTAGTATATTGCATTATGCCAAATCTTTCTAAAATTGAGCCAAAGTCATCATATGTATGCAACACATTTTATCAAATGTGTAAGAAATATCTGGAAGAGAAATATTGTTTATATAGAGGGAAGGGGGGAAAAAGTAAAGTTGGCAGCGTATCATGCAAAAATTAGTTCAGTAAAAGGCGGGGGGAAATCAAGCTATGTGCCAGAGTTTCAGTCACAGTCAGATGAGCTTTTCTGAGTTTGCAAGTACTGTACAAATGTGAAAAACATGCACTTGGTGAAAGAGGAAGTGAAGAAGGAAATAGCTGATGGAGAAGTCAGGGCTGTTTATGCCAATGGTGACGCTGCAAGTCAGCTAGGAGAAGAGAAGCAAGAAATGAACTCAGGCTTCAAATGAGGATTTATCTCCTGAGTTGCTGCACTGCTGCAGTTTTCCTAGGCCAAAACGCAGGGCAGCTATCAGTTTTTCTGCCCCCAAATTGCTTTTTCTTTTCCAATGAGCTCACTTTGCATCACAGATTCAACCTAATGAACCAACAAAACACTGCTGAAACCAGGGGTTGTATTTCGTGAGTGCAAAACCCAGATGGTGCAAGGTAGAATTGGACCCGATGTGAATGTGCCTCTTAACCTGTGCTTGTGGGTGCAGTGAGAGTTTAAACTTTCAATGCGCCTGCTTTGGGGCTGCTGGTGTTGCAAGGAGAGGAAAACTGTGGCTTGCCCTCTCGATTATGAGGGTCACCTTAGAAAATGAAATAAGGGGAAATGCCCCCCAGAAATGAGGTCTGGGGCAGGTGCCTTTGCAGCTGAAGAGACACTGCAGTGTTAAAGTGGGCTCTGAAAAGCAGAAGCCTCTGAAGCGCTGTGGATAATGTGACTGAGAAGAGGCAAATAAACTATCTCCTGCTGCTCAGTTCGTAGTTTGCTCCATGAAATAAGACTCTGTTTATATTCTTTTAAACGAAGTTGTATTGCATCAAAGAAATATCTGGAACTATCATTAATTTCTCAGCCCTTTGGGAAGAGTAAGACCCTGAATATTGACCAACTGCTTGGGTCAAGAGGTAAAAGTATATGGCTTTATGGTTTGCTGCAAGAGTGTTTGCTATTTTCTGTTTTGTGTTCAGTTGCTGAATGCTTTGAATTTCATGCAGTATTTATACCAACTCTGCCTTTTTTGGATAGGCATTATAATGCTTTTGCACTGTTTGTGGAAATGTCTGCCCTTGTGAATGAATGCTCCTGCAAATGCAAACACTAGAGAGAACTCCCCTACGTCATGTTAAATAATAATTAAAATAGATAAATAAACAGGCCTCAGGCGAAAAATGCAGTATTTCCCTGAAACTTTCCCTTTGGGGGACCACTGCCTTAGCAGGAGCTGCAGGAGAGTGGGGCACGAAGGAGGGGATTTCCATGCATCCCAGAGCGCACAAACCCGGAGCTGTTTCTCAGCCAAAGCCTGTATTGACCGGCCCCTTAATGCAATTTTGCTGTGGCTTTGAACGCAATTTTTACACAGCATCCTTCTCCTTGACAAATCCAAACCCTTTCATCAGTGATGACTGGCACCAGCCCCCTGTGGCTCCTCTTGGACCGAATTCAAGATGTATAGGGTTTTTTTTTTTTTTTGCTATAAATCTTTCTACCCTACTTCTCTACCCCCTCTCCCTCCCCGACCTTTTAAATTTTTCATTGATTTAGTACCCTCCTCCCCCCACAGGCCATCAAACTGCTTTCCCCGGATGCTGGTTGCTCCAGCAAAAAAAAAAAAAACGGGCTCGGGAGAGAAATGGTTCCATGCTGCAAACTTGAAGTAGTTATACATGAGCGCAGTATATGGATTGAAAAACCCTGAGTTGTTATAGCAGCTGTCCCAGCTGAAAAAATGTCAGGGAGTGGGATCATTTTCTGTGTATTTTATGGACAGGGAATAGGCCAGGTTCCCTGTTATTTGAGTTACTCCGGGGTTGCTCAGCCAACCCCTACACTTTGCAGGATAGTAATCGGATCCCCAGTGCCCTTGAAGTATGCTTGCGTTCAGCGTAGAAAGCAATAGCTCTATGCCAAGCGCTAAACGAACTTTTAAGTACGTAAGTCTTTTTTGTTCTTGTAAAAATCTAGGTTTGATTCCATAGAAAAACTTGCAGACTTTTTTTTTTCCTGAGGAGCTTGGTGCGATTTTTCTTGGGATTAAAGTGGAGCGAGCTATGGTCGATGGCTAGAAATCACTTTCCTTTTTTTTTTCTGTTTGCGAATAAGAAAGGGTTTGGTTATTATTAAAGATTTTAAATTGGTCAACTGCATTTGCAGCAATATACTGCAGTCACTGGGTTGTTTACACTTGCTTCACTGCAGCCAACATTTTTGACAAACTATAAGGCCAGTGAGGATCATTAGAGCCACCAATCTGACCTTGATTCTATCACAAGCCATTAAATTTAGCTCATCTGGCCTTCTCCTAAGCCCCCAAGTGTCTGAACTTGGCTAAATCACAGTATCCGGAAACAGATCCAGCCTGGATTTGAGGACATCCAGGGATGCAAACTCCGACACTCCCTTGGTAGTTTGTTCCAGTGGTTAAAAATTGTGCCTTTGAATTTGACTGGAAGCTGAATCCAGGCCTTGGTTCTCATTTTTCTTCTCTCTGCCAGGTGACAAGAGCCCTTTAGTATATGCTGTTTTCACTCTGAGAAGGTGCTTATACACTGGAACAAAATCACATCTTTTTCTAGTTTTTTTTCCTTTTTTTTTCTGAGATACTTGACTGTCCTCTTAAACAGACAGACTACAGAGCTGCAGGCATTCTAAATGCCAGAATATAGGTAAAAAACTCTAAGTACATTTTTAAAGTCATTTTAAGCATTTGCTAAGGTTTTGTGGTTATTCCAATAAGTGCAGAAAAAAAAAGCAGGAGAAAGACCAACCTTTATCACCAAACAGTTGGCCTGCTGCAAGATGGGGCACATTTTGAGGAGAGCGAGGGAGGAAGCTTTGTGCTGCCATCGCTAGTAGCAAATTTGGGGTGGAAACCCAGACTGAAGCCTGTTGGGACATGGGACTCCTATATGGCCGCTAAAGCCCATAATGATCATGTTTTGTCCTTTTGGGACTCTTCTGCTTGATCTAATTATCACATAATTGTGGGCGAAAGACACTGGATGAGAAGAGCCTGTGGGACCCTCCTGCTGTTGGGTTGCTCCATCTTCTTTGTGGTGAGATGCATAGTGCAGCTCCTGGCTGCATGGAAGGTACCACATTACTCCCAAATTCGAGATGGAAAGTGAAGCGAACAATATCTAGCCTAACCTTGATCAGTGGAGAATTCAGATGCACCCATAGGTATAGTTCTCCTACTGGTAATTACTTTCAGAGACATCATTTTGTCAGCACTGGGCCTTGTTCTGATGACCTTTAATGACTATACAGGATGTCCATATATATAACTCAGCTGAACATCAGTTCAACTTTGTTCTTAGGATGACAAGACCTTTTCTCCATGAATCTGCACTGATTACTAATAATTGCCCCCTCATCTTTTCACCTCTTCATTGACAGCATCTCTCACTGCCATCTTGTACAAATAGTCCAGGATGTGCCATAATTCCATGTACCAGACTCCAGGCTCCCGTGCCATGCAGCCAGCCTGTTCTGTGTTGTGTCACCCTGTTGTAGGCTTTGGGACTTTGGGAAGGCTCCAGCATTCAAAGAGACATCAGATGTGACCATGATCCGGCCAGTGTCTTGTTAATAGATCTTCAACATATTTCTTGCTTTTAATGGACTCAATTATTTCTCATCATATTCATGTGATATGACTGTAGTTTGTATTTTACTGTGCTTTTCACATATAGGGCAGAATTATGAGTCAAACCTTCTATATCCTTGCATAGTTTTCTGCAATTAGGCAATTAGAATGATTCTTTAAATATTGCAGTAATTTAATTTTTTTTTTCTAAATACCATTTTTTATTATTACTAGCCCTGAAAGCTGGATAGCTTTTCTTGACATCTTTAGTCTACCATATCAATTTTCTGCATTTTAGCTTTTAATTTATATTAATTGCTCTTTTACTTTCTTACCCATCTGTCATATACTGCTCCTTTATTTCTAACTTCATCTTTCTGTTCATCAGCATGGGTTTTTAGTTAAAAGTTATTATCTTCCTTGATTATGAAATTATGATTCTTGTCTATCTAAGAATTTTCTGTGGGAAATACACTCACCATTTATATTTTTCTTTCTGTTTTTTTAATCTCTGGTCAGTTTTTTCTCTGGTTTTCTTTTTCTTTGGAAAGGTCTTCTGTGGTATTGAACATGCTTCATGCACATAACTGTGTCTATAGAAAACTGTATTTAAATATGTTACTGGTCCAAACTGTCTCTTTTGGTCCATGCTGATTGTTCTTTTGATCAGGACAGCTGTTGTATTCTGCTGCCTGTCATTTTTACTTATAATCATGTCTAAATCAGAGTATAATGCTGTATTGCATACCATGCATTTTGTATTAGAATATTGTCATTGCTATTTTAAAGAAATCCTGCTCATATCTTACTGTGGGCTGTGTACCATCTCTCGTGTCCATCTACCAAACTGGCAGTTTCATATTCTCTATCCTGATTCATTGGTCTATCAGAAAACTTCACTTCTTTTTGACACCTCCTCTGGCTGTTTGATTTTGGGGATTTTTCACCCAAGTTTGTCTTTATTTGTTTATTTATTTTGAATGGGAGCAAAGTATGCAAGATATTCCTATAGGAAGAGGACTGACCCACCAGGAGAAGCTGTGTGAAAATGGCTTTGCTTCTCCTCCCCCTTTTTTCCTCCAGGCCCAGCAGGATTGTTTCAGTGGGGCAGCTAAACAGTTTCTGCGATTTCATTTAGCCCATCCTTCATATTTACTGGGCCACCTGTAAGCTCTTCTTTAAGAATAAAGAGAAGAAATGCTCCATGCAGAGTCCTGCATATAAATTTCTATACTGACTTGTATCTTTGCTTATCATTTTTTTCTTATAAGCTGTAAAAGTGCCTGGATGTGGACTGCAGGCAGTTGCCCTCTTGCTACTTCAAAAGAGCATATTACTCATGTAATGAGCAGGCTTAGTGCTGGGCTTGACAAAACCCTGGGAAATACGTGGTGGGGCACAGGGCTGTGCTGTCAGGGAACTGGCCTGGGTGACCTAATGCGGTTCTTTCATCTCCAGTTACTTATGATTTTCAATGCTAATTAAAACCTCACTAGCTGGTGGGGAAGAACATCACAGCCAATTCCTTCTGTTAAAAACTTTCCTAATGTTTGTTTTTTCCACTTGCCCATTTTAATTTTTATATGTGCATCGGTCAAAAACACCTTTAATTACAAAAGTATCCACCTATAAAACTACAAGACAAACAAACAAAGCTGTTTACACATGGCAGCTTGCAATAAAAATGCAAAGGCCAGGAAATAAATTATTTGGCTTTATTAAGGGAAAAGAAAGGCTTTTTTTCTGGTATTACAGCTATGAACTATTAGCTGTGAACCAGGGTCCCTGGCTGCGCTTTGGCTTGATGGCTTGCTAGGGAAGCTGCCCTGCCGTAGTGTCTTGCTCCAGTCTGCTGGATGCTGTGACACTGGCAGAGGAGGCTGTGACATCCAGCATGGGTATGAGGAGCTTGATTTTCCCTGAGCACCGAGAGGATGGCAAGAGGAACCAGTGTACTCAGCACAGCCTTGTCTGCCACAGCTGCGAGCAGGACGGGAGTTCTTGGACTGGTGTTGACTCTGGCGTTGACGCTGGAGCCTAGTGAGGGACGTGTTGCATTGGTCTGCACTGCGGTACAGGCACCCTGACTGATGGTCCCACAAAGACAAATGATTTCTTTTATTTCCTGAAGGCATCAAAATCCCTGAGTGGCCTAACAGGGTCCTCATTAAAAAACGTGAACTGCTGAAGTGGAGACTGTAACCATTAAGAGACATTAACACAGAAGAGAGCAGGATCACAGATTAGATTTGGCTGTGGTCCAGCCTCTGGCAAGAGCAGGATTGCATTTGAAGTCAGATCAAACTCTGATGTTCGAGCAGGTTGCTCAGGGTCTTGTCCAGTCAAATTCCAAATATCTCCAAGGATGAAGACTCCAAAGTCTCTCTGGGCAACCTGTATTTATCACCTAATAGTGAATATTTTTCCTCTAAAAGCCAGTATCATTTTGTAAAGTGTTGCAAATAGTGTCCATTGCTTCTCATCATTTCTCCTCCATCTCTGAGAAGACTCACAATGTCCGAGTAAATAATAATTAAAAAAATCAAAGCAGTAATAGTAAAAAAAAAAAAAACTAATAATTCAGACAAGCTGTTCACTACATGGAAACTTTCTATTTAAGGACAAATATCCCTAAATGGCCTTTATGAATACAGTCATGCACTGCATCTAGGAGCTATGCAGCAGTATTGGCATTCACCTTGCTGAAGAGGATGTAGACACTGTGAAGTGTGAGATCAATTAAAAATAAAAGAGATTACAGTTGGTCACAACAGATGATTAGCTATTATTTCCAAGAGTAGCAGTTGCCTTCAATCCAGGAGTATGTTAATGACAAAAAAACGTCCTTTTGGTATTGATGCTGAAATATGGATATATTTCTTTTAAAAAGTAATCTCCAACTGCTATTTTTTGAATGTCTTTTCATAATACATTTAGATTTACTATTCACTCTCAGCTCCTCTGTAGAAAATACAAAGCAGAATGCAATAATTCTCCTGGAAAAGAAAAAAGAGAAGAAAAGAAAAGAAAAGAGAAAAGAAAAGAAAAGAAAAGAGAAAAGAAAAGAAAAGAAAAGAGAAAAGAAAAGAAAAGAAAAGAGAAAAGAAAAGAAAAGAAAAGGAGTAATTTCATGTTAGTGACCTCTTGTATTAAAAAAAAAATGCTATTGTACCTTATCACATTCAAGGACCTTTGCTATAGCAGCTCCTGATGAAGAAATGTTTTATTTTATAGTTTCTCTCACTCAGCCATAGGGATCACAGGTTCACCAAGTGGGCAAAGGCATTATAGGGGACTGGAACATGAATCCTCTTTGCCAAGTGTGTTTCTTAATTCACCACCTGTTTTTAACACAGTGAGAGGACCTGATGCAACGCTCTGCAACCAAACCAGTGGGTAATGACTTCTGGGCATTAGCTGGGGCTTGTCTTGGTCCTGACCACATGTGGGCATCTCTTCCTGATCCCTTTAGGGATGCGGGGCTGTTAAACAGCTGCCACAAACTGCCCACAAAAATGACGGTTTGTCCAAGGGATCCAAAGATGACAAGTGCTGATTCAGCCTTCTGAAGTTAGCTGGGCACAGCTATTAGAAGGTGCTGTTTTAACTGCATTAGGTGCTGTTAGAAGGTGTAGTTGGGGGAAAGGGAAGTTGCAGCAGAGCCCTGCTTGCTATTGCATGGTCCCCAAGGCAGTCAGGATGGTAGGCTATGGTCTTTGTGAAGTGTTGAAAACAAAACAGCGTAAAAAGTCTCGTCCACAGAGCAAAGTATTTTTCCTCATAAGGAAGTACCAAAAAGAGTATAACATCTGGAATAGACATCCTGTAAAAGCGTCTTCAAACAGATATTTTCTCAGATGGGTGAAGCGACATGGTGAATGTGCATGGGAGATTCCATGTGTGTGGGGAGCTACAGTTCCTGTGCTGTGGAATGGATTGTGGAAGGAGAAAGTGTGAGGGAAAGTGGAAGAGGCAAAGCTGGTAGCTATTATCAATAGGATTGTCAATAGCAGTTTGGTATTGGAGGGTCCTTCATACCTTTGGGGGAGAAAATAGGGATGTTTTAGTTTGGAGGTGTCTTTAGGACCGTAGGAGCATTTTGTGCAGAGGACGGTCCTTCCGACGATCAGAGTGGGATGGTGGGGTGGAATTGTTCGGCATGATCATCAGGGGCTTCATCAGTGTCTAAACACATCTGGGGATTCTGCTGTTGATTTCTCTGGGACTCCATTCTCCATCCTGACATGGAGATGGGAGACTTCTCTATTGTGAGGATTGCTTTGGAGATGAATTCAGTAAAACGGTCATGTTCATGGGGCTGGAGTCATACAGGCTGCTAGGACAGTGGAAACACCTTTGACACCTATGTCAAAGTTGTAGCACTTTGCTGTAGATTTGAGAAATGGAACTCTGGTACTTTAGAAAGAAGCTAGATTTGAAAAGACATGATAAAAGGCTACTTTTTGCAGATAAATGTACATGTAACAAAAGATACGGAAAACAAAGATGCCCTGAAGGTTTATTGAGCACACACAAACCCCAAGACAATAGTAGTCTACTGTAATGACAAGTAGATCTTTCAGCATGTGATTAATTTATATTTTGGGTTTCTCTTGTTCTTGTCTACATATTTAACATTGCCTGTAGCTATTTACATGGTAGTTTAGAAAGAAGAATATTGGAGAGGTCTGAATTCATGAATTTTTACAATTTGTATGTTTATATGATTGTTGGTCAAGAAGCATCCGGTTATTCATAGTTTTTTCTAGCCTCTTTTACATTCAACGTGATGGCTATGTGCATATTCTGAACAGGAGTAGGGTGAATAAGAAGGCAATTACCTACAAATAATAATATGCTTGAACAAACTGGAAAGGGGGTTGTATTAAAAGTATCACCAAGAAAGAGTTTACTTGTTTTTCACTTTATTCCCTTTGTAGATACTTTTGGATGGATTGTAACTGTCATTCTCAGCAAATGATCACTGTTTCTGATAGATTCTAGGTGAATAGGTTAGTATCAGCTGAATACGATGGCCAAAAGCTGACGATGGCCAGCTTTTGTAGAAATGTCAAAGAGGGAAATTCAATGAAATGAAAACATTCTGTTCCAGAATGTGGGCAAATGTGGACAAAATAGAGATGAAGGGCAAGAAATGCATACATTCTTTTTTGACCTGTCCACCCAGTATTTTAACAGATTTATGCCAGGAAGGCAGCAAGATACGTTCTCAGGACTTTACAAGCTCACATGGGAGAAGGAGCACAGATTTGTTTAAATTCAAAGGATAAAATTAAACCTACTACGAGATGGTTTGGTGCTATTGAAACCACTGAAGTGTGAGAAGGAGTGAGAATCACACAAAATTCTCCATTTGTTTGTTTGTTGATTTGTTTGGAACCTGGATTGGACACAGAAGTTGTATGTTTTAACATTGGTAGCACCTGCCTCTGAACCAAGATTGTCCAAGTCTGCTTATCTCTCAGACAGATTAGGATGTGCAACATTACCGTGACAGAAGTAAGAAGAAAGGTATCTTGGAGTAATTTTTAACTCTTTCATGAAGAAACTGAAAATGGATGTGACCTAAATCCAGAGTCTGTCAGAGGGAGAGCAGGGCTGACGGGATGTGTACCTGTAGCAGGTGACTTGACATAAAAAGGGGAAAGACCTACCTTCTCCTGTGTGTCCATGCTGTATGTCTCTGACTTCACTGCTTCACAGTGGCCACTTGAGTTGATTTTGGACTGGGAGGCAGTCTATATTATGTCTGGGACAACTGGGCATACCCCAACAAAAATAGCTCTTACACATTTTTGAAGTGTTTTACTAGAGGGCAGGGGATTTAAAAGAGGGAGAAGGGTTGATTTTGTCCAAAGAAATGCTCCTTACAGCCCACAGCCAGCTGGATGCTTGATGGGCTGCTTTGCATTGGAAAGGAGGGAATAAAATAATTATCCTTTCCTAAAATTTAAGGGTCCTACATTGATTTTACTTAACTTCCAGCCTAAATTGAGTGACTTATGATTTACAGCAAGGTGAGATCAGAATCAGACCTGAAATCTTGTGTGTTTTTTTTTTTTTTTTGAAGAGCTATTTTCATCTCTAGATGCCGTAGACTTTTCTGGGTCCCATCTGTTCAGGGGTGTTTCAGCATTTCTCCATAGACAGGGTATTTTTCTGGGCAGACATTTCATTCCACTGATCGTTCACCAGCCTTAGTGATATTGAACCTACACAGTCTATTTGACTTCACATTTTTGGGGTAACTTGACTAGTGTGTGCTTTTCTATGACCTTCAAAAGAGATTTTCAGTGGTAGGGCTTGGTGAGAGAGCCAGGTTTCCAGCCCTGAAAAGCAACTTGCTCTGTTACAACATGCAGTTACAGATCTGGAAATTGTCTTTATACTGCTGCTGTTTCTCAAGATGATGGGGAAAGGACGGTTGTGGAGGGAAAAGAAAAAGGTGTACCGATCACCAATTTTCTGTTTCCTGACCAAGGATGTCTACTTGTGTTTTGATTCCAGCAAGTCTTGACTCCTAACTGTTGTCCCCCACAATGGAATTGTCCTTTGGGCTATATGGTTTAGATAAAGCAAAATCAGCTTAAGTAGTCATTCCATATGCAGCTTTTAAGAGATGTTTTGCAGGCCAGATTTATGTGTCTGCTACTTCTTTTTCCTTTGTATTGCATGAAGGAAAGGCAATGCTGTATTTGGGAATAAGAAGGATGAGAATACATTGGAAAAGTCTGGCAGAAATGCAAGGGTGGAGGAACTTGTATGACTGCTAACAGATGTGCTCCAGATAACTGTTCTTTCCCTTTGTATTACACAGTTTTTACAGAGATTGATCAGCCCTGACCCCTTCATCACAAAGGCTGCAAGTCCCTGTATCACAGTCATGGGTGTAGTCACCTCTCATCAAAGTATCTGCACAGCTTGAGGTGATGAAAGTGCATTTCCAATCTGTATCAGATGATGCACTGATTAATGTATGGCACCAGCCTGAGGCGAGGGCATGGTTGGTTAAACTGCTTCAACACAGCCTGAGACTCTGCATATGTTTTCTCCTCCCTCCAAGAACAGCTGACAGGCCAGTGGTCAGCAAACATGTTTCAAATATGGAGATAGTTCAAGCTTCAGATGGGCAAAGGCAGCACTGTAGATCTCAAGTCTTCCACACCGTACGTGGTTGCTTTCATCACTAAGATAGGGATTGCAAGCCTTTTGGGTGCTCAGGAAATAAAAATCCTTCAGCAGAAAGTACTGTAGCTCATTGGTGTCAGTCCATAGATCTGATGATGTCAATGGATCATAAGGCCTTTTTTTTTTTTCTGCAATCTTTCTCCTCCTAAAATTTTGATTTAGTTTCTATGAAGAATTAAAAAAAAAATCCAACATTTAAATTTCTAGATTTATATGAAGTAAGAAAACCATATCCTACTCACTCTAAGACTGTTGTTGTCCTAGAGATGCAAAGGACAGGAGATGCAAAGAAACAGCTAAGGGCTTAGTTCTCTAATGAGGGATTAAGGCTGAATATGGGTACCCAAGTCCCAGCACATGATCCTTAAAGCCCGTACATATTTCTTTACTATTAGTAGTATTTCACTGGTAAATCCTAGAGCACTGTTGCTGTGTGTGGCCAGAACTACCCTCCTCTTGTCAGTGTTGGGTAGCTTGGTGCCTCTTTCCTGACTAAATTCATCACATGGCCCTTTAAATATGAAGAGGAACATGATCTGGCAGGTGTGCTTGGAGGACACATGGCTGAGCTCCCACTGGTGCTGGAGGGATTTGCGTACACATCTTCCGTCTCTCAGGACAGCTCCCAGATCCCTGTGGGTGCGGGAGGGTGTTGGGAGGGTGTCCTCTGTCGTTATGAAGCTGCAGTGTGAAATGGAAGAGTTGCTGTGCCACAGAAAGAGGGTACTTGTCTCTAGCCCAGGGATTAGATCTTTCAGGTGGAGGTTCAGGGCTCTAGAATGACTTCTTTTGGCATCACTTGATTATGGAGAAAATATATAAAATACTTGGCAATGGGGAGTGCGCTCAGAAGGCTTATGTGTTTGTTTCCAGCATTAGCTGTTGGACATTTCTATGGGTGGGATTCAAGTCTTCTAACTGTAGATGTGCAGAGCGGAGGTAGATATTGCCTGACACTGGGGTGAGATGTATCAGGTGCTCTGGGTGACGTGCACCATTTTGCCAATCCACAGGCCTTCTCTGTCTTTTTGTGCTCCTCGGCTTGTCACTGGATAATTGCCAGGTATGTTCACACAATTAATTCCACGTTAAAGCAGTGGAGCAACCTCAGTCAGTCTAGCAACCACAACACCCTTCTATATAAAAAAAGGAAAACCAAAAAAACTACTGCCATCTTGTGTCCCACTGGTGTTTACCAGTTGGAGGGTGAAGAGTGAGAGGGAAATAGAACCGTTAATATTTAGATACACAATATTCTGTTGTTTTACAAAACCCTGTAATTTTACTCTAACAATGTTGGTTCATCAGAAGCACTGGGGACCCTATGGGTCACCCTCCTGGGAACTGGCTGCCACAGAGAGACAGCTCTGACCTTTGCTGCTGGCAAACACTTGTGCACCCACTGGCTGCATGGAAAACTGTGGCTATTTTGCTTTTCAAACACACTGTTTTGCAATGGTTTTGCAGACTACTTCCAACTGTGATGTTGATCCCAGTCATCTGTGGGCTGCAGATCGAGTGACAGCACAGCGAAGGACTTTGTCTTTGAAAGCAACAGTTTAAGAGTTGATCTGGATGAAATTGTGTGTGTGTGTGTTTTTCTGCTGAAAATACATTTTTAGGTCAATGTAGTTTTCTGAGAAGGAAAGTAGAAATAAGCAAAACATTTTGACTCAGTATTTTTTTAAAAAATCTTGGGATTGTTTTGAGATGTCTATTTTTAGGGGCTGACCTAGTCTTAATTAAAAAAAAATAATAAAGTACTTCCCCTTCCTCTCTCTGCTCCCCAGGAAAACAAAAGGCTTTGTATTTACTTTTGTTTGAAAGAAACCTTTTTTGTGAGATGGCAGTTTTGAAGTGCTTTGTTTTGGGTGGAGGCACTGAAAATTATTTAGTTTTGGTCAACCCCAAACAATTTTTGCCCAGTGAGATGAAAAAAAGCAATTATTTGCTTAGCTCTTGTCATGAGTTTGAATCCTGGTGCTGTAACCATCCAAAAAAAAAAAAACCTCTGTGCTGTGTTTCAGCTGAACATGAACATCTTCAGTGGTGATTTAGCCAAACATGTCTTATGAAGGAAGAACATTTGTTGAACAGTTGTGGAAAATCAGTTGCAACTGTAAAATGAAGTCCATTTTTCCCTTGGAGCATTTTAAGGTCTACATGATGCAGCCCCAAGGGGCCTTCTGTTGGTGTCAGACACAGACAACAATCCCTGGGACCGAGTCCAGCTTGAGTCCTGTGGAAGCAAACCCCAGACGGCAGCAGAGGAAGCTGATGAAACTGCTCAAGGTTGATGAACGGATGATTTGAATGCAGGAGTTAATTTGCCTTTCAGTTGGAAGTTGCCCTGGAAATAATTTTAGGGTGTTTTCTAGCAATGGCTAGAAATGCAGTTTTTGCTCATCATTTTCATTCTTTGTTCTACAAGTGACAAGTGATACTGCATTTTGAGCATGGATACACAGATGCCATATTCTTCTTCTGAAGGTGTCTAAGTGGTCTGGCTTTAACTTGCAAACACGAATCGTTGCAGACAAATTGGGCACACACATGTACTTCCTATGACTTCAAGATGTTGGGAAACAAGCATAACTCAAATGAATGGAGATTTGAAGAAAAGCTGAAGAAATACAGGGGCTCCAGTTTGTTAACACTAAACAACAACTAGTCCAGCATGGTACTGGAGACAGCTGAGTCTCCACAAAATGCCTGTGGATTGTCATATTAAACATATGTTCAGCATCAATATTTAAAGCCCAGACAGCAGAAAGAAACATTTTTCAGAACTGAGCAGTTGGAAAGAGGAGAAAATTGATCATTGCCTTTCAATTCAAAATACTCATAACCCGAAAGCGTGACTACACAACCCATAATCTGATATGACTTGCCCTAGAGCACCTGCTTTATGTCAAAGGTTCAAACTCATCTTCTAAATGACAACCAATCACCAAAAAATGTTCCCCAGCCGTAAACCAAGGTCTGATGTTCTGCCGGTCCATCATGTGCCCTTGGGACGCTCCTGGGATGCCCATGGGTGCCGTGCTCATCCCATCTACTGCTTTCTGCCAACCCACCTGCAGCCCCCGCCACCAGAGTTTTGTCTCCGTCAGCTTGTGACCTCTTTACAGCCCACTGGCAAAATTTAAGGCAGGTGAGGACCTTGTCTTAGCTATTTATGGCTAAAGTGGGAGAAAGATGTGAGAATTTTCTTTCTGAATGTCAGTTGTCCCAAACGACTGCAGATGTGTAAATAGATGTAAGTGTTCCCACTTCCTTAAGAGTCTGTTTTCTTCCACAGATTTGGCTTTCTCGTTGGAGCAGTCATTGACTTTTCTGTTCCTTTGGAGAAAGTTGGATTTCCAGCTTGTAGGGAAGTTATAAATCTTGGCAACACATATCACAGTGTTTTGAGAATGATAAAAATCTGCTCTTTCCACAGGTGATTTTCTGTAACCCGTCACTTCTGCGCTTTATTGAATAACTCAGTACTAGAAGCCAACGTGCAGTTATTTTAAAACATTGCAATTAAATGGGGATCTTGGAGTCTTTCAAAGCCACAGGTGAAGTAGAATCCCCCTGCCTTTTCAGGCTAAAATAATTAGAAATATGCACTGGAAAAGCTCAGTTCTAAGCAAATGTCACATATCACCTAATTTCTCCCATGAAGAAATTCCTTCTCTTTCTTGTTAATTCAGGCATACTTCAGTGTGAGGTATACCTCCTTAACCCCTTTGCTGTCTTGACCCATTGTAGATTTTATGGGTTCTCTTGAAGAACCATTTTCATTAAGATACCAGCACTTTAATTTTGAAATATGGGGAAATGGTTACTCACCACCATACACTTGCTATGTTGTTTATCAGTCAAATGGTTAAAAGTATTTGAAGGAGCTGGCAAACTTCATGTGATGAATTCACTGGAAATATATTTATTTTTACTGTGGAACCAAGCCCACATAAAATGTCTTGAGAGAATCTGCTTGCGAAGACCTGGATTATTACTAGAGAAAAATAAAATGTGAATGATAGTATGAATCAGGTGCCCAAGTATTGCTAGGATGCAGGATCTTTAAAGCAGTTGAATATCTTGGTTTCGTGAGAGCAAACTTTCAAACCATCACAGTCTTATCCAGAATGTTAATAAAAGACTTAGTGCAACTTAAAACACAACAGAAATTGGAATAGCGTGTTTTTTCCCGAGCTCCACTTTTTAACTCGATGTTTTTCTGGCCATTTTCTGGGAAAACCACAGAGGTGATCCTGTATCACCTTGGTTTTGGCTGTGCTTCCCATGCCTGGTGCTGCTGCTGCCCTCTGCGCAGGGGGAGCATCGACCCCACTCATGGACCTCTCCATCCTCTTCCTCCTCCGAGGCTACCTATGGGTTTTCTCCTGCCTCATCGCTTTGCTCCATTTTAGAGCCCAAGAGATTTCAAAAGGCTGATCCTTTCTGCTGGGCAGGGATCACATAGCTTTAACTGCTCCTGGATAGCAGAGTTCAGTCCTCCCTCTTGGCCCAAGCAGCCAAGTGTCATCCTTAACCGTGGGGATATTAATTTAGTAAGAACAGATGTTTAATCATCTCAGGGTCTTCCTGCTGTGGTGGGGACCTGTTTCCCCGCTTTTTGAGCACACTTGTAGCAATAGCCCAAGATTGCTTGTGGGCTCTCCCTACCGTGTCCCAGCAAACTTTATTTTCTCTCAGTGTCAGTAAGCTAAAAAGGATAGAATAAAAGAAGTAAACCACCCCCAGGACACGATGCTTCTCCCGGACGCTGCCTGCCTTTTATTTGTCTCATCAGAGGAGCGATGGCAGTGCATGGTCTTATACGAGCGCAGGGGGAAGGGTGAGGAGTGCAGGGTTCTGTGTGCTGATGCAGAGTTCTTACAGGAACCCCAGGGTTTTCAAATGAGAAAGTGCTTAGAGGCAGTTTATGTAGCCAAAAATGAGGTGGTAAATGGTTGTACTGGGGCCAATATGGGGGCAAGTTGGCGTGCCTATTTATAGGGTTGCAGTGCTGTCAGGCTATTTGATACATCTGTGGTTCTGTGTGGGAAAGCCCAGGAGAGGTTTGGGTGAAAATGTGAAGCTCTTAAGGATTTTAATATGATTTGTATTGCAATTTAATTTTTAATAAAACTTTGAATAAAGTTTTGATTAAATGGCCATCATGACTGGAAGATTGCACTTTAACATAAAATGCAAGAGTTCCCAGAATGGGCTAGGGTAGGTTTTATAATAGTGAGGTATGCACCTTTCTCAAATACCTTTAATAATGAATTCTATCAAAATGGAAAAAAAAGGAAGGTATAGATTAAAAAAAAAATCTGCTGTGTAGTCAGTAGTTCCACGTTTTGGAAGAAATTGCTGAGCTTCTGGCATCCTTAAATAATACCCTTTTCACATGATAGTTACACTGCTCCAAAGACAGTATAACAAACCCTGCCAGAAATTCTTCTGTTTCGTTTGCATGAAATTGAACTGACAGATATACCTGTCTATGCTACGTCCAAGAAAACGTCTTGTTAGAAACGTGTGAAAATATATTATATGACAGATGCTGAAAATGTTTCAGATACAGCAATAAATTGATTGTGGTTTCTGGACCAGATGTGAACTCTGTTTAAAATTCATCATGCTGGTCTCCATTCTAGCTCCGCACTTAAATAAATGCAGAGAAGTGGCTTAGCTTTTCAATGAAACCCATTATAAGAATAGAAGAGCTTCTTTCCATCCAATAAAGAATAGCACTGACAGTAAGGCTTGCATCCACAGAGCAAGTATTAAAGGCACAAACTGAACTCGCAGAGAGCTGTTCCAGTTCTCAGTTTTTTGCTTTATTAATGTGCATGAAAATGCTTGGCATGTCTGAAGCCACTGAAACCAAGAGGACTGCAATGTGCATTATTTTCAGTTTAGAGGGAGATTCACAGCCATAAAGTAACTGAGGAGGGGAAAGAACATGCATTTTAAAAAAATGATGTTGTTTAAAGGAGAAATAGCAAGTTACAAAGTGCTGACCGTGTATCTACAACCCCTGGGTGCTTCCCAGATCTTTTATTTTGTGGCCATGTGTTCTCTTTCCCTGCAAGCGAGCAGGGTGAGAGCCAGACTGGTTTCTGGCATGCAGCTCGGAAGCCGCGCTAGCCCAGCTGCCGAGTCCCGGCTGTTCGAATCAGGTGCCGGGGCTGCCCCGTGGATCCGCAGGCACCTCCGAGCAGCCCGGGAAGCAGCTGGAGACAGTGAGCAGGATGCGGTGGGCGCCGGGTATGTGAGAACTCTCCCCATCGCCATCGAGTTGCGGCATCTAGCTCCACGTGACGTGTTCAGCGCTTTGCTCTGGACGTCTAAATCTTCCCCGGTTCTCAGCAGGTCAAGGGAGGTGATCCTTCCTGTCTGTCCGCCCTGGTGAGGGTGCACCTGGAGCGCTGTGTCCAGTGTTGGCTCCCCAGGGCCACGGGGAGCCAAGAGGGACATGGAGCACAGAGCTGCTACTCTAGTATAGCAAGGGGCTACTGAGGTGATAAAGGGAGCATCTCTCCTATGAGGAGAGGCTGAGAGCTGGGACTCTTCAGCTTGAAAAAGAGATGAAGATGAAGGCAGGACCTTATTAATGTGTATAAGTGTCTAAAGGGGGGTGTGTAAAGAGGAGAAGACCATACTCTTCTCAGTGGTGTCCAGTGATAGGGCAAGAAGCAACAGGCACAAACTGAAAGACAAGAAGCTCCATAGGAACACGAGGAAATATCTTTTCCCTGAGGGTAACTGAGCATCGGACCAGGCTGCCGAAGAAGGTTGTGGAGTCTCCACTGGGGATGTTGAAAACCCGCCTGGATACGATCCTGTGCAACGTGCTCTAGGTGTCCCTGCTTGAGCAAGATGATTGGACTGGATGTTCTCCAGAGGTCTCTTCCAACCTCAACCTTTCTGTGATTCTGTGATTTTACTTACCAACCCTATGGGATTTACAGGAGAGTCATGTTTCTTTGCAGCCACAAGTGTTATTAATGGCCTTATGACCATTTTTCTAGATCTTACAGTTATGTTTTCTTTGCCATTCTCTCAAAAATTTGTAAATCTCTCCCTTTCCCTTTCTGAAGGGAAAATCATTCACTTGTGTTCCCCAGAGGAATACCCATAAAATGGAGAGAAATGACACCTATGGGTATCTCCCAATATAATGCAGTATCTCCTCTATTTTAAAAGGTATTTGGTGCTGTCATTTGATATGCTATGAAAGATGCATGAATTCCCCTCTGATGTCAGATAAAGGCTTTTGCTGAGTAAAGCAGCTCATCATATGTGCTGCATCTAGCACTCACTAGGCACACTGCTGTGCATTAGTGAGAAATATTTAGGTGCATAAGACACGATAGTAATTATGTGTGAATTATACTATTGTCCATATGCTTTTTGCCTTTAGAGCTTTATATTTAAATATTCCTCAAGTTAAGCAGAACCACATATATCAAAAGCTGTCTAGCTGTGATAGGCTGAGATAGAACTGTTTTATTTTTAGAGTGTGTGGAATTCTCTTTTCTGATATGTATTTGCAGCTTCTTTATAAAATCACAACACCCTCTTATCCTCCAGTTGTCTGAGCTTGCTGTCCCTAAACATACTTAGCGCTGGGTTGTGTTTTCATTAAATGTATGCATAGCGCTCAGACCAAGTGAGACCCTGGACTGCCATGAATGTAGCTTCCATCTTTTCTGTAACTTGTAATCATGCTGCAACCCAGAATCCCTGATTAAATCACTGTTGTTATGTGGATTGGACTGGAGGTTTTCCTGAGTTTTATGTCAGTTAAGTGCATTGTTAACATAGTGAGTTTACTTTGTTGAATGGGATAAATCTCATCACTGAATTTCAAGGTTATAGGTAAAAATATTACGTCAAAAATATTTTGGAAGCTTCTACATTTGACATGAGATGTGAGAGTTTTTAGGGTTCCTGAATCTCTTAGAAATGTGTTTTATTTAACACAGTAACACTCAAATAAAGAAAAGTTAAATATGAGTTTCTCAGAAGTTTACAAAAGCCATGAGCCTTTAGGAATGGCAATTCATCCTGCAAAATGCATTCTAAAATCATGTCATTTGGCAAGACATCATTTTTCCTGTTTGTGAAAAGATAGATACAATGTTGTCCACAAAACCTTTTCTGCCTAGAATAGGTGTCACGACTGGTCAGATGCGAGGCTGGGAAGCCTGGCCATCTTCTTCTGATTTAACAAAAATGACTGCTTTCAAAATTCAAACTCAAACTCAGCCCCTGCACAGACCTTTGCAGCTCCTGCTTCCTCCAAACAGTCCTGAAGAGGAATGGCTGTAATGGAAATGCTGACACAAGCTTAGCTATAGTGATGCTGTAAGATACTGTTATGCTAATATAAGCATTACACCCTAAGAAAACATATTGAGTTAGTGGTACGTGTTTTTGTCTCAGACAAAATTGCCACAGGAACGAAGGCCATTATGTCACACAGATGCCAATGTTTCTAAGAAAGTGCAGCCTGTCCTGTAAGTGGCATATGTGTATGTGGTTTCACACACATACCTTTTACCACCTTTTAGTAAAAACAAGCTCCTATTGAAAACGTGTTCAGCTTCTTAATGGACCTTTCTTTAGCTAGCCCAAGCCTTATGTTGTTCTCCTTTTTGTTTTCAAATGCTGCTCGTTTTTCTTTCTGCTATGTGATAGCGAATTACTAACAGTATCTCTACAGTCACCATCAGTGACTACACAGATGGACTAAAGCTGCTGGGAGAGTGCAGAGTGCAGTGATGCTCAGCACCGAGCCTAGCTCCACCAAAGGGAGGTGAGGAGATCGGGGTGTTTCTGCTCTCTCTTGGTGCTGAACAGTTCTCCTCTGCACATGCCAAAGCCTCTCTTTGCATCCGTCTTCTTCTGGGTGAAAGAAAAATATGTTTCTGCCCTTTCTCATACTGCTACCTTCAGCGGGATGGTTTATTGTCCTCTTTCCTCTTGTTTTTATAAAAGATTGTTTTTAGAAAGATTGCTTGTTAAAAACTTTTCAAGTGCTTTTATGTCTGTTGTTTGGAGAATAATGCAATCAATTTACTCAGCCCTGCTATTGCATACAGTGGCTCCAAATCACTATTCCTGATTACGCGATGCTCCAAGGCCCTGTCTGCTCAATAGTCTGTGCAGCTGGACTGACCTATAGTGAAGCTTAACTTCTCACAGTCTTCTTGCGCTTCCACCACTCTTGTGCCAAGCACAGGCATGAGGTCTCAGGCATGTGGAGGAGCAGACTAGAGCCTCAGGGTTTGGAATGGACTGTCTCTCTCCAATTGTCATTAAAATTGAAAAGAAAACACCCAAGATCACTACAGGCCCCTAAGGGGAGGAAATGGGAGGCAAGACCATGACACCCAATTATGCTTCCTCTGTTGCTTGAGAGAATAAACCATCCAGGCTTTATTAGCTCTTCTGGTTGCCAGCTGCTTGATAAAGTGTGAGGCACAGGGATGTGTTTTGCTGTTCTGAGTGGCTCTGAACCCACATCTCCGGTTCCCAAAAGCCTATTCATTACTGTGTGCACTGGTGAAAGATTGTCTGGGTGCCTCCTGGGGACCAGTGGGCATTGTCTAATCATGGAAACACAGAGGTTGTGAGAGGATTTTAGATTAGAGGCTAGACCATTCTCCTGGCAGATAACATTTTTGCTGTTTGTCCAATTAATATTAATTATATATGCAAAATTATACAGTCCCAAAAGAGACTATCCCCATGCCTGGAATGCTCTGGGAAAGGTGTCTGAAGCATTCTTGGGAAAGGACAGAAATGAGGATTCAAATCTCTTTAGAAAAAAAGAGAAAAAGAAGTGAATTGCATAACGGTTATCCTGGATAGACTTGCTGACCAGTGGGATACGGGATGAGAGAGAGATGAGATGACCTGCCTGGCCCTTTGTTTCCTCTACTTTTCATTCCGTGACTGAAAATGAAACTGTGGGGTGTGAAATAAAAGTGAAGGGCACTTTTCCATTTCCCTCACCCCACAAGAAAATAATTTAGGATGATCTGAGCTGAAGTTTTAAAAACCTTTTCTGATTCAGCAGCCAAGCCTGAATGTTGGCCACTTGCACAGCTATTGCTCCGCGAGCGCGAGCGCTTCCTGGGGACTGGCTGACTTCAGTGTTGAGCGAGCACTGCCAAGAGCACCAGCAGTAGGCCTCTCTAGAACAGATTGAATTCTTGACCTCAAAATATGCTATTTCTAGCCCTATTGGTGTCCTTTCTTCAGCAACTTAATTAAAACAAAAGCAAATGTGGGTTTTGGTAGGAAGGAGAGGCTGACAAAGTTTGCTTATGTGGAGGTAACAGGACGCAGGGTCCTGGTTGTGGCTGTGCTGTGGCCAGGACATGTTTTTGGGGTCTGCCTAAGGCGCTGTGGGAGAAGCTTCTTCCAGCTCAGCCCATGTCCTGGGATGCGCCGACAAGCAATGCGGTAAAACCAACCAAGGGCACAGCCTGTGCTCATCAAGGCATCCTGGCACCATCCAGCTGCTGATAGACATGGTGACTTACCTCTGTCACGTGCGGCTTCCTTCTCTCCTCAGGGAGGGTGAGGACAACACACAGAGTGGGAGCATCTCAGATGGGATTGCACGTTTTGACAGCTTCTCTTTCTCTTCTCTTCTCTTCTCTTCTCTTCTCTTCTCTTCTCTTCTCTTCTCTTCTCTTCTCTTCTCTTCTCTTCTCTTCTCTTCTCTTCTCTTTCATTAACACTGCTTTGTGTTTTTATTAGCAAAAAGGAGCCAAAAAGTGTGCACTCACACATGGAGCTGTTGATGAGATTTATCATGCCCCTTCATTTCTCGGGAATTATGTTACATACTTTGAGATCCAGGAAAGAGATAAGAAATAGGAAAACTCAGACCCCTGATGAGTTTTGCCCTGTGATGAGGAGTTTAGCTGTGTCAGTGTGTCAAACACTCTTCTCCTACAATTTTAGGTGGACTTTTATATGACACAGGATGTGACCATTGAGTGCCTTGGAGATAAAACTTGATGTTCTGAACATCATCATTTGGGAGTGTAGGGAAAAGCATGAAGAAAGTGTTTAATATAGTTTGTCAACCTGTGCTACCTGAGAAACTCTTTATTCAGTGTTTTGTGTTGGAGTTTCCTAAGGGCTGACAGCTTCGTGTCTGTGTGGATTGCTTTGCTGAGGTCTTGCTACAAAATGATGAAGGAAAGAGTAACCTGTGCCAAAACACTGTTAGCCAGGATGTCCTGGGTAAACAGAGATTTTTAGAAAGTGTTATTTATAAACGTTAGCAAGTGAAACCATTGCATCAGTGAGGAATTCAACAACGCTGTTAAATTACCAGAGTGAATTGACTAGTTGTGCATGTGGGCATATCTTCAACTAAATGATACTAGGTGGGGCTGCAAACTCTCCAAAGTACTGTTATTTTCAAGCTAAACCTCAGATAACCTCCAGTCCTTTAAAAATATCTGTTGCTGAAAATAAGTCCTCAGATAACCTTCATCCTTGGATAACCCACGTAAAATCAGAGGCGAGGGACTAATAATGGGAGAAAGAGGATTTGGAAATAAACTTGTCCTCATATTCCCCACATGTGTGAGCAACACAAGCTACTGCTGACTAGGGGTTATTTTTACATGTAGCCCATGTGTTGTAAGTATGGGGAAAGGACACTTTCCTTTGCTTACCAGCATGGTTCCTTTCTTGCTAACCAGAGACTTACAGATTTGGCCAGTTCCTTGCGAAGCTTGTTTTCTGACAGATTAATTTCCCTAGATGCTCACACATTAATCCAAGCAGGACCGAAGCCATGCTTGGGCAAACCTAGGGAAGAGGAGAATATGGCTGGTTGTAACTCAGAAAAGTGGTCCCAAATTGTCTGAATTCTTCTGAGATTTCTGTCACTGCTACAGGGACAAATGTTTTTTTTCCCTATCTGACAGCAGAGTTTTAGAATTTAGGTTTGGAGTGAACATGGTTGGCTGAAGAGATTTGTAAAAGACATGCCTTAAAATAAAAAGAGACCAATTTCTATACCTCCTCAGCACTCTCATCTGCCCAGTTCAGCATTACATCTCCAGCTGTGGCCAAACTCCAGAGCAAGGCAAGGAAGCAGCAAACTGGTGAGAAAACTTTCAGCTAAATGTGTGTTGGGGAGAAGGATCTGATACTTCCAGGTTCCTGCAGGTAACTAGCTGGAGCCTTAACCTACGCGAGATTGCAGTCACTGGATACTTCTTGATGAGTGGTTATGGTGTCCTGAGGCCAGGAGGCTGCCTGACACTTGGTGAACAGAGGCAGGCAGCACCTGTGCTGTTTGTGAAGTTCCCTGCGTGCACATGGTCTTTTCTGCAGAGCAGGGAAATCATCCATAGCACTTGGTAAATAGTTCACTTAAGAACTAGGGCACAGAGGTTTGATAAAGCAGTTTGCTGCCCAGATCGTTCCTCTGGGTGGGATTTGGCAGCTCTCACGGAGGCTGAGAGTAAGGTTTGAATTCATTCATCTGACAATAGCAACCGGAGCCAAAGCTAACACAGAGTTTTATGCTCATTTACAGACCTCTACAGACTAAAGAGTTCATAAAGGAGTTCACTGATACCTTGTTGACAATGGTGATGAAATACCCTGACTTGTCATCCTGGGAGATTTCAACATACACATCGACAAGACTGCGGACACAAAGTCCCCTAAACTCACCTCCTGGCTTTCCTCCCGAGCACTCTCCGGGTATGTTTACACCTGACATTTGCAGTCAGCCCCCAAGGGACCCCTTTGCCCATCCCAAATGGCATGTGTCACCCTAACAGCACACTTTCCTCTTCATGTCACTTTGTGATATATATAGGTGAAGCTGGTCTGGTGTCACCTCCACTCGCAGGAAGGGCAGGGAGAAGCAGGGCACAGGCGGGCGGGTGGCCAGGGGCATGGCTGTGCTGGATGAATTCCCCTGCTTGATGCTTGCAAACACACTGTGGACAGGTAGGTAACCAGGAGGAGCCTGGTGCTAAGATCCTACAGATCCCTCGGTGCGTGTTGAGCATGGGTGTCACAATGTGAATATTGAGTTGGTCTAAGCTTAACGATAAGATCAGTCTTCACTGTCACTATTGATGATCATCTCTGATTTGATGCATATGGTCTTTAACCTACTGCAGGCTGAGTGTCAGTTATATGGACCAGGATCCCAAGGGCTGTCCTGAGCTTTGCATTAGCCAAATATTTGGCACCTATGAGCTCTTTGGACCTCGCTGTCCTTCTGTTGCCAATCTCTTCTCCTTGTTGTTCTCTCTGCTCCTTAACACATCCATGAGGAAAAGCTGATGAGCAGTGGCAACAGCTGGGAAGGATCAGAGCGGGCCAAATTAGGAGGGGTTAGTAGAGGAGGTACCGAGCTGATGTGAAGTAGAAGTGTGATGGGATATTCAGACCCTTCACACCTCTCAGTATTTGCCAGGCTCTGAGGAGCTGTGCTGGCTGCCTGCCTTGTCCAGGGTGCAGCCATTTCAGCTCAGCCACTGTCTTGGATAAAGCATTGCCTCACAAAGTCCCTGGCCGGGGCTTGCTTGGCTAGCAAGGACATCTAACTCTGATACTGCTTTTCTCAGATTGACTCCAGCCAGCCTCCTCCTGCAAGAGAGCACTGCTCCACCTCCATGTTCGGGAGCTGAGGACTCAGGAAGCTGCTGCTGCTGCCATGCACCGGCTTTGGCCATGATCACCCTGGCTCCCAAAGACCTTTTTCTCCCTCCACTCCACAGAGCACCTCAGGGTGGAAAAAAAAGATGAGGAAGAGGGAAGCAGGTGGAGGAAACTGAAGTGGCAGTACTGGAAAAAACCACTAGTCATGAATCAGGCTTCACCTTTACTGACATGGCAGGAGATACCGCAGTAGAACAGTAAAAAGTTCATTATTTTCTGGCAGGGAGTTCTCCAGCTAAAGGCCATGGGGTATGTCAGGTAGCACATGGCTTTGCACCATGTCATGAGTCTCAGAAAGGATTCAGCTTCCTTTTTGTTAATGCGCTGACCGAGTTTCAGATCAAGAGTAGATGAAGAGTGGAAAAGGTTCATCACCTTTTAAAATGCATTTTCCTCATTTCCAAGCCGCTTGTACTCCGTGGGACATATTTCCTGGCAAAAACAACAACAAAAAATATTACCAGCCATACAAATTCTTACAAATAATTTTGAGAATCAAAGAATCATTAAGGTTGAGAATAACACAAAACATTCAACCATAGATTTCTTACCTTATCCTTTTTTTTCTCCTTCTTAAATCTGGACAAGCAAATTTGACCGTGATGTAGTAGGTTTGATTTCCTTGTTTTAACTTTGAGAACAATTCATTTTTTTTCTGTTTTATTTGTCTAATGAGCAGACGTGGATTCTTTATGCTGTCCTGCTACTGTAGCAATATGCACATAACCAAACTTAGTTGCTTAAGCAGTGATGAGGAAATATCCCTTTGCTCACTGTTGACAGAGATAGCTTGTTAATAGTCAATTAGTCCTTTGATATGATCATTGGAACAAAGCTGTTAACTTACATGGAGTTGCATTTTTTTTAATTACTTGTTAGCAAACATTTGGACATTCATCATTCCCCAGATCAGTGAATCTTGTCTCACAGGTGCAGTTACCAAGAGCTTTTTTTAGTATTTTTATTTTCATCCAAGCATAACAGAACTTGACTGTAGATCACATACCTTCTGTTACTGAAATCTGAGTAATGCATTAAGTAATGGACGAATCTGTCTGGATTGACTAATGTGGTTAGAGAAGTTTATCCTGATTTGAGATGCATGAATCTGAGATGAGTAGAGTCAGTTTTAATAAAGTGCAGATACCTCCTGTGGACCCCAGGGGAAAGTGGATGTTTAGGTATCCACACTCCCATCTGCAAGTGCCACCCAGCCATCAAGCATTCTTTCTTTCTTTCTTTCTTTTTGTTATTATTTTTTGTCATTTTTCCTGGAGTGTTGCCTAAAGGAATGAAATAAGCCTGTTAGGGCCTAAGCTGATGTGATGTTTATGACCCCAATACCGTGATGATTGTTTTATGATGTTTGTGTTTTGGCATCAGTGATGCTGTGATGTTTGCACTGTGATGTTGTCATACAGGGAGGGCAGGGCCACGGCCGCATTACACACACACATCCCGTATACGCGGTATAAAACATGCATATAAATCATGTGCATGCTGTGCGTCTGGGGTGCGCATTCAGGGGCCCTCATCCCGCAGAGAAGTGTGTGAGGAACAAGGGAGCTGTCGCATGGGCCGACATGAAGCTGCTGTGACAGAGCGGCTTGTAGGCTGAACAACCCGGTCCCCATACCCGGCTCAGCGATGCCAGAGTGGTGAATTGCTCGTGAGATCAACCATGGAGTAAAATGGTAGTTCCTAAGTAAGTGGTGCAGTACCCCCGCTGCAGCCCTAAATCCAGACAACCACCTCGTGGTGCACAGGATATCTGATGAAGTCTTCCTTCTGTAACCTGAAGGATATAAGTCACTTAGTTTCTTATGAGGAATAAAATTTCTCAAGAAATACCCTGAGTCTGGTGGTCACCGATATGCAAGTGGCAATTTTTTTTATTATTTGAGTTGTTTTCTATTTTCTTCACCTGCAGATGTCATGGAGGAAATGTGAATTCTCACAGTACTAAATCCTCCCTTTCTCCCACGTAGCCATCAGAGGAGACACTGCTTCCTGCTTATCTTCTGGGCACTTAAGTCAAGCATGAGCCATACTTCACCTCTGCCTGAGTTACCCCAAGTAAGAACTGTACACTTCATGGTTTTCTTTTTTTTTCTCTCTTGCTCTCTTTTTTTTTTTTTTTTTNTATGGTTTTCTTTTTTTTTCTCTCTTCTCTCTCTCTTTTTTTTTTTTTTTTGCTATTGTTATCAAACTTTTGTGACTGATTTCTATTTCAGTAACCAATGTGTGCTCTGTAAATGCCAGACCCCTGGTCCCATCCACAGGGCAGATCTAAATGTCCTCCTTTAGCCGGGCTGCGTATTTTTGCTTGATCTGTCGGCACTCTTACCGCATATGCTACAGCAAACCAAGTGTCTTTGTTCTCCTAAAGCAATACTGCCCGAGGCCATCCTTCCAGTAGACATTATTCTTTTGTTTGGATAAAAGAGTGTCATCACTCATTCACTTTAAGAATATGATTCAACCCCATCTCTTCACATCCATGGTACATTCTTCATAAACAGTTTTACAGCACATTGTACGTGTATTCAAATAGCTGACATCAGTGGGCCAAACTCTGGCCTGACATGAATCTGTTTCAGCCCTGTTCATGTCAGAGAAGTTGTGGAATCAGAGGAAAATATGTTCTGTAACCAACCTACTTTAATGCATGTTTTCTCTGAAGATAATGAGATGTAAGAGTGCTAGCCACTGTATGGAATTACTCCCGAATCAAGAACAAACAATAAAAATAGTTAAGTAAACTCATTTTCCATCAAGTCTTTCTGTAATCACAGGGTCACATATGCCTTTATAAATTTAACACGGTGCAATGAACTTTACAAGCCAGAAATGACTTGTTTTTGTCCCTCTCTGATGACCATGAAGACTGAATTTGAGACCTCTGCATTTTAAACTATAGGTCTCTGAGAGAAAAATCCTTTTTATCTCCAAACCATTAGTCGACACAAGGGCTGCATCAAAACAGAAGGTTCTGGGAACTCCTTGTGTCTGGAATGGTGGTCTAAACACGGGAGCACATAGGAGTTCATGCTGGTGCCTTCTCCTTCCTGCTCTGGTGTCCACCTGGGATAACCCTGGCAGTACTTGGGTTCTGTGTCCCAGCTAAGCTTCCAGGCTGTTGAAATACATGAATCATACACTGGTTGCTCAGGACGTTTCATAGACCAGCAGGCAAAGAGGAAGGCAGAATTATATGATGCATGAGGTTTGCTTATATTAGTGGGTTGAAGAGTCTTGGTGGGGCTTTGTGGGGACAGGGGAGAATCAGCTAGCGAAGACCCTGAATTACCTGTTGTACTCCTCAAGGGTGGTTCCTTTGAGAAGGCCACTGTGAGAATTGGGTGGAGGTTTCAAGGAAAATTCATTAAAAATTTAAAACAAAGTTGTCTCTGAAAGTATCTTATCCTGCTTTCTGGAATGGCAAGGGTCTCAGCTGAAGCCTGTTGGAGTGAATGGGATTTTTTTCCCCATTACCTTTATTGGTTCATTCCTACAAAGGAAGCTCCTACGTGTTGCTTCTGTCATGTTGGCTTCAGATAGGTAATCAAAATTTTGGGTGCTCACCTGAATTTGGTGGAAGTGCCTTTTTGAAACTTGCCCATCAGTTGTTCATAATTCTCTTTATTTCTTTTCTTCCAGGAAGGCTGCAGCTGAGCAGCAACAACTGAAAAGTAGTGAATAGTAATAATTAATCAGCATCGGCTAGGACCTCTTGCTTTGCTCCTGAAAATTCAGATTTGTTGTGGGTGTTATGTCTGCGAGGCACAGACTGGTGAATGCAATGGCCTCTCTCTGCCCTTAGGTTTTACCACTCTTTGATTTTTCAGAGTCCCTTTAGTGTACAGCTGTGTCCCAAACTGGATCCCTGCCAGCTCAAGGGAGAAGTAAGGATGCAGGAAGACTTCTAAAATGTATAAAAATGCTTTGACTGCAATGATTTAACCTGATGCTAAGTTTATTTAATGACAGCAAGGGTGTGGTGTAAATCTCTATGCTTTTTTTTCTGGAAAAAAAAGTCCTAGAATATTCTGTAATAGAGCTAAAAGATATGGAGAGATACAGGATACGACTGACTTTAAAATAATTCCTCACAACATCTGTTAACACTGAGACAAGCTAATGTTACTTTATTTCATGAACTAAGGAAGTGGAAAAGAGCCTTAAGGAAAACACATTAGAATAAGCTTAAGGAAGAACGCAGAGCATATGGTGGCACATGGGTAAGGAGGCCTGGATTAGCTCGTTTAATAACTCACCCAACACATTTCTGCTCTAATCTATTAATTTCCATATTTATCTTAAGTTGCTTTACATAAGAATTTCCTAGACCTAACTGTGGCTTTCCAGTGTATTAGGAGGTTTCTGTTTGGTGTGGAAGGATTTGTGATTAGCCAAACATTTCATAGCCCTGTTGGTAATGTGTTAGTGAGCCTTCTTGACATAAAAATTTATTTTAAGGAAAGATTGTCCTAACATTCAGAAAAGCCTCTAGAAGCTCATCTATTGAGCCTTAAAAGCTAATCCAACGTCCATTGAAGCCAAGAGAAAGACTGTGATTTAAGGATATATTTGATGGGGAGCCTTAAGCCAGGTGTTGGCTAAAGTGAGCATCTGCTTTGAAGATGTTAGCATTCAAGGAGTTGTATAACGCCTGTAAATGATGTGTTTTAGTACCTACTCAGTTTATTTTATTAAAAAAGAGCATTTTTCATAAATCTGCTGTCAACATTATCATGCCAAACTGAGTTGTCAGTTCTGAGCTGGGCTTGGGAGGAAATCAGTTTGTTATTAATTAAGCTGATTAAAAAATTAATGAGGCACATAACTTGATGAATGGTGTTGAAAGACTTTATGGTTCTGGCTGCTTGTTGCTGAATGATGCAAATGCATTGGATACCTTCTGCACAGAACCATGGCAAAAATTGTGATGTTATTCAATTTTTTTTATTTTTATTTTTTTAAGTCGTAGACTTTCTGGGACTGGCCTTACTGTATCTACTCTATGAATCCTAACCCTTTCTCTCCAGGAAAGCTGATGGGACTTCATGGAATCCTTCCTTGCAAGTGTCACCATAAAAACAGGACCTGCAAAGCTTTCTCTATGACTTACCACAACAAAAAACCTTTTGTTCCAAAAGTCAGACAAGACTAGTAATGGACTGCATGCTTGACTAACACGTCATGCACAAACCCAACCACTTAAAATCATGGAAAATTCAGGACATCATAAATCTTGCACTAACTGCATCGTTTTATTTATTCTTTTTTTTTTTTAGTTATTTAAAATAAATAAAATGTGTTCCTACACAGACTCTAAGAAGTCTGCCAACTTAACACTGCAAAACCAAAATGCAATGCAACTGACTCACTGCTTCTACCAAACTGAAGTAAATAAATAGTGGTTCCCCATTCATCAACCAGTGCTCCTAGGGCTTCTTAGAGAGCAGCCCCAATAGTTAGTTCCTGTAGCATGTCCAAAAGTCAATAAATACAGATGTTTTCAAACTGCAGGAAGGGATTTATGAAGCCTATGAAGCTTTAAGGGAGTATCTTGCTGACTATACCTTCTCTGTTATATGGAAGGGGACAAAATCCAGGCATCAGCACTTCTGATGCCTGCATCTCTGAAAGGTGCATGCATCACGGAGTATTTCTCTCAGGAAGGATCTTCCCTGGAGGCTCTGGGCTTCCTAGGCCAAAGCCATGAGCTTAAAAGCAATTTGTCTCCTCAAAAGTAGCTGAAACAAGTCCCAGTGCACAGAGGTCCTATGTTTTCTACAGGAGATGTGCATACCAGGTGTGTGATTGCCTTCTGCATCACAGCCTGCTTCCAATTAAATTGCAATGCAGCCTCATGTGAAAGATGTGCTGCAGGTCTAAGCCAGAAATGACAAAAGCACAGATCATGAGAGCAAGTTACCCACCTGAAAGTAAAAACTGTGGCAATTTAGACAAGCATATGTAATAAAATACCTGGAAACCACTGCCAAGAGTGAATGTAGCCCTGTCTAATGAAGAGGTTCATGCAGTATCTGGATGAATGATGTTGAGGCTGGGGCCTCAACAGAAGGACACATCACCAAAGGACAAGGACAAGAACAGACCTTCAGAAAAGCTGAGGTTGTGTGGGACTGCCACCCTTGTTGAACCTTCATACCCTGGATTCAAAGGAAGAGGAGCTGTGATGATAGAGCTGGATTGATTAGGTCACCTCCTAGAAGATTATTTTTGATCTATAGAAGAAGAGGGAGAAAAGCTGAAGAATCTGGCCAGGAAGTGACACACTGGTAAGTGGAGTAATTTGACTATCTTTGACAATAAAATATTGAGTTTTGAGCAGGTCCATCCTTCTTTCTGAAGAGACACATATAATGTTTGGAGTGTTTTTACCTCTATGGAAGGTGAAACAATTTCCTAATGGTTGGGTTGGCTTGAATGTACCGGAAGATATTAAAGTAATAATAAAAAAGAAGTTTAAAGAAGGAAAAAGTATGCTTTCACTCAGTAGAAAATCAGACTCCTGAGCAAGTACAGAGCAAATCTGTCCAAGGACATGAGGCCAAGACATTCTATCATTCCTGACCCATCTGTAGTATGCAATTTTGCATATGTTTCTTCCAATGATACTGAAAATGAGTGAGAACATTTGCTCAAGCAGAATGTTAAATGATTGTTAATTATTAGAGATGTGTGATCAGTGGAATTTATTTTTGTGACTTAACTAAATAATTATTTTGGGGTGGTCTGGGATATTTTTCTCATTCTAGTGATTAATAACAAGAAAATTAGGATGTGATTTTTACAGAAAAAAATACACTACAATCTGGCAGCATTTAAAACTCTATTTCTTTAAAGCAGAATAAAATTGGAAAAAATGGCTAGATTTATTAGAAGGATGACATTCAAAGTGTCATCATACAGTGGCTAGGACGCTTACCCAGGGCAGCAAGGACTCAAATTCCTTCTCTAGCAATTGTGGAGGAACGAATTGAATCTATGTCTTCTCCAGCCTCCCCAAGTCACTGAGCAGAGCTTTTATTTCCTCTGCTAACATTTCAAATGCATTGAAGTTCAGCAGAAACCTGATCTAATTATAACAGATAGAGAGAAATTGATTACAGAACTCAAGTGAATGGCTGCGTATGTGCAAAAGATCATGTCTTGATTATATTTGTGTGCAAAAAGAGTAGAACACAAACCAGTAATATACATTCTTGGTTCTTCAAAAAGGCCAGTTTTGCAAAGCTGAAAACAATTATAAGATGAATCTACTGGGAGAATTTAAACAGAAAAATGTGAATGATAATTGCAAACTGTTTAAAAACATTTTACTAAAAAGCCATACTTGTTAAAAAACAAAACAGCATGGCTTAAGTGAAAGCTGTTCTACTACACAAAAGCCCATATGTAACAACTGGAAGAAAGAGTGAGGCAGTAGAAATTAATCTAAATCAGAAGATAGGAATGGTGATAAACTCAAAGAGAAAGCAAGAAAATGTACAAAGAAATATCTGGCCAACAAAGTTAAAGAACATATGAGTTAGTTAAAGACAAGAAGTTTTTGATTTATTTTAGAGAAGAAAACCTATCAGTTAGGTTTCTTTCAATAGATAGCAGAGGAGTTATCAATACTAACACAGAAAAGAAAGGACTAGGTTTCTGTCTTGGCTGGTAAAAATGATGAAAATACATAATCCTGTAACTGTGATAATTTATTTTCTGTTATGAAAATAATTCAGGAAAATGTTTAAACAGCAGCTACTAAAGCAGATAAATGAGAGGTTTGAACATTTTATGTCCATGAGTCCTAAAAGAGCAGATCAAAAACGCCTGTGACTATAAATAATGCTTTTGCAGGGACAGTGAGCACCAGAAAACTTTGAGAGAACTGAAAGGATACTCTGTTGCTTTATTGTTTAAAAGCTGCTATCATACATTTTTGCTATTTGATCCTCCCTGGTTCTGGAGAAATAAAAGCTGATGTAGGACTCTGCTAAGATTTGGTGAAAGAGACTATAACTGTAAAAACTTTTAAATAAGTGTTTATGCAACTAACTCAATGTCTTTTTAAACACAACTAATAATATTTGATGTAAAATACCTTGATTTCTGTATGGCATTTATCTTGGCAGGTTATGCAAATTTGATTAAGAAAACAAGTTTTTTTTTAATTACAGATCTTAATTATAGAAATATGAAGTCAACATGTCACACTAAAAGTGTGGCATATTGACTAGTCACAAAATGCAATTGTCAGTTCAGAGCTGTCATTAAATGGGTATTTTGAATGGGGTTCCTTATACCAGTGATATTTGAGCTTCTGCTATTCAAGGGTTTTGCATTGAAGGGCACATGCAATTATTCCTAAAGAGATATGCAGGTAAATAAAAAAATTGATAGAGTGATAAATAGTGTGGACAACAGAGGGAAAATCTCCTGGATTACTTGAGAAGATGGATGTGAGCAAAAGGTTTTTTTCCTTTGCTGCATGCCAGGAATGGAGCTCGCTTTCCTTCCAGAGGGATTTAGCTTGTGTGGCCAACACTGCTCCCAGACCTGCTACTGCACAGGACAAGCAGGGATGGGAGAAAGTAGCCAGAAGTCACTTCTGAACCTTGCCACTGTGCTGGACCAAAACATTACAGGGGCTGAAGTCACTGCTTCTAAAGAGAAGCTGGGAATCAGGCTTGCCTGTGAGCTGGGAAGGAGCTGCCAGAGGGATGCTGCGCTCCAAGGGGCCAATTCTGCAAATATGAAGTAGGAAGAGGGACATCACATCTGCCTTTGGCAGCACTGTAGGTGATCTGGGGCTGTTCATCTGGGTTTCCACATTTGAAGAAGGACGCTGGTTAAACAGGAGAGAGTTCAGGGAGAAAAGCCACAGGAATGATGAAAGGTCTGGAGAGCGTGCCTTACTGGGATAGACTAGAGGAGCTCCCTCTGTTTATCTAACAGAGAGACAGTTAAGGGGTGGCTTGATCACGATCTATAAATACCTATACAGGGAACAGAAATCTGAACACAGCCAGCTCTTTGCTCTGGCAGACGAAGGATATGATAAGGTCCAATAGCTGGAAGTTGAAACTGGGCATCCTCAGATGAGAAGAGAGCAACAGACTTTTAAACAAGAAGACAATTAATCACTGGAGTAGCTTACTAAAGCTTGTGCTAGATTTCCCATCCTTGACCATTTTGGAACACAGACTGGTGTTTTCTCTTAAATTACTAAATTACTGTTAAAATCCTTAAATCACTTCCCCTGCCAAGGATCACCAAGCCTCTTCAGAAAAAAAGAAATGCACAGATGGTCTGGTACTGAGCTTCCACAGTGGCTTTCATTTACATTCAGCTCAAAATTAAGATAAACTCTGAATGTTTGTTTATTCTCTTTATTTCCCCTGATTTTATTCACTTGCTTCTTTACGTGTGGGGAAATGCACGGATATACAATGGGAACGTGTGTTTCCCATTGCAGAGCCATAGATACAATGAATGTAACAGAATTTAGAATACATTTATTTGCTAAATTTCAAAGATATTTTGTTCCCAATCAAAGATGCTCAGATTCCACTAATAAGAACATAATAAAAAAATCATATAATTTCCTCAAATTCTGGCTTACATTAAAGTCACCCAAAATGAAAATTTTCTCATATGTTCAAATTTTTCTCGTATGTTTTTTTCTCCGAAGCAAAATCAAAGTCTTCTCTTGGAAAATTTCAGTTTTGTAGGAGGTGCGTTCCTGTTAGGAAAAAAACTATGTGCGTAACTGTCAGGTAACTCTCATAATGATCACATCACAGAGAGGGGTGGATTTCTTTGCACTCTTTCAGTTGACAAAGGGGTTCTCCCTTCCCTTTGTTTTACGAATTAAGTTTCCTGCCGCTTCTTAAGCACAGAAAACATATGTGTATGCATTTATTGCTACAGTATCAAACTGATAATATATTAAAAGAATTATGATTTACTGCTGTAATTATTGGTCTCCCGACTTTCACCCACAATTATTGTGTGCATATATCTTCTGGCTTGCAAAATCCCCATTTGCCCATATAAATGATGTGACTACATTACTCCACACTTTCTCTGCTGCCCTCGCTGCTCATTAGAGCAAACACCTCAAAGTGTGCATGTAAATATGTCGGGACTGCCTGGACTATCTGACTCACTCTCTCTTTCTCTCCCTTTGTTTCTTTTCCATCTTTTCCCTTGCCATCACCCCGCTTTTTTCCTGCTATTGTATATCACACTGTATTTTTCCTCCGATTTTTTTTTCAAGTGTCCAAATGTTCCTCTCCGATTTATTTATGTCTGACACTTATTTTAGAATGCCCAGTTCATTTCCTTTGGGACTACGCCGCTTTTATCTCTCTTCACTTGGATGCTTACTTCCTCCCCCTCCAGCTCCCTGCTCTGCTTCTCCAGTGCAGCGTTTTCTCTCCGTGCTCTGAATTTCTCTGTACTGGAGTTATTTTTCTCCTCTCTTAGTCAGGACCCTTCTCCTCCCCTGCCTCTCCCCGTCTCCTGTTTTCGCTGCTGCACGTTCCCATGTTATCCCCTGGGACCGTGTTGCTCACCTCGCCTGGCCTCCTGCACAGCAGAGGCAAAGAATCTACCTCCTTCCAGCTCTGTGTTTTTCCTCTCTTTACCTACTCTTCCTCCTTTTCTTGCTTTTCCTTTTCTTGCTTATGTTTCATGGGGAGTTCAGCTTTGCCCCTTTACAGTCCAAAGCTTTTTCCTTGATGTACCTGCTCCTCAACCCCACTCCTTTGGGAGGTGTGAGGGCTGAGCATAGCGCCCTAAGCCTTCTCCAGTTTGATCCCATCTCTCCCTGGAGCGTGACACAAGGGTTAAGGAGCTCCAGGTGGGATGGAGATTGAGGAGATTGAGAGGGGATCTTATCAATATGTTTCAATACCTGAGGGGAGAGTGTAAAGAAGATGGGGCCAAGCTCTTCTTGGTGGTGGCCAGTAACAGGACAAGGGGTAATGGGTATAAATTAAAACACAGGAAGTTCCATTTCCATATGAGGAAGAACTTCTCTCCTGTTGTGGTGACAGGGGCCTGTCACAGGCTGCCCAGAGAGGCTGTGGAGTCGCCTTCTCTGGAGATCTTCCAAACCCGCCTGGATGCCACCCTGTGCCCCGTGCTCTGGGTGTCCCTGCTGGAGCAGGAGATTGGACTAGATGATCTCTAGAGATCCCTGCCAACCTCAACCATTCTGTGATTCTGTGAGATCAGATATTATGGTCTGACTTGGTGCAAAAGTCCTCATGCATCCCGTCCCCGTGTGGCACAGACCGTGTGTGCATGGCCATGCCTGTGTGTCCTTGCGTGAAGCTGTCATGGGGTTCATTGCCAGCTGCACCCCGGGATCCGGGTGCACATGCTGCACAGGCTGGGCTAATAGACAAGCCAAAGACCCCTGAGGGCCACTCACCTCCCTCCCAGTAAATCCACACATGGTTTGAAGGGATACTTTATTAGGTGCCTCTGCGTACTTGATGCCTTGTATTTTTTACGTGCTGTGAAGCCTGAGGCCCTCCTTCACATTTCCTACAGTAAACCAGGACTTTTGGATCTGAGTGACACCGCGGGCAGAAAGTTCGGCTTTCATAAAAGTCCCAGGTGCTTTCATGCAGGAGTCCCAGGTCAGCAGGCGTTTGTGCTCCCTGGAGCACTGCCGAGCTCTGCCAGCTGCCGTGAGGAGGCCAGGGAGGTTGGTCTTTCAGCACTGTGTCTCTTCACCCTTCCAGTGCTCAGGCACTGTGGCGCTTGGTGGGTTTCTGACCTCTGCCCAGCTCAGGGGATGACTATCCTGGGCCCTCTTCTCCTGCCTGGCCTTCAGCTGAGCTACCTCAGGTGGTGCCACCACTAGGCTTGCATGAAAAGCGAGAAAGGCCCTTGGAGAGCAACCCAGAGGGACATCAGAGAGGTGACAGAAAGGGAAGACCAGCTCCTGAGCCCAGTCCACGTACCCTTCACTCCCATGACTTGGTGCCCACGAAGCGTCATCTCTGCCAAGTGGGAGAGGATGTCCCAACTGCTGATCTCACCTTTTTTTTCAGGGAGAAATGGTAGAGGGCCTTCTGGGGTCTCTGCTTGGAGTCCTGGAAAGATGTGCAACCACTTGGAGAAAAACAGAGCCTCTTTAAGGCCTATAAAGGCATAAAAATGGACACACCAAATCTCTCTTGCAAAAAAATAATGTTTAGGTTTAAATGAGTTTATGGACTGATTTTGAATAAGAAAAAAGGAACCTGAAACACTCTGGAATCTCTGCTTCCAAAAAGCTTGAACATGCAGGACATAGGTCATAGCATTTCTGGAAAGAAAAAAGAAAAACAGCCAGAAGACAGCCTTCTCCCCTGAGTCTGATGATGTTACGAAAAGAGAACAAACTTGCTACAGACAGAGTTTTTGGAGTCACTGTCCTATCAACCAGTGATTATCAGATTGTCTGCCTGTAATGGCATATCCAGTCATATGTTTTCCCCATCAAACCCAAAATAAATGAAAAGAGGAAACGAAGGAGTGCAAGAGTCCAGCACTTCATTCTTCATACTTCAAGAGCTGCAGCAACAAATGCTAAGGGAGAATTCCCAAGTGAGAAATGATACCAGTTCAAGGTCACATAAGTTGATGCATGGAAGTACATTATAAGAAAACTAGAAAGCTATTTTAAGGACTGTCATTGTTTATTGAATGTTTGGAGGGATTGTTTTGATGTTCTGTGCGTAGGCTCTGGGTGAGCAGTTAAACCATCTCTTTTAAAGCAAAAGGCTGGGAAATTGGTAATTCTATATTTTGTTGCTGAGAACCACAGACTAAACTGGCTCCTCTTTTCTGAGCCTCAGAAAAAATTTCACACTCAGGATCATCAGGGCTATGTCTTCTTAATAGTACTGCAGAAAAAAAAATCTTAATTTTTAGCATGCCTGTAGTGTCTGCTTTTCACAGGAAGAACTTTGCATTTTTGCTATTGTGGTCCTTCATTTAAAGCACTGTGGAGCCCCATTATCCAAGGAGACAGTCCAAGGAGGTGCTGTACACTGGAGCAAGATGTTACTTCACGGAGCTCCCGCATTTGCACTACTTTTGTAGAGTCATCTGCATTATGGTGCCACTGTTTCCTCACTGATATGTGTTGCTTCAGGGATGTCTTTTGGGTTGTTAGCATTGTAAGTGTATGACCATAACCTGCGCTAAGGTGCAAAGGTGCTTTGGGCCAGATTGTGCAGATGGCCCCATCTTTGCTCTCCCACGGGATCCACAGGGGCTCATGGATTCCCCAGGAGGAGCTTTTATTCCCCAAAACTCAACCCTGCACCTGCAGAAATTTTCCCAACAAGGCTATCATANGTTGTTAGCGTTGTAAGTGTATGACCATAACCCGCGCTAAGGTGCAAAGGTGCTCTGGGCCAGGTTGTGCAGATGGTCCCATCTTTGCTCTCCCATGGGATCCAGAGGAGCTTTTATTCCCCAAAACTCAACCCTGCACCTGCAGAAATTTTCCCAACAAGGCTATCAGAGTAGATGGCACTATATTTCTGCTCGTTTCAGTTTTAGCAAACAAACAGGCAACTTGGATGAAAAATCCCCAGTGAGGGCTAATAATAACATTTGTGTTACTCCACCCTCTCTCTGTTTAGGCGATGCAGATGGTGAGCGCATCCACGGGACGACTGAGCTGCCCAAACTGTGGAAGTGCCTTTCTGCTCAGTATTATTATCATTATCATCATCATTATTAATAATCTTGAGCGAATGGCATGTGCTGCCTGTCTTCCTGACACAGCTGAAACAAACTCTGGGAAGCAGGTCTAATTTTAGAGCAGCACAGGCTGAGCATTGGATAAGACAAGACCCGGGAAATTTTGAGCTTTCCTTGTTTCCTCAGCTGTGTGTGAAGTGCTCCCCACAACGTTTGGGAGCGTTTTTTCCCAGATATGCGAGCCCTCGGTTTCATGCTCATATCACATAAGTTCTGTCTCCCAAAGCTGGGTGACATCAGCCTTTTTTTTCTCTTTGTTTCTATGTCTTTAAAGTGGGAGATGGTTATTTTCTGGCAGCACTTCCAAAAAAAAAAAAAAAAGAGTATTCATAAAGAGTATTTGAGCTAAAGTATTTGAATAGCAAAAAGTTACATGCTTCGTTTTGTAAGATAGGGCTTCACGTTTAATATGATTTGTTTGGCCTTCCTGGGAAATTATACGATGCATGTGGATGCGTATGTGTGTGTGTGTAAGGGGCAGGGAAATTTGAGATCTGTTTTTATATGTGCAGGGAAAGATTTACAGAACTGTGTTTTCTGACGTCTTCTTGCCATCAGTCAGTTTAATGGTGCTGCGAGCTGCCGAGCTTTAATGTTTTGTTGTTTGGCAATGGAGGGGGCGGGAAGCCAACAGCGAGGCCGGTCCCTGCTTGAGCCCCGTGTATCCTGAAACCTTAACTACTGCCTGATGTATCACCGAAAATGTATCTTGAACACTTTGTCGTGCGGAGAGGTCTCCGGTAGCACTGTGCGTGCAGAGGCATTTCAGCTGGCGTATCAGAATATGTCGATCAAGGAAACATATTCTTTGCAGAAGAGGAATTATTTTTTTCTAGTAAACAAGCCGACTATTAGACCAAAACAAAACTATTTAACCATAGCGAAGAAAAAGGGAAAATCACACTCCTTTTGCTGGTCAGAAGGTTGCTGCCAGTTGACAAAGCCTGGTGTTATTGACCTTAAGAAGGTCCGTTTTGTTACTGAAAGAGGTTTTCCTGTTCAGTGGTTGGATTAACTTGAGCTTGGAATATCCAGCTCTTTTTATTGCTTCCTTTCATCTCCGAGGGTTGTGTCAACATTACGGAGCCTGCCAGAGTTAACTCTTCCAATGACATTGCTTGGGATGAGGGATGGTGCCAGCATTGCTTCAGCCCTCTGCTAAATGGTTGTACAGCATACTTATTTAATACTTCTTATACTAATTAAAACTATTCTTTAAAAATATTTGCATCAGGATTTTTACCATCCTCTTTCAGATCTGGGAGCCAGAACTGGCAATTTGCTATTTTTGTTTGTTTGTTTATTTGGGAGCTAATTAGCAAAAAAGTAGAAAACAAACAAAAAGGCTAATAGACTGAGTGTGGTCATGTCACTGGGACGAAGATGCAAGCACCAGTCAAGGTGGCCAGACTGGAGATAGCCCTGCCCAATAGGTCAGGCTTCAAACCACAGAGGACTTGTAGGTTATATCTGTGATTTTATTATTATTATTATTATACTAAAATTGTTTTATGGATGGACAAGGAAAGGTACCCAGTGGTATGACATAACAGCATCATTTTCTGGCCCTGAAGATAATGAGTTTCTAGCAGCTTCTGTCTCTGCAATGCTGCTTCTTAGGTTCTTAGATGTTGCGGCTGGAGAAATTTTTGGTTTTATCTGCTGTAACACAGTTTGTAGGATTGAATTACTAGCTAGAATGCATATGACGATAGCCCATCTCTAAACACTGCAAGTGAGAGAGACTCTGTCCCATTCCTAGATAGATGGCTGCAAGGTTTAACTCCTTCGCTTGTTAAAACTTTGGCATTTATCTAGTTTGGATTAATCTAGTGTCAGATTCCACCTACTGGATGTCATATTTCTGTCTGCTAATTCAGAGATCCCTCTGGTATTGGAAATATAATACAGCTACTTGTAAGCTAAAACTGAACAAAATTAGGAATTTTCATGCAGTAGATAGATACAACTTGTCAACATTTCTTTCCACCGCAAATTATGCTAAAAAGCTGTCTTTTTTTTTAGTTTTTTGTTCTTCTTTGTTTGAGGGGGGAGCACAATGGAAATTAAAAATTTCTAGACAAAATTAACATTTTCTTTGATTCAGAACCTGTGGTGTTTGAATTTACTGAATTGATTGACTAGGGCTGTCATTTTCATTCAGTTCAATATTAAAAAAAATATTTCCCCAGAATGTTGCATTGGTCCTGGAAATTGCAGCTTGAGTGCATACTGTCCTTTAAGTTAGGTAGAAGCTTCTTGGCTGCCATACAGCTCATACAACCCAGAATTAAGCTACACTGTGTCTAGTCGACAGGAAGAAACAGGTACCCAGGCCGTAGGTCAATGTGTTCACTTGATGATGAAGTTTAAAGCGTCCTTGAGCAGGACTTGACATGGTGTGACTTATGGTGAAATACTGCAGTTTGTTTGTCCTGAAGGCAAATTAGCTTATTTTTTCTGTAACAAAATTTGTGTGGAAATTGCATTTTTTATTATTGAGACAGAATTCCCAGCCAATTCTCTTGTAAACCACAGGCAAACCACCACTTATTCTTCCATTGCATAAAATAAATGAATTAAGATTCTTTAAAAATATCTCACTAAAAGCTTTTTCCAACTGCAAATATATTTGTAATTCTTTATTCAACTCTTCCCAGGTTGTCAATAGTAATTCTTAAATATGGACATCATAGCTGGACCTATTCTACTGCTCCTATGAATAGTCTCAGGAACAGTGAGCATCTGTCCTTCCATCCTTGTGTTTTATAGTCCCCTGCTTGCATATACTGGGATCACATTTTCTCTGTTCGTCAGTGCATTACACAGGGAACTCTTGTGCAGCTCAGCTGGTTATCAGCCATGACCTCTGAATCCTCTTCTGACTTTCTGTTTCTGAAATATAGCCCACATCCTCCGTGTACAAACTCAGAATTATGCTTAACTATACAGTAAAATATGTGTGCATGTGTGTGTGTTTTTTTTTTAATGAGCTCAGGTTACCATACAAACCAGACTGCTTGTAGAACCGATCTGCTTTTCTCATTATTTACCACTCCACGATTTTTGTGTCATCTGCAGATTTCGCAAGGAATAGTTCTAGATTTTTATACGGGATCACAGATAAACATATTGAATAACAAAAGCAATTCCAAATAGGCCTCCTTTAAAATAGCCCCACTGAACAGGGTCCCTCCACTGAGTTACTTTGGGGACTCTTCAATTTTTAATCTACTTAGTATGCACTAGACTGTCTTTCGCGAAGATCCACTTACTGGAATGTTGTGCAGTGCTAAACTCAGATGTTTACAGTGGTATACTACATCAGGACAGTTGTATGAAGTTGTTAACCCTTGTAGCTGCTGTATAAAAACACCCAGATGACTTCTGGTATATGAAGTATTAAATTAGAATTGTAATGTATTTCCTAAAGTACATCATAGATCAATACACCATTCCCCCTGCCTCCACTCCCAGTTGTGAAACAGCACTATTCTGCATCGTTACTAAAGACCTTATCTTTTTTTTTTTTTTTGCCTAGTCTGGTTATTGTCTTTCTTATGCTTTTGGGATTTTTTTGGATATATTTATAACTTTAGTGCTGTAAGATGGGAATACATATTTGGTATTCCGATACTTGGCTACTGAAGGTGTTGCATTATTCTTTGCCCCTATCAAATCATTTTTCATTGCATTTAAATTACACCCTGAAGGGCTGATTACTTTTCTTAAGCATGTAGAAGAATAAGATATAGAAAGAGTTTCCAGAATTTAAGTGTAGAAATAACTGGAACTAGGTGAATAACTAGGGTGCTGCATCTCCTGCAAAGTAACACACTACTGCAAATCACTGTGATGTGGAGGATGCTAAATTCTGTCTGTAGGCCAATTTCCTGTAACAAGCTCTTCTCGCAAGGAAATTTGACACCGTTTTCCTATATTCCAACACAGAATACCAGAATTTCCCATTACAAGTCTAGGTTGTTGTTGATTTTAGAATTATTAAAAAAGGTTTGTGTCAATGATTCGCAGTCAGATGACACGAGGCTGATGCTTTTCTTTCTCCTTTACAGCAAATGAGCTGGGTCAGTTAGGAAGCATCTACCAAGCAAGCAGCCACTGGTTTTATGGCCTGTCTTGGGGTGCTGCAGGTGCTGCTTCCCTTGTGTTTCAGGGCAGGTAGCTGTGCTTGGTTTCAGCACAGTACTAGTGACACAGACGTAGGCAGGCACTGGGCTGAAGACAGGAAGAGAAGGACTCCCTATGTCCAGCTTTGCAAGGCCAGTTTGCAACACCTGAGGCTCAGCAGTGCAGCCGAAAGCCACATGATGATTTCAGGTCAAAGCCGGCTTTGAGGCTGCAAGGTGAGGTGGCCTGTGGTGGTATCTGGGCGAGGGCTATGCTTGGTGGCCTCAACAGTGAGGTGTCTGCTGGGGGCATGTTTTGGAGTCATTGTACAAGGTGCTCTGGAGCCCAGAGGTGCTAAGCATCCCCAACTCATGCCAGTTTCTCTGGGATGTGCATTCAGCTCCTTTTGAGAAGAATAGGGGTGAATTTTGCTTTTATATTGCTATGCAAAGCTCGTACATCATTCCTTACAGTGGGAATCCTTCTTGGTCTTGTATGTGCACTGGAAAAAAAAAAAAGCCTGAGAGGGAAAAGACTCAAAGTGGAAGTATATGAGATTGGTTTGATGGTCTTGCCTTTTTTCATACCAGTCTTGGGGGATATTCCCAAGGATTAGTGCCAACCTCAGAACATTACCCTGCCTAGATCCCCAAGGACTCCATGGGACATGCAAGGGAGAATGCAGGAGGTGACCAAGAAGAACAAGCTGATCCACGATGTGCAGCAGACGGTATATGCAGGATTTCCAGAGGGGAACCATTCCTCCACAGGAAAGTTTAGAGGGTCCATAAGCTGCAAGAAACTAAGGTATCCTGCTCTCTGCTCAGTGAAGACAGAGAGTCTGATTCAGAAAAGATATGTAGCTTCAAGCACTGTGCAAGGCAGGGGTCTCTTTTCTCTGGAGTGGTCTTAGGTTGACATCAGCTCTGGTGGATGACCCATGGAGACTGAACCAATGCCATGTGGCTTTCCTGAAAAAATGCATACCCCTAAATTAGTCCGGAGCTGTGAATCACAGGCAAAAATGTTTGTTAGTTGCACAAAGACTTCACTGATTACTTCAAATATGGTTGTGTGTGAATATGGGGAAAGCAGTAAAAGGGACAACATTTGATCAGGAGAATAACTTATTAGGATTAGTTTCCCTATTTTTATTCGTTCTTCCCAAGTCTTTGCAGCAGATGGTTGTATGCAATATTTTAGAAACTGGTTACAAAATATAAGTTAAGCTCACTGTTGCGCGGAGGCCCAGTTTAAGGTTCATATTACACTGCTGTACCATTTAAATCCTGTTTTGAAGATTTCCCTGATGCATGGACCTGGTGATACTCATCCTCCATGAGCTGAGGATGCATCAGGCATCTGCCTGAAGGCCCATGATTTCTTACTATGTCCCTATTTGCATAAGAAAAGACTTCCTATTTTAAAACCTTCCCTAACTTACAAATTAGTGTAGACGAATGGCCTCATGTTGGAACTAGAATGGTTATCCTGGTTCCAACAATAGCATAGCCAATGCCAGATTTTAAACCCTCATAATGCATATAATTGTGCGATATTATACCAGAGGGGAAATTTGTTCTTTAGTCCAGCTGGTGATTAGCTTTACATTGAGGCGTGGGGATTGGATACCCCTTGAAATTTTATCCTAGTTAACGTAACTACAGCTGGTATTTTGTGGTATAACAATTCAACCCTTACTCCTGAGAGCAGTCCCACTGGGACAGACCTGGAAGTCCTTGCTCAGATTTTACTCAGGCAGAACTCTTGCTACCTTCAGTTCAAACTGTGACCCAATAAAGTCAAACGTGAACTTCAGGAGATGATCCAGCAGCATTTCTTGGTTGGACAGTATTTATGAACATGAATAAGGATGACAAGGTCAGAACCAAAATGAAGCATGAATACCTGCAAGAAATGTAGGAACTGCTAAATTAAATTTTATTAATAGCTCATCTACATTTATATCCCAGCATCTCCAGAAGCAGCTAGAACCACTTCTTTTGGAGGTTGCCCATAGCTCAATTTTTTGCACTCACCTGCTAGGATTCATTACATTAACCCAGTAATTTGTGGATGATTTATGTACAGAACCATACCTGTTTATATCTATTCCCTTTTGTGTATACCCCACTGCAGTGTGCATGGTCTTATAGTTCGGTCCTCTCTCATTTATTTTTGAAATGTATGAACTAAGTGGGATCCAAAGCATTTCCCTTGATAAGAATTTTTGGAAGAGGAATTATCTGTTATGAAGAATCTCTTCCACTTCTATATATCTTCCTCTCTCTTGTTCTCAGTGATTTGGGGAGGTAAATTGTAACAGGTTTTGGTGGGTTTGTATCTACCACATTAAAAACAAACAAAAAAGACTTCTCTTGATTTAGAAAAAAGTGAAAAAAAAATAATTCTGAACAAAAAAGCATATTAAAACCAGTGCCAGTGGAAAGGAAATTATATTCTTCCTCTCACATCAACTATTTTAAAAAAATCTGGATTCAATAACACATTTCAATATTTAGTTTGAAAAATGAAAAATGTCACCACCACTGTTTTATTTCAAGTGAAAACAGGGCTGAAAATTTTAAGACAAAACAGAACAGAAAAAAGCTCTCTTTTAGAAAGCAATTGAGTCTGTTTACTACTAATATATCTATTTCAAAGATACTTGTTAGCTGTATGTTTCAAAAGTGTGAACTGCAAGCAAATCTATCTGCTTTCACTTATTGCTTTTCATTTTGAGTGTATTTTTTATTCCAGAAGGGTATGGATAGGAACACACATTTCAGCTTTCACGCACTCTTTATTTTGTAGATCTCTAACATATGTTTTCCTTTTTCCATTGTAAAATAAATGGTCCTGTTTATCCTTTTTTTACTCAAATCTCCAGTAGCAATTCCCTTTCATACTATTAATTCTTTGAATCGTTTTCATTGCAGCATTTGGAATCCTTCAAATGACTTCAATGTCTAGTTAAATAGGACCAAAAATGACTTCAGAACTATAGATGAGGGGACATCTTCACTCTTTCCAGAATGCAGTAGCTTATATATATTCTGTTTTGTTCTTCCTTTTGTTAGCATTTTATTCATGTATTTGCTTTCTTTTGGGTTATGAGCTGCCCCAAATAGCTGAAAATATTCTGAAAATAAAGGAGAATTCAGACTGCCAGGTTAGGTTGGACCAACTGCAACCACATTTTTTTTTTTTTTCACCAGGCATCAACCGCGGCTGATTGTGGGCAGCAGAGAGCAGGGCGGACTAGGGGGATGATTCCTCCGTTCTCCCTTCCAGTTGGTCTCAGGTTGCAGCTAAGCCATCATTTTTATAGCCACTAATGGCATATCCTCTACTAATCTGGATAATCCCTTTTTGACCACTTTTATACCTTTGCCTTCTACAAAACTCTGGGGTAATCTGTTACGCAACTTGGCCTGTTCCGCATGAAAAACTGTATCGTTGTTTGCCTTGAACTTGTTTCCTGAAAGTTTCATGACGAGTTCCTCAGTTCTGGTATTATGAGAAACCGTGATATCATTCCCTATTTACTGTTGTTGCACCATTTGGGATTTTTTATTCATTGTCCTCTTCCCTTTCTCATTTCCCTAAGTAGCTAGAAAGTCTGTATAGTTCCAGGAGTTGAAAGTTTGAAGTAAATCTGTGGTGAGGTAGGAAAAAAAGTCAAAATATACATTCTGGTAGATGTGCTTAAATTCTTGAGAGTAAAAGCTAATTGGACTTAATTGTGAGGCCAGTTTTTCTAGTAGAAACATATGTAGAGTTTATATATTTGGCTGACATACTCTGTGGAGGCTATGCTGGCCAATGGAAAGATATAAAGGAACTTGGCAGTGTAGATACGATTCATTGAACAATTTTTTTTGAATAAATCAATAGGCATTGAGATTCATTCTAAGCATAGAGTTTTAGGTTAATCTTTTGGGAAACCTCTGTTTTTGAAGATCCTGCTAGAAGGTGGAAAAGAAAGCGAGCCTAAAAAGCGCTTCAAAAATAATTTTCAATTTACTTCTTATATCTTATGACAAGTTTCTTCCTTCATTGTGCCTTTTATAAAAGTGCCAGTTGTTTTGCAAAGGAATGGAGGCTCTCCCACAAGCCAGGTGATAGTTTTGAATCACAGGATGTCCTATTTTCTTGGCAATTGAGTATTGTCTGCTTTGGTGTAGTCTTGCTCTTGCCTGTGACAACAGAGCAGCACCTCACAATGTTATATTTCTGTGGTCCCTTTTGAATTGATATTGGTGCTGTTTGATTTGTTAAGTATGCTGAAATGTATTCAGCAGATACACTTGAACGCAATCTTACTGAGAAATCTTACATTGAGGAATAAATACATTTATTCCTACAAAATGTTTAACTGACATCGTATGGGCTCTCGTCTGTCTCACTATTTGTCCTGTAGTGCATTGTAGTGTTGAACTAAATGCCAAGTTCTCTACTCAGCTTTCTCTAAACATTTTCAGCATTTTCTAAACAGTAATTGTCAACTCTCTGAGTAGAAACTTTCTGCTAAATATATGGCTATATGTATTAAAAAATGGTCTAAAATGGTCTTATCATTGGATTTAACATGAATTTGTCTGAAATGTCTTATGATTTTTTTTCAGTCTTAAAAAATACTATCATGGTATGAAAGGAAAATAAAAACCCTAAAGTAAAAAAAAAAAGGAAGATATGGTCTGTCTACATTACAACGAGCTCTGTGGATTCCCTGTGGAAAGCCAGAAAACTAATGTAACTCATGCTGGGTTGATTGCCCTGCTCGAGCCTGTCCCTCAAAGTGAAGGAGAAATGTGCATATGCCCTATCATTATTGACAGGAATACAGTCAAGGAATGGTGTGATTTGTTGTTGGAGAAGGTAAGAGCGTTGTGTCAGCAGCACCAGCTCCAAGGCGGGGAAGAAAGGGGCAGGCGAGATGGCTTGTCCGTGGAGCAGCGAGTGAACTTGCCTGTCTGCTGCTCCCGGATGGGCACCAGGAAGCTGTTAAAGTCCATATTGCCTCATTGAGATGTGGCCAAACTCTCCTCAGCATTTCCTCTTGAACTACATGACTGGGTCAAAGATTGTATGAAATGCGGTTAAGAGCATACTTTGGGGGACAGGGGGCTATGCAACAAAATAGCACGAAGAAATGTACCTCTCATGCCAGTGTAGAGCGGGCAGTCTGCTTCCTGCCCCACACAAGATCTCCAATGGATGAATACAGCTAATTTTACTGTATTGAAACCGGGAAGAAGTTAGAGGCCCAGAACTGGATGGGATCTGTGGAAATTGAAGGAGATCGGCCTCTGCTACTGCTGGGGGGTTGTGGAGGGTGTATGGGCTGCACGTGAAGCTGTGGCTGATCCTGGCATCCAGCAGGGATCAGAGATGCTTCTTGGCAGTGCCTTGGTTGATCTCCCTGTCCCAGGTGAGGAGGGTGCCCTCCTCAACTCCTGGCATGCTCACAGCTCCTGGGAGCCTGACACCAGGAATTTATAACTCTGGCAAGGACGGGGATGAGGGAGGAAGGTGCAGGTGAATGGCATATCTCAGGGGTAGTCTTAGGGCGCTTACAAAGTAGATACACGCTCCCTTGCATTTGAGTAACAGCTCGTCAAACTCTGTGATCATTCTGGTAGTGTTCAGCTGGTTTATCAGCAAGGCACCGGTCTTAGTGCAGCTTTTCCTCTCCAGCAGGAAAATGATTAGCTATCTGGCTATTGGAAACATTAAAAACCTTCATGCTAATGAATCCTTCTGTCTGTTGCCTTCATTATTGTGCGAACCACAACAATTTTGAAGATACAAGTATTTTCCATCAAGACTATGAATAACACCACACTTGGCAAACAATCTCTATAACAAAGAATAAGTCTCCAACTTTTTTTAGTGACTTTACATACAATGTGCCTTAATTACTGGCAAGCATGTCAAGAGCCTATTCCCACATGTGTCAACACTTCCTTAATACACTATAATTCATCATGTTAGCATGGCAGAAACAAGGTACTCTACATCTTTACACACATCCTTCTCCAAATTCTGGTCCTGAATTGAGTATTAAATGAACAGAAAGTCTTCATCTAGTGAACAAAGAACAGACCACAGCATTGAAACAGTAAAGTCCCTCGAGTCAATCAAAGTCATACATCACAGAGCACTTTATCATATTCTTCACAACACTGTCTAAATCCAAGAAGCACTGCTTTATTGTCAAAAGGACATTCACTTAATAACAGCAGTAAATCCAGAAAGGCAGGCTAATTTTAGACAGAAAACTTGGCTAAGAGAGAACCCTATCGTTTCCCACTCCTGACATTTTTATTCATTGAGTTCATTTTCATGCTAGTTGTGTGATTAAATGCAGATAGGGATTTATTTCCCTTTAATAAAAAAATACATGATTCTGAAAAAAGCCAAAATTGCAAATAAGGGACCTGATCCTTTTCCCACAGAAATAAACAATAGTTTTGTTGTTGGCCTCAGTGATGACAGGAATCAAATCCATGAATCTCTGCTGGAAGGAAAGGTTAAAATTCCATTTGAAAACTCTTTTTGGACCATACATAAACTCTCTGGCAGTTCTGGAGGTAAACAAGAACCAGCATGATTTCTTTTCTAATCTGCCTGCATGTGTGTTTAAATGTATGTGGTGGTATAGGGAGCCATTTCATAAAGAAGCAACTGAAAATAAATCTGTCCTCAGTGTGTTGAAGTGAAATGTTTTATTTGTACTCGTAAACCAAACTGCTTGCTGTATTTTCGCATTGCAGTTTTATTGTCAACAATGATACAATCTTCCTTCCTTATACATAGATCCTTATACAAAGTCAAGGATCCTAAATGAAGAAAAGAGGTACCATATATCAAAAGTAAATGTGAGAAATGCCATTTGCCAACCATTTTGAAGAGCTGGTTGTGAACAATACATACCCCAGAGAGTGTGTATGTCTTCTCTATTAGTCACTCAGTCAAAAATAGCTGGGTTTCAGCTGTATTCAAAGCAAGAGCCAATTCTTTTCTTGTGTAGCAATTACTTAAAAACCACTAAGGACCAAATTTTGACCTTCCTTATGCCACTGTAAACGTGATGGAGCTCTACAGAGTCAGTTGAGCTATTCTAGACTAACAAGCTTAAAAGAGGGGAAGAAAAAATTTGATGCTCAGAGAAGTGGTTATTTAAAAAATGGATTTTATCCTTCCACAGATGAAATTAAGAAAAAATGGATTTTATCTTAAGAACACAGTGTTTTCCTCAATGGGGAGTATGGTTCCCTTACCCTGTTCCGGTGGTACAAAAAGTCCTTTACTTCTTTATCATAGCTGTCCCCGCTGGATGGGCTCTATGGCATGGGACTGGGACAAGGACTGCCCTACCGACGTTTTCATCTGCTCTGCAGATGCTTCCTGCAGCTTTTCCGTTGCTGTATGGTAGCAGGCAGAGCCGGACAAATAGCTCCTAACAAGCAATCCAATAAAATTCACCTCCCCTTTTCTGTTCATAAAGTTTCCATGACCTGACCACAATTTTCTCTCATTTGATCATTACTGAAAATTATTCAGAGCGATTCATCAAATAATTTCTATGAAGAATTCTTGGTCTGTAGCTTGTTTGCAATCAGTTGGTCGTGAGTATATTGATACTTGAAATTTAATCTATTTTGGCTGAATGCAAAGAATGTTCCCTAAATGAGTATGCTTAACATTCAGAATCTTTTTTCCAGTGCAGCTTCTCTCCATTACAAATTTCAACTTGACTTTGCACAAATATTCTTCAATATTAAGTGATTTTTGGTGAACATTCCTTCCTGCAAAAGTAACCGTTAAAATACTCACAAAAAGCGAGTGCAAGAGGATCTGCAAGCACAGGTTGGACCAAATTTCTGTCCACACCTGACCATATTTTCAGGACTTCATGCAGAAGTGACAGGTTATGTTGCAGGTTTGGTGTCGTTTGGCTCCTAATTAATTTTACCGTAGTTTCACAACCAATGTAACTAGGAGAAGGATAAACTGATTCTGAGAGCAAGTGTGTAGAAGTAAAGTTGGTTTCTGTGCATTCCTCTCTGGCCTCATTACAGTATGTGTAAAAATGATGTGTTATCTTTGCTTCATGTGTAAAACACATTATGAAAGCACTAATGGATTTGATTCACAGTAAGGCACACACATAATATCATGCGGTTTGGATCCAAATGTGTTTATTTTATCTGCCAGAAATTAAAATGACAGTAGAGCTTGTTTTTTAAAGCAATAGTTTGGTTAAACAAGAACATCCAAAGCCTGTTTGATAGTGTTCAAACCAGTCTATACGAGGTTTTCCTTTTTCTAGTCATGTGTCACTTCTCTGTGAACAGGGCAATGTGGAAGGATCCTTTGGGGTAAAGATGGACTTGGAAATGCTTTGTTTATCCCTCCCCTAAAATACCTTTCTGGAAAAAGTTTTCTCAGCTAGGATGGTTAGGTGTTTCTTGCACTGTTGAATAGGATTGCCAGAAGGAGTCTATTCCTCAAGGCACTAACTGCAGCCAAGTTCAGGTCTGTTCTGGACATAGTAAAGCTTTATTGCTTAGCTTTCAAAACATAAAATAACCTACTTATCTAAAATCTCAAAAAATATATTTAATGCTGCTGTTGTCTTTACTAGTCACTAGATACCTGTTGAGACAAATGTCCCTGCACCAGGTCAGTCTATTCTTCCACATGTTTCCCCCTTACTCTCCTCATCAGATCTAATGGAAAAATATGGGCCAAAAATATTTTTCTCAGTGGAATTCTTCTTTTTACATTGTGTGTGCTGATAAATGTTATCTGGCAAACTTGTATGGGTTTTCACCAGCAATTGGAAATTGCACACATTAAAAATCTCTACTAGAGACTAGCTGGTTACAGTCCTTGCCCCCTGACGAGGATTGTCTGGTCTGATGAGTAGAAGCTATTTCATTTCTGCTAGCAGAGAATTATTGCTTCTGATTTCTTGGGTAATAGTAGCTCTTTCAAATCAAGTGTGGGGTGTTTTCTTACACGAACCCTAATGAACTACAGAGCCTACCAGACTGATTCCCATTTACGCTAAGGCCAACGTAAGTAAACACCTTTGGCTAGATTATGGATTACATTTGGAGCCTCTTTACGTTGTCAGCATTTACAAGGTAGCTTTAATGTTAAGTGAGAGATGAGCCTAATTGAATCTAGTTGCCTGAATAAATTCAGTCAGTGAATCGCCAGAATGGGAATCCATCACTCTCCTCCACATCACATTGAGAATGGGCATGGGTCCCCTCCTGCCTCTCCGCCTTGGGACAAAGTGGAGATTTTCCCATACTTGGAGGGGTGGAGGGAAGGGAGAGACCCGTGATAGCTGTCTCAGGGATGTGAGAAGCCCTGGCTCAAACTCCTGCTTTGCTAGGGCTAGTTTGAACCTCTCTGCTCTCATGGTGCAGGTGGCCATGCTGAGAGCATAGTTTTTTTTTTTCTCCTGCCAAGCTGGTCCTCAGGGCTGGAAAATGAGTCCTTCTGCAATGTCTGAGTCACCAAGACAGACTGCTGGCTCTCTTCTAATGATGTAAGAGACTGAAATTTGGGTTCTTGGCTTGGGTTCTTAACACTTGAATCCTTTCTTCCAGAAATCTTTTGAAAATTAGAGTGCTACACCTCCAAAACTTATCCAGAAGAACATGTGCAAGACATAAAAAAAAGAAAAAATGATGTGTTTTCTTCACTATGCCCATATCTCCTTGAGTCCAAGATATCTCATTGCCTCCTGGTTAGAGAACAGATGAAGTGTCTGAATTCTCTCCACGCAGACTTGAACTCACTCAGAAAAGAGTACTGAAGCCCATTTCTTATATCCTTGATAAATACTTTTGCCAATAAGTTATCACACAAGAGGCATTGGTATGGCTATCACCACTGCTGCTTTTTCCAGTCACATTTGGTGGTGAGATGGGTCTGTCACAGGCTTGGAGAAGTGGAAGCTTCTGGAGAAACCAGCTTTAAACTGCCTCTAGAGCTATCCAAAAGCTGAATGGGATTTGATAGGTCTGAATTTTGGAGTAAGGTTCTTGAAGCAGCTGTTAAGCATCCCATTAAGTATTTCCCCATCCCTTCCTCTCCCCAGTGGTTTCATGGCTCTAGCCCCATGACCAGCGTAACCACAAGATCAAGGCTTCTTTTGCTACCTTCAGTCTTCTTTCAGGTGGGGACTTGGGTGTTTTTTGCCTTGAGCTTGGCTTCTTTAGCTCTCATGCTGTAGGGTAACCCACACTCCAGGAGGAAGGACTGGTATATGCCTGGCATAAGGCAGGCAGGAAAAAAAAAGATAGTTCTGCTCTATGTGTCACCAATTACTTAGTGGCAGACAAACTGCTGTAATTTTGGCTTGCATTATGGAGGCTTGCTTTTTCTATAAATTATACAATGGCGTATTAAATAATTAAAGTGCAATAATAATTGTCAAATGAAGTGCACATTGTCATCCATTTTCCCTGGTTTTTATTCTTGTTCTTCATTTGCTTTAATATGGTAAATTCGGTAATTTTAAATGAGTCTCCAGTTGTTAATGGGAATTTTGGGAGGACTTATTGTTCAGCTTGTTGGGCCTTAGGCATAAATAGTGAGAAACTCCCCACCTGCCAAATGTTAATGTAGGTGTTTGAGAAATAACGATCCAGCCTCCCCACAGCAGAAGAAAGTAACATGTGCTGAAAGGAAAACAAATATACATTTACCATGTGTGCAAAGTATATAACCACTGATAATGAAGAGCTGAGCACAGCCTCTTAAAGTCTACACAAGAGTCAATAAGGCTCATGTGACATTCACTCTTCTGTTTTGACTCCTATTCTGGAAACACTTCCCTCTTTCACTTCAGTTCCTCCCTCTAAACCTCCAAGCCTTTGCTTTTGCTTGAGTCCAGAGCACTCACTCTTTCACTTCTGCTTTTGATTCAGCTTTTGCAAAATGCTGAGTTTTGAGATGGCCATTTTGTCATTTGCTGCCATGCACTTTTTGATTTTGGGGCTTTTAGGTGATGGAGTAGGACTAAAAGATTAGTTTTCTGCAAGACGGGGATACGTGGGTCTTACAGGTCTGGAACGTGAGGTGGTCTCTTTGGCGTATCCTCTTGGTCATTCAAAATACCAGTGAGATGCATAAGGTACTCACAATTAAGTACAGAATAACCTAGAGAGGCACAAAGGTGCTTTCCAGAGGTGATTCATGACAGACCTAATGTTTCCAGATTTCCCAATTATCATCCTTACGTGCCACCCTCTTCCTCACCCCACTGTGATGCACCATCCAAAGTGTCAATGGTTCTGCCTAACACTTCAGAGAATCTAATAGTAGGGATGACCACCATTTCTTCTAGGTGGAGTCCTTTCCCGTATCCAAATCATGCTCATGAGGTCATTTTGCTGTGTTGGTAGCAATAGCTGTCTATTCAGCCTCTGCGTAGGTGAAGCTGGACTGCTGCCTTCTGTGTCCTTGGAGGACAAGAGTAGTGGAGGCTGGAGACGTCAGGTGAACATTTGGGTTCTGGATGCCTCCACATGTGCTAGGGCAGTACTTACCAAAGGCAGCGTGGGTCAGGAAATGGAACTGTCGTGTGGGCAGGACCAGCCTGCTTTGTGCCGCGTCGACCATGGTGGCACAGCAAGACACAACGTAGTGACTGACTGGGACAGCCTTGGCTAGTACAAAGGCAGGTCATTGTGCAGTGGTGATTAAAAAACAAAGAAAATGTTGGTATATATAAAAGCTTCTATGCAAAATGTAACGAATCCAACATGTGACTAAATCAAAGTTATTCTAGTTCACTTTCAGTTTTTAGCTAGTCTGGGGATTCTGAAAACTCTTCCCTGCCATATGAGACTTCCAAAGTCATTTTTCTTTTCAAAGTGACCATAAACCTTTATCGCATGACAAACAGCTGGAGACTACACCTTCTACTCTGCTCAGTCTCCTCTTTTCCATGAATCTGAGATTTGTTCATCAGTCAGAACAGGAGGCATTTCTTTTTCCTAACACTATTTTGTTGTGTGGCAATGGACAACTAATGATGCCGAGAGCAGTATCTCCGTTAAGCAAAATCTCTTTCCTCCTGCCATGTGCTGAGGCTGGGAAGCTGCAGATCCACCAGGCATGCCAGCACCTTCTGTTTAAAATCTATTTTTCCTTGGGTTCAGGCCAACAGTTCAAAGCCAACTGCTGTTGCTGGGTCCAGACTGCTATGAAATGGCTTTCTGGGGCAGTGTCTGATACCTTTCCTTGACAGCAGGCTGTACTGGAGTGCAGTCCCACATCTTGGCTTCAAATTAGACACATTCAGTGCATCGTACAAAATGGAGGTTAAAATACAAAATGGAATTCACGGTTTGATACAGTCGTATCCCACTGTGTCATGGCATAAATGGTATTCCTCCAGCTGCCTGGAATGCTGCATTCACTTCTGGTCTGTCTGCTCCTGGAAAAGATATAGTAAAACTAGATAGAGAGATGGACAATAAAAAAAAGATTGGAGACATGGAATGACTTCCATATGAAGAGAGACTGAAAAAGTTGGGATCATTTAGAGAGGAAATGAAAAAGAGAAGGATATGGCTGAGCTATCCAAGCCAGTTAATAGTACTGGGAAGATAAATCAGATATTCTTCCTTACTCTTTCTCCTTATTAAAAAAACAAAAACCAAAAAACAGAGGAACATTCAGTGAAGTTGAGAGCAAATTAAAATTGATACAATCAATTGCACAACATGTAATTAACTTATGAAAGTCATCATCCTTGAATATCACTGAGGTCAGGAAGATAAAGCGCATGAAGGAGGAACTGAATTTTTTTGTGTATGGAAATAGCTTTGGGGATTTTAACTATGAATAAATAAACAAAAAATCCATAAGCTATTTTTTATCTGGTGGGTGTACATGTAGAAACACTGATCCTGATTTTGATGTGTCTGGACAATCTGCTGTCTCTGGTTCTGTGAACCAGCTGATGTGATAGGAAAGTGTCTGAGGAGGACGGCAGAGCAGGATATTTGCTGGTGCCTTCCTCACCGTGGTGGGACTTTGAGGAATGCTGACAGTTTTCAAGACCTTTCAGAACTACTGGCATTGGCCTGACTTCAGTGGGTTGTTGAGCTTGGCCAGGTGGAAGGAGTGAGTAATGAAGCAGAGGCAGGACCAAACTGCGTGACAGGGTGTCGTTGGTGGGATTTTGTCTGCCGTCTTGATCCTAAGGTCTGTTGGACTGTAGATGCCCCTCACACAGTTGCATACATATAGGGTCCTTAGGGCAAAATCCAAAGAAGGATGTAGATGCCTAATGTATGATTTAGACTGACACCAGGTGCCAAAAAAGCTCTTAGGTTTCTACAGCTCTGCAGCTGTGTACACTCAGAAGTACTGCTGGCTTGGCTGAGCTGAACCTAAATCTTTTGAAAACTAGAGTCCAACAGTCCCCATCACTGGTGGGGGTGTCCAGAGGCAAAGGCTGCAGAGTCAGGACCATCGTTTCTCCGGCCTCATGAATCTTCTCCTTGTGGCACAGCAGGAACAATGGGAGCTGCTTCACTTGTTTCTCAGGGAAACAAACAACTGATGCCATTCGCACTTGAGTGCTTGGGACACCGTCATGGGAAGTGGGTGATTGGAGTCTGAGAGCTCTTCTGGTAAATTATGGGCTGTCTGCTGAGTTATTTTGCATTAGACTTTCAAGGTCACCACAGTTAATGAAAGCACCTCTTGCTTCTACGACTGTTAAGGAACTTAGGTGTGCTCTGAATATGCTTATTGGATCTAGCCCTAGGGAACTGAGGCACAATCTATGAATTCTAGATTCTATCCTTTGGCAGAGATGGAGAAAAAGTATTTGGCTCAGCCAGTATCATGGTTCCACTGGGCATGCTTTGTAGCAGAAACGTTGACGCCAAACTGAGCTTTCCTGTCCAAACTCAAGCACTTACAGACTCTCAGACATCTAAAGGATTAAGCAAATCCTTTGTGGATCACATATTTGGACATGGGTGACTAAATTCTACCTAAGCTGCTTGAGAAGTTGGTTTGAGCACATTGTAATTTTCCAGTTCCCTTCAACTAACCTTTGGTGTTATCCAGGTGATAATTACCTCTCTCTCTTGCTTTGTCTGTCACAGAGACCACTCTTCTTGCTACCATGATTCTTTGCTCCAGTGATAGAAATCATCTTCTCTCTCAGTCACCTCACTGATTAACATAACCAAATTCAGAGCAAGTGCTGTCAGTTTGTATTTAGCTTTGACATTTGCTGTCTCTCTTTCAGAACTAAAGAAGGGCCCCTATACCTTGTCTGTTTTTTCCACCAGCTTTAACTTGTTTACCTTCTTGGAACATTATGGCTACAAGAGCATTACATACAAGAGAAAGGCACAGCCAATGTCATCTGAGTGCTCTCAACAGCTCAAGGAAAACCGAGCACCTTGCCTAACTGAGTCCTTGTTACAGGCGGAAGACAAATGCTTTGACCCTGAGAGAAAGGAAAAATGAGTTTTCTATCATCAGTTAAAACTGAAGATCTGTATAGGAAGAGACAGTTATTACAGTCCTGCTGCTTAGCCACCATACTCCCCACAGAGAATCTATGCAGCTGTTCCGTTATTTTTCACAGGAGACTAACTCCATTTCTAGCCTATTATATGGTAGAGCAGCTCCTCTAGGAGTTCTGCCAGCTAGAGCAAGATTTGGGAGGGCCAAGGCCAGTACTTCATCAGAAGCACAGGAAAGGCAAAGATTACCTGTTGCAAAGAAATATGAAGAGTAGCAAAATATCCAGGGTGTGATTCATCCTGGCTAGCTGTTGATGTCAGGAGTACAGACGTCCACACCTGTGTTAGCCATCTAGCTTCCTCCAAGAACCCATGGAGATCTATTTAAGGCATTTTGTGTTACAGCGAGATAAAGCATGCCCAAACGCAACTGTTTTTCCCTACTGATGCCAAATGGGCGCTGTGGCAACAAGCCTAGACATAGACCTCTGAATCTAATCGGTCCCATCCCCAGCATGTCCTTGCTAAAGCTTAGTGAGTGAATGTTTGCCTCTTTGCTGAACCCCTGTAGCTTGCTCTGACTCACATGACTCCTCAGCCTTGTAATATGCCATTGCTCTGGAAAGAGACAGCAGACACCCTCATGTCATCTGCTCTTTCTCCTTGCTACTTGTGCCATAAGGGTGGTGGCACTTCTGCATCGCTCTGGTCACATCTGTCTGAGGGTAGATAGATGCAGCAAGAGACATCTGTATAAGGCATCTCCAGAGGGCCTCCTATGAGGAGAAGACTCTGTCACAGTGTTTGAAGTAAGGGTAGCTAGCCCTTGGTGTATATATCTTTCTCTCTTTTCACCCACATGGCATGTATCTGTTTATAGAACAGGATCCAACCCTCTAGGATATACATAGGCTTGCATGTGTTGGATGCACACATATAGATGTGTGTCTGTATGTGGTTTATTAAGAATTAAAAATGCTTCTTTTTTTTTCCCTCAGACAGTGCTTCCAGTGCTTGCCTTTTCAGCTGGGGGGACTGTGTTTTTAATCTCACTAATACAAAGAAAACAATGGACCTCTTTCTCTGCTAGCTGTAAAGGGTCATAAGTAAAATGAGTTTTGGCAGACTCATTCCAACTAGACATGCAACCACATGCAAAAATGACTCTAAATTTAGCATGTCATTTGTCAGGGTTAACCCTTCCCCTCCTCAAAGAAAAAGAGCTTATTTGCTATCTTCATGTAGTCTGCATTTGTAAACAGGTCTCACTTCAGTAAAACTCTAAACTGCAGAAATGTAGAACAGAGTTTTCTTGTGTAAGCCTTTATTTCTCTTCATGTTTGCAATAAACGCAACTTCATCCCTGCTTCTGGGGACAGAACACAGTGCTTTTTATGTAAAACTAGCTACACTTTAAACCAAAGAAAGCATTTTCATCTCACATTTTGGATTAATGTGGAATGATCCTAATTTTGCTTTTGTATGGACCTTAAAAACAGTTGGCATCAATTCGGTGTAATTCTGTAAGTCTTGGTCACCAGCATGAACATAATTTAATGGAATGAGAGTATTGCTGTGAGAAATCAACTGAACTAAAGTCACCCTAGAAGTCTTTGAGGAATATTGCACCTGAGACTTTATGCACATAGTCTCATACCTGTTATAGCAAGAGAAACAGGAATTGACCTTCAGCTTTAGCTATTTCCATCAGGAAAAGAAACACCAAAAATGTCCTCATCCCTTTTCCAATGTGTGAAGTTTCTGACCTTAGAAAGCATTTTTATATGGTTATCAAAGATAAGCCAGCAAGGCCTGGAGAATGAGGGTCACATAAATTCTTGGTTTAAGCCAAGAAATGAGTGTTTATAGACTAGTGTCAGTAACTACTCTAGTCAAGGCAAATGAGTGACACGTATGAATGAAAGTGGAAGTTTATTCACTTTGGAATGCATTTCTTCAGAAAGTTGATCTGATCTGGTCTCCTCCTGTCTGTGTTTCTCCCTCTTGTTCTCTTTCCCCTCCTCAAACCAGGAGAATACCATTCCCAGAAATCCCAGAGGACTTTCTTAATTGAAAGCAATGATCATGAGTCATTCTTGTAGATTAAGTGAAATACTCTTGCATGCCTCCCAAAGGATAATGTGATTAAACCACTAGAGAAGGGCCCAGGAACTCCCACTGTCCCTCCAAACCTTGAAATTAAAAATCAAGAAGATAGGGCAGTGCTGCACTATTTTGTTTCAAAATACATCTCCCTGTGAACGTCTAGTGCCTGCATAGAGAAACACAAAACGGATTACATTTCTTACAGTTTAAGATTTAGATTTGTCAAATGAGATTGTTTGCTCTTCTGCTCAAACGGTATCCTGCACTGTCCTGTTGTCTGGGATATAATGGAATATAATGTTAGCCTCGGACAGTGGTTGTTGAGCCAGTGCCAGCCTCACTAATGAGCATGTGGTTTCAATAATAATATGGCTACTTGTAAGATGGCTGGCAACAGGCCAAGCACTTAATGTGGAGGGGGCAACAGATGTAAAAAAGTACCATCTCCTGACATGATTGCATTTCCAAAAACTCTCTGGCAAAAAAGTTAAGACTCAGCAAATCAGGATAATGAAGAATCTCCCATATCAGGAAAGGATGAAGTTCTGACAAATGAATAGGAGCTCTATGGACTTTGTGCACATATGGTAAAAAATAAGAAATATAAGAATAAGGGTGATAAAGGGAATGATAATACTTCCTTGTGGAAAATCAGGCTGGCAATCAAAGGGGATGGAAGGATTAGTGTTCTTTCTCCTGTATTCTTTTTCTCTCTTCTCTCTTCCCTTGCCTTCTTTTTCTTTCTCTTTCTCTTTTTCTTTTCCTTTTTCTTTTTCTTTCTCTTTCTTTTTCTTTTTTTTCTCTTTCTCTTTTTCTTGCTTTTTTTTCTTTTTCTTTTTCTTTCTCTTTCTCTTTCTCTTTCTCTTTCTCTTTCTCTTTCTCTTTCTCTTTCTCTTTCTCTTTCTCTTTCTCTTTCTCTTTCTCTTTCTCTTTCTCTTTCTCTTTCTCTTTCTCTTTCTCTTTCTCTTTCTCTTTCTCTTTCTCTTTCTCTTTCTCTTTCTCTTTCTCTTTCTCTTTCTCTTTCTCTTTCTCTTTCTCTTTCTCTTTCTCTTTCTCTTTCTCTTTCTCTTTCTCTTTCTCTTTCTCTTTCTCTTTCTCTTTCTCTTTCTCTTTCTCTTTCTCTTTCTCTTTCTCTTTCTCTTTTTCTTTTTCTTTTTCTTCTTTCTTTCTTTCTTTCTTTCTGCCTGCCTTCCTGCCTTCCTTTCCTTCTTCCCTTCTTTCTTTCCTTCTTTCCTTCTTTCTTTCTTCTTCTTTCATTAAAGCTTCTGACATTGCAAACTTGGATTTGAAAGTCCAAGTCCATCAAGACAGTGAAATGAATTACAGTTTAATAATATTCCCACCACACAGACAAAATGGATTCAATTACATAATGGTAGCATTAAATGTTATTAAGAAGGGAATCCAGAGTCTTGAGGCCAGACTTTCAGAAAATCATGATAAGCTGCTTAAAACAGCTGAAATAGCACATTTATAGGTTTTCCAGCCATAGATTTGCTAAGAGGAGGGAGCAAGGCAAAGGAGTCTTTACATTTACTCAGAGACTCTTGTGTGCTAATCTGTTATCAGGGATTTAGTGTACTGAAAAGAAGTGCCAGAAAGTTTCTGATTTGATTCTTATGTCTTAACCTGTTTGGTGTGGGGATACTTTCTGGAGCGGCTGCCCTGATGGAAACGTGCACATGGGAGGGTGCAGGTGTTTGGGACAAGCACCTTGTACAGCTGCTCTGGGTGATGCCGAAGTCAACAAAAAGCCAGTGGTGTTCACAGGGCTGGCTCCACTTGCTGTGATCGACCAGGCAGTCCTGCCCAGGGAAAAGCAGAGGAGCTCAGTGCTCTGCAAGGGTGGAAGCCGCCCAGATGCTCCCAGGGTGGTGCAGTGGTGCTAAACACTACCAGGCCTGTCTATCTGGGCTTGTTCATGAGGCCTTGGGTGGATGAGGCTTCACTGCTGTGTGTTGCAGTTCTCAGAACAGATAGTCATAGGCAGAGTGTAATTTTTTTCCCTACCAAACCAAAAATACTCACTTTTCTACTGTTGATATTTAAAACTACACTTTCAGACCATATTTCCTGAACCTTGAACTATGCTTCTTTTCCGTTTTCTACCTTTTTCTTTCTTTTCTTCCTCTTGTGCTTCTACTGCTTGGAGAAAAGAAATATATGATGAAAAAGGTAGGAAACAAGAAACAATAAAATCCCCTAACTTTATTTTTAATTAGTTTTCCATAATTTAAGTCAAAAAAGAAAGTGAAGAATTGAAAAAGAATAGAAAGGCAGAAGAAATAATCGTAAGGACACAAAAGAGTTCAAAATTAAAACATGAAAATTTCTGATTTCCAGGACACAAATACATCATTATTTTCAGGTAAATTAATTTTACAGAGACAAGACATGAATGTTCTTCCTGAGATTTCTGGCTGATGATATCAACATAATCAACTTTAACTTTTTTTATCTTTAATCATTTCAATCAATTCTGGATATAAAGTTTTCCAAATGATCCAAACTCCCTGCTCTCTTGATTATATTTTCCTGAATATTTCTCCAGATTTGGATACTCTAACCAGAATTTTTTTTTTTTTTTGTATGCTGCTTTCTAGCAAATATTTCTTTTTAAAACTTGGTTAGGCTGGATAATGTGTGCCAGGGTTGAGGGAAAACTCAAGCTGTATTTGCATGGTTAATGCTTTTTTCGGAGTACTTGCTACAGGGTACAGGGGTTCATGGTCTTATGATAAATGCCTTGTGACCAGGTAATTGCAAATATCAGCTTGCTATAGGCAAGACAACATTTTATTTCTATGCTGCTCCTAATAAAACATCCACAGGCACCTCAAGTCATCATTTATCACTCCTCTAAGAGCTGGGAAGGTATTCATACCCTCCAAGAGTGGTTTGGAGTCTTATCTGAAAAGGGCTCTGAGGTTTTGGAGTCCTGAACAGTCACATCTGGGACTGGATTTGTGGTCCCTGGAGTTGGTCTTTGAAAAGGTAGTTGTGAGAGGCTCCCTTGGTAGCTGATGGGGAAGGACCGAGACAGTGAGCTCTTGAGAATATGCTTATCTCAGCCTAAAGTAAGTGTCTAAGGGAGAGGTGATGAGCTGCACCGTGGAGGTGCTGCCTCTTGTCATCACTGGGGACCTGGACTGCTGGCTGAGATGGGCTGCCAAGATGGTAGGAGGCTAAAGTTAAAGAACATGTACTCCAGCATACATATATACATATATATATACACATATATATATATGCTTTGCTGGCAGTGTTGCATCCTGTAGATGCTGCCAATCCGCAGCTGCTCTGAGACTGTGATACCTCTTTACTTGCAATGAATCGATACTGCAGATTTTCATTTTGGCTGCAGTGGATTAACTGTATAAACAGTCAAGTAAAATGGGCACCACAAAAGCTTGCTGGCTGGTTGCTGCATGCCCCCTAGGCAATAAAAACATGTGCAAAGAACAAAGGCCTGCACAAATGGACTGCAGATATGACCACACACATTAAGATGTGACACGTCACTGCCACAGGAGAAAAAGTCTTTGTAGCAACTAGCACTGGGTGGAAGTGGTTAATCCCATTAAAGAGCACCAAAACCCATTGATAAAGGGCCAGGTTTTTTTGCTCTCACTCACTCTGGGGCAAAGCTACTGACCTCAGGGAAAAGGAATGGAGAGCAGCACCTGGTGCAGAGTGTGCACCCCGTGCTTGCCTGCAGAGGTGGCAGCATAAATGGAGAGTGACATAAAAGTGCATGTAGCACCAGTTTCTCCAAGCACCCTGCAGTTTGAGAGTCAGAAGGCTGGAAGGAGCTTATAAATCTACTGATGCCAGGAGATTATGGCATGTGAACGTGAATGGGGGGGAACTTGACGGGGAAGACAGTGAGAACTGCTACTCTTGGGAAACAGACTGCGGTGAGCTTCGATCTTCCCGAGCCTGCAAGCTGTCCTAGGCATCTTCATATTTGAACCGGCACCAAAGTTTGAGTTGTTCTTTGCTTGTGCACCCAGACAAGAAATCAGGGAGCACCAGTGGCAGGGTCCTCACTTGCATAATCTGTGCACTGACTGTGTCCTCAACCAAGACAGTCATCTGAGCTTCCCCAGGAGATACCGTGCTTGTACTGAGCTTTACCAACTCAAGAGCACTGGCCAGCTCTTTACGTGCTTTTAAGTGGTCACTCCATAAAATAAAAATTAAGAGGAGATTACTATCTTCAACTGTTTCTTTATATTCTCTGGGATTTTGCATATAGGTGTGTTCCAATTTCCACACTGTATATTTATACAAAACAAATTATTCCCAGTTCTCAGTTCTCTCCTTTCCTCCCACCAGTATGAAACAGCATGAAAAAAAAAAGCAAATCAAATGAAAACATGTTGTTCTGTGAGTCGCAGGATCAGTCATAGCTTCTTTCATATGGATCTGCACCTTCTGACTCCCAGGGCCCTGATCCCAGCTTTGTCCCGCTCACCTCCAGCCAGGCGCTACCATATAACTGAGCAGACATTTGCAGTCCATGTGCGTGCTCACTTGCCAGCCAGTAAGTTTGGGCTAGCTGGCCAGATAGGCTCTGCCAAATAAAACATCTGATTTTGGCATGTCCTTCCCTCACCGGGGTCACAATTTTGGGTCTATCTTCTCTTGCCTCATTTAATTTTATTTGAAATTGGATTCAGAATGTCTTAGTGTGAGTGCACTGCAAGGAAGAGGAAAGAGGAGGCTGAAGGGCATGGAGGCAGAGAGGCAGGGCAATTGCATGGTTCATGTTTCCTAAGCTAAAACTAACCAAAACTTGAACATGGCTTGGTCTGGTTCAGGGAGCTGACCCCAACCCAGGCTGCTGGATGAGTGTAGGCAGCCCTCATCTGATGGGAGTGGGTCACAGCTTTTGCTCATGGATATGCAGGCAGGAAATAGGCTTCCTTGGTCATTCCTGTCCTGTGGGACCTGGGAATCCTTCTCAGCTCCTGAATTCTTGTTGGGGTGAAACTCCAGGCAAAGAGGGCTAGGATGAGTCATGGGGAACCCTCCAAGCCCCATCTGGGCTAGGTGTGCAGGAGCCAGTATGCCCCAGCCTTGCCAAGAGGCCTTTGAGACGCTAGTGCCGAGCTTTCACATTTTGCCTTTGTGAGATCATTTGCTTCGGGTGAAAGATTTAATAAGTTTGTGGCTGTCTGGATCAAAAAAAAAAAAAAAAAGAACCACCACCGCCACGACCAAAAAACCCCAACAAGATAATTCTTGTATCTGTCCACATTAGCCGGTTGCTGTATATGAAATGAGTGTAAGACATAGGTGAGAAACGAACGTGTCTTTGCTTCTTTGTTGCTACAGTTCTATTTGGGGTCCTGTGCCACATATAATCACATATATTCAAAATATTGTGTGAGCTCTTTGCTCTTCACATTTATGCAGATGTTCTTCTACAGCTTAAATGTACAAGGGGCTCAGGGTTGGCAAGGCCAAGGGAGGAGAGAGAAATCAACCCACAAGTGAATTTCACAGGCATTATATATTTTTAGACTAAGAATTTTAAAACTGCTGTATGCCTATGAATCTGGTTGTGCGTGTGGCTTTCTTTTTGTCTGTCCCTCTGCCTGGCTCCCTCCTTTCCTCCTCCTGCCTGTTTCCTACATTTCCCCCTCCTCATCCTGCCTCAGAAAATTAGCTTTCATTGAGCTTTTATAGCTATACTTTTAAGTCAGTCAAGATTATTTTCTGGTGCTTAAATTCCTAGTTAACATGTCACGGTGCCATTCAGTGCTGGAAATGATGTAATTTATTGGGTAGCTGGTCAATTGCACAAATAGCTGGAAAAACAAGTTTAGCTTGATATAAATAACAAGACACAACAGTATATACAGTACAACACCTTGCCTCCTGCTGTGAATCTCCTGATTTCTGTTATTCTGGTTTCAGCGAGTCTAGCTGCCTCCTTGCATTTGCTACCATGAAATAAGATAATTATAGTGCAAGTAAATATTACCCAATCAATCTACCGTAACAACTGTTAAAACAAGTCATCTTATAAATTTTGCTAACAAAATATGCCTCAACCCAATATACACAGAACGTAAGTTTCTCTGACCTTGAAATGAATTTCGAGAGCAGAGTGCACTGCACGCACAATGAACGTTCAGCCCTGCTGCCACTGGTCCCCTCAAATCTCCCCCAGCTCCATGGCAGGAGGATGATGTATGTGGGGGCAGCTTCTTTTTTCACATGTAGCATAAACAGGTACAGTCCTCTGAAGGCAGCGATCTGTTAAATCACAGTTACCTCTCTTGGCTGGACGAAGGCAAGTTAACCCTGCTCTTCCCAAGAGAAAGCCAGGGACCGATTCTCACGTGTGTGATCAACTCACGCAACATCACCGATTCAGCGCAGCGAAATGGTAAATTCTCTGAAAAACAGAGCATCCTTTCTCTCTTGCTCTCTCCCCGCTAAATCCTTTTGAAAAGAAACACACCAGTGGAGATCAGAATCAGTGGTAAGCTGCTCACAGGTCTGTTCAGAAAGTGCTACGTTCATTCATAATACTGCAAGAGATCACTGAGATCAAACATAGTAAAAAATCCAATTTGGAAATGCTCCTGGATTTAATGTTTCTCTCAAGCAGCACTCTGTAGGCCTTCCTGACTGACTTACAGCAAGAAAAGAACTTCACTTAGGGTGGGATTAGAGAGAAAAAAAAGAGGAAAAAATGTGTCATCACAAAGATTAATGCATTTTAGAAGAAAATAAAGATGTTCTGAACCTGGATGTGGCAGAGAGTCTCAGGGGATAAGCTAATTGTGATATACTGCTGGAATGCCATTATGTACTAATTAACGAGAAAGATGATGGATTTGAAAGCCCTTGTGTTGCTAAATGCAAGAGGAATCAGGCCGGCATTGGCAGCTTTCAAAGACCTCACCGTGCAGCAGTTGGCAGCCAGATTATGCGCTGCCTGGACACCTCACAGCAAACATGTGCCAAATTTCCCATGCAAGGGCAAAGTGTGACCACCTACTGACACACAGAAGTAGGGAGTTGTGAGGGGTGAGGAACGGTGGGGGTACTCATTCCCAATCCTTATCTATGTCGCTCTCCAAAAAGTGGAGTCCAAACAGCTCATCTCTGTAGTCCCTTGCCTGGGTTAGCACATAAATCATGCCTGGAAACTATGGGATGATACTACCTTGCATGATGGAAAAGCTATGTCCCATTTTTTTTTTTCATGTCTAGGATCCCTGTAAAACTCTTCAAGGTCCCTAAAATGAGTTTGGCTCATCTGAAAAATGTCTCATTTGTCAGAGGCCCTTTCTAGCACTTGGGTGATATAGAGAACTAATTTCCAGGCAAGTCCCATTTTCTTTGACATGGAGTGACCAGAGAATGAGCCTTCTTGAGTATGGGAAGCAAAAACTGTGGAGAACAATTTGAAATACTTCAGTGCATTTGCCTGCTGTGGAGTGACTTCCCATGGGAACTGGTGGAAGGACTCTTCTGGCAAATGTTAAAAGCTGAATGCTGAGGAACATACAGAAGATATCTGGAAATGGAGTCCGTGACCTGGTGATCTCTTCTGACAGGAAAGCAAACCCACACTTTTGTTAACAATGAAATCTCTAGACTAAAAGGGGAGGTTATACTTTCTGTCCCTCCAAGGAGATGTTTCTAGCTTGTGCATGCCAGCCATGTTCATCCAGCCTATGGAACTGAATGGAATCCGTTGTTGAACATGGGCATTTTGTCCCTGCTTTTGCTGAAAATCTGGCTTTCTCATCAAGCCAGAATTTTTTACAGGAAAATTCTCAAGTCCTACCCCATATTTTTTCTAACAAAAGTATGATTTTTTGAAAGAAAAAAATGAATAAGAACAAAATAGTGATTTTTTGTTGTGGTTTGTTTTTAAGAGGGAGAACAAGCATTGCTCATCCCTATATTGGTCCTCTTTCCTTGAGGCAGATGTTCACAGAGTGGTTGGGGGTTCCCCAGCAAGGATTCAAAGCAGCCTCCTTCACTCAGTGCAAGGAAGAGGTAGAGACTGCCTCTTTCTAAGAATTCTCTTATGGTGTTGTTGACTCAAAGGAGACCTAGTTTGAGTCTGAATTTTTTTGAGCACAAAGCAGAAATGCGCAGAGGTGCTGGAGCTGGTCTGAAATACTAGAGCTAGAGCTACCTAGGTTGGAGGTGGTTTCCAGACCATCTGTCATGTCAAGACTGTTGCTTATTGCTCAGCATTTGCCTCTCTCTGCTGTACTGATCACAGCCTACATGGGGCTTCCTCTTGTACCATTGTGACCTTAAAATATAGCTTTATTTTTGCATATTTTTCATTTTGAAGAACCTGATCTGATGAGAGAGGGTGTCTACATGTGGTGATGCCAAAGGGCATTGTGACAAGCAACGTGAAGGTGTTAGTGGATGCCAAGTATACTGGAAGATGATGGAGTAGTACTGTAGGGAGCTAATGTGAGAGTAATCTTGTCCATACTTCCCACAGGGAGCAGTCTGTGAAGTCAGCTATTCCCAGAATCACACATGGCTTTCATTTTTGAGTTGATTTGCTCCAAAAGAGAGAAAAATAATAAGACATATACAGAGGAGGCAATCAAAAGATGGGGACCTGGGAGTGCAGAGGGGAACAAGGTCATCTGAGACTCCCAAGGCTCTCTGAGATGAGTCTAAAAGTGCGGAACTGGTTCCCAGGACAAGTCAGGTTGCACAAGTACAGACAGAGTGTGCCAGAAAGCCTGGTCAGACCAGTGCACAACGGCAGCTGTGCTACTCCTGCTAGAAGTGCCAGCTAGTTCAAAGCAAGCTGCCTTGTTCCCCACCACATAAATGGCTTTCTTCAAATGTGTTTCATGCCTGACATTCAAAGTCAAACGCTGGAAACGGCCTCAACACAACTTTTCAATTGAAATGTCCTCAGTGAACGTGCAGACCAAACCGCATCCAACCAGAAATGAAACCGGCTCTGCTGGTTTTAGAGCCTGAACATTCACTGTCTCAACAGAAAGACTTAGATTTGTTACTGCAAAGCTAGGGGCAATCTCACAAAGCCAAGTATAGACCAACTAGGCAGCAGAGAAAAGACAGCAACACACTGTGCAAGGGTGGAGAAGAGGAGCATGGGATTTGGGGTATGTGGTTTTGGGTGTGCATGTAAATTGTTTGTGTGGGCAATTTGCTGTTTTTACAGTGAAAAATCCTGATCTTCCAAAACTGCTTATGTGGGGGGAAAAAAATAAGAGTGCAATTTTCACTACTCAGATTCATAATCTCCTTTCGAAAGTATGCCCACAGGAAGCAAAATTAGAATTTTCTTCTCAGGACAGTGCTAGCTCAGGAGTTTAAAATACATCCTGAGCTAACATTTTGTGAGTCATGCTGCCTCACTCAGTAAAGATACACATGATGTGAACACTATGGATTTAGGAATGAGTTGGGTTGTTTTGTGTCTTATTCCACAACTAGGAATTTTCTTGTTCTACAACCAGAGGTTTATTAAGATAAGTATGTTCCAGGTACAGTTCTAATGGAGGTAACTGAAAGATGACAGTTATCCTATAAATATGCTACTAAGATCATAGCAGCAAAATATGTGACTATGTGTTCTGGACTTTTGTGGTGCTTTCTTGGGTATTGGGCAATTAGTTTACAGTCTTATATTCTCAAAAGGAAAAAATAACTCTAATTCACAAATGTGATTTTTTTCTCCTTAACGGGAGATATTTTAACGAACTACAGGAAGATGTAAAATCAATTTGAGTTGCAGTTACACCAGCAGTGTAAAGAGAATAAAGCACGGGTTAAATAAGGCCACGTGTTTATTCAGAGACTTATAGGGATATGAATACAAGGAAAGTTGTTCTTTTTTTCATGATATCAAGACAATGCACTCATCCTGTGTGGGTTTTGCATACCATCCTGTCCACAGCCAGAAAGCAACTTCTATTTCAGTACGAGTTGAAGCAAAACCAAAGGAAGAGCAGAGGGGTGAGGGGCATGGTGTGGAGAAGATGATGACAAATCCCATTGCATCTCATAAAACCCTCCTGCTCTTTCCTCCACATCGGCATTATTTTCCCATCATAACCACTTCCTTAATAAACAATTAGGCTTTGTGTTTGGAATCTAAACATATTTTTGCGGGGCGAGGGAGAGAGTGACTGGATGGCTCAGGGCTTGGCAGCCACCCAGTAAGGAGCCTACAGTAGTTTGATTTCAATCCTCATTGTGTTGCCACTGTTTATCAGCCACTCTGAAGCACTGGGTATTGCTTTCTCCCCTCCAATCTTTTTTGGCAGCTCTAGAGACTCCAAACAAGACAAGGATCACACTGAATGTCTTACAGACATGTGGCTGTTTAATTTTGGAGAGTGAATTCAAACTGATTGCATTTGCGCACCTCAGTAATGGAAGCTCAGGTAGACAGCCCAGCGAACGCTGAATCAACGAGCAGAGGTAGTCAGCCCTGACATTTGATTAAAAAACATAGCTTGAAAAAAAAAATCATAGCTTGAACTGCAAAGTAGGTAGGCTCTGCCACGTCTCACCGTCCCACTTGTGAAGCATCCCTTGAGTCTCTGGGTGATGGCACTGCAAAGTGACCTCCTGTTCTCCATCCCTGTGCACCTTTCTTTTGCTTGTGGCAGCCTCCAGGCCTGCCCAGCACCTAGCACTAAACTCCCCAGCGCTGCTCAGCTTGTGCAGTCTCAAAATGAACAGCTTGCNTAAAAAACAGTAGGGACAGCAAAGTAATGAAACAATTTGTTACGTCTGTCCGTCCAGTGTTAGCTGTAGAGGTGCAGAAGGCTCAGTCTGGCATCACTGGAAGGAGACTGGGCTGATGTTTACAAGAGCAAAGAAATCATAGCTTGAACTGCAAAGTAGGTAGGCTCTGCCACGTCTCACCGTCCCACTTGTGAAGCATCCCTTGAGTCTCTGGGTGATGGCACTGCAAAGTGACCTCCTGTTCTCCATCCCTGTGCACCTTTCTTTTGCTTGTGGCAGCCTCCAGGTCTGCCCAGCACCTAGCACTAAACTCCCCAGCGCTGCTCAGCTTGTGCAGTCTCAAAATGAACAGCTTGCGAATGGGCCGCGGGCCAAGAATTATTCAACAATTCTGAGAAATAAATCTGCGAAATCATAAGCGGTCTGTGGAAATTCACTCCTCAAATCACAAGAAAAAAAAAAAGAAAAAAGACAATCTGGCAAACGGTTTTCTCTGAATAATTCACTTGTCTCCAAGATAAAGCCTAGGCTGCCCTCCTCTGCTCCCTGGTCAAGGACAGTGGGGACACTTAGGCTGCTACTGTCCGCACTGGTAATTGTCTGTGGCCTGAAATACTCCTTTGCTTTTCAGTGCCATCAATCTGCCAGTTTCCCATTGCATGTAACTATTTATTAATATTGTTTTTTTTTCCAATGCTTGGAAAATGATGCGATAGTTTGCTAACAAACAGTTTTCATGAAAGAAACAGCTGGGTTGTTCTACATGTAGCTCTTTACAAAGGCTTTCTGCATTCTGTTGAGCCTGGGTGTAGCGTGATGAGCTGTTTCTGTTGAGAAACCAGAGTTTACAGAATAAACAGAGTTGAGGTAAACCCTGATTATGGGGAAAGTCTGCGCGTTAGGCTCCCTAGCAGCCTTAACTCACACAACTGGCCTGTATTTTTGGAAACACTTCCAAGGTTTTTCCTTTGTGAATTGGTGAAAATGGCTTGTAGGAGCCAGGCGTGCCTAAATTCTCACCGACTTTTCCTTAATCTCTTTGACTTGTGCAGGGCCTCAGACAGACGTAAGGAGATCAAGGAATTCCTTCGGGAGTGCTCAGCCAGCGGGGGTACCGTCCAGGAGCACAGGCACTTTGCTTCCAAGTTCCCTCCATGCACAGAATTGTATTCTTTCTTAAATGGGAGAAGAAACGAAGCAATGTGTGTCAATAAGCTAAAGGGAATTATCTCATGTGAAAGGCTCAGCAAGCCCTGTGTTTTCATCCACTTGCTCTTGTATTTTCATTCTTTGCACTAAATTTGCTGCACAAGAAATTAAGTGCAACCCTCTGAGGACCACATTCAGATGTGTGTTATCCTTGGGGTGAGAGCAGTGTTTTGGGGGCGGTTTGATGAAAAATCATGTGTAAAGGGAGATGATGGATCTCAAGTAGCTCTTTTTCTTGGACCTTGAGCTGCTGTATAACCCAAGCACAGCCAGACTGCCCTCGGTGCTGTCAGCTCTTCTCACTAGAGCATTGTGACATAGAATGTAACCAACCTCCAGCTCCTCCGTCTCCTCTGCAGGCCTGACCTGAGTCCATGTGTGACCAAAGCTAAGCCTATACAAAGCCTATATGAAAAGTATATACATACCTTCTCATCATTTGACTGTTGGTTTTATAGTGTTACCTGCATGAGTTCAGGCTGTGTGAGGCACATGCTGATGTGTTTCACCAGCCTAGAAAAAGATCTCGCAGTTCGGTTGATGACTTAAGAACCAACTTGTCCACTCTGTCTTGCAGTCCAAGTTATACAGCTGTTCTTGGTGGGTGAAAAATGGTAGTTCTTTATTCAGACAAAACACCCCAGAACCAAAAACTCGAGATTTGGTATCAAGTTTACTTCAGCCTTTCTATTGACCAAATCTCTTCACCCTTCTTTGTGGGCTTGTCTGCCACAGGGATGGGACCAAATCTCTAGGTTTTGTGGTATTACTCCTCCTCTTTCCAGCATACTGAGATTTTGCAGCTTCGAAGGCAGGAGGTGAGTGGCTGTCTAGCTGAATACTCCAAGATTTAATTTTATTTTATTCTGTTCAGAGGAAGGTTCAAAGATAGAAGGATGATTAAGAATGATGATGTTCTCCCACTCCGTTTTTAACTGTTCTGTAACCACACCTTCAAAGTGTTTTGCTTTTTGAACAGAATTTCTTGAGCTCTGTGCCTGTAAGAGGCTGTGGTATTACCTGGGAATTATTAATTGGGAAATGCATACTACCTTCTGTTGCTCAAAAGCAACTCGAACATGTTGTTTGTGAAACGTGAAAGAAAAATGAAAAACAATTTCCTATTTGCTCTCTTTGAAGTTAAGGGAAAAAAATCCTCAGAGTATAGCTGAATTACCACATAAAGCAACTTTATTATTATTATTATTAAGTAAAGATCAAAGCAGAGGGAGGAAAATATTCTGAGGAGTTTACTTTGATGAGTTTGGTTAAAAATCAAAACTTGGTTTGATGGGGGAGATACAGACACAAAGCACTATGTGCCACGGATTTGCTGAATATGTTAAAAAAATGCTGAGCAGTATTAAATTAATGCAAAGCTGAAGATTACACAAGGGCAAACACTGAAGCTAATGTTTGACTAGAACTAAACTAGGGACTGAGTGCCTCTGCTTAATTTGCAGACCATGCCCACAGCAACCCCCAGGAGGCTGGGAGTGGAGGAGACAGATATTTTATAGTGAGGAGCCACATTATTATTTTTAAATATAGAAAAAAAGTAAAAAGAGGATTCCTCGTTAAAGTTACTATTTCTAAACTTTGAGGAGAGAATTGAGAGAGCAACAAAGGAGGAATAGTGAGTGGCTGAAAGTGAAGCTGAGAGAGAGAGATCTGCTAAGCTAATATTCAGTAGGTGTGAATGTCTCTAGTAAATGCTAGAGCATAAATAGAGCTGAGAAATCTGCATCATTTAAAAGCTATGCTGCAGACAGCAATTCAACTGGAAATGAACTTTCAGATGCTGCTCAAGCATGTGTATGGAAAACAGGCTTTCCATGAGCATTCATTTATATAATATCCAGCAATCAAATGGTTGTGGTGAGCAAACAGAATGGTGTAGGGAACACAATGAAATAAAAAGTGGCTTCTAAGTCCAAACGAATATTTGAAAATTACTCCTTCCACTCCACCCAGCTTAGATGTTGACTCGTTTCGCTTCCCTTGCAAGCTAGGGCATCCCCATCACACTTCCTACTGGCCTCATCCTGCCTTCTGGAATGACGAGCATGAGTGACCGTTCCTGCTTTGCAATGAAGAGCTTCGTACAAGAGCTTCCATTTATGAAATGCAAGTTTGGTCCCTGACAGTCTGCTGAAATTCCTACTTGTGTTAGTGGTTTTAGAAGTGAGCACTGTAGAAAGGAAAGAGAGGAGGGCAGGACTGTCCGGGACTGTTACTCATTTAAACTTATTCCTCAGATAACCTTTATTTTTTTGGTCATTGAAGCCCTAAGTGCCTTTTAAGCATGATATAGTATGTCTTCAGTAGCACAGCAGTGGATATCTTTAGATTGGGTTTTCATCATATACTTTAATTTTCTAGACCGGGGGATGACCATAATTGCTGAACAATTCAATGTAATGGAATGGGCTAATTCAGCGCTTTTTACTGCATTTTTCCACATAATATCTAAAATCTCTTTTTTTCCACCATAACCCATGTTTATGAAAGCAAGTACTTAACCCGCACATTTCCTGGGCTTGAATCATTTCCTTAATAAGGCATAAAATTTTGCAAAATCACTCCCTTTACATTAACACATCATTATAAGGAGATATCAGTGTTTAGCACGTCAGAGGCATACATGAGTCTGTGCAATGTACAGCTACACCACTCAGTTTCAGAGTCCTATATCAAGGCTTTTGAACAATAATTATATGAATGCAAGAGATTTCCTTTCCTTCCTTCCTTCCTTCCTTCCTTCCTTCCTTCCTTCCTTCCTTCCTTCCTTCCTTCCTTCCTTCCTTCCTTCCTTCCTTCCTTCCTTCCTTCCTTCCTTCTATGTTTTTAATTCAGTGTTTTCTTCTGAGCTAGCACAGGACAAAGTATGTCAAACATGCTAGCTTTACTTTTAGCTTTGGCTTGGAGTCTGATAAGTAGAAACAAAGCAGAAAGCAATGATACAATTCGGAACTGCTATAACCACAGTTCATAAAATAATATTAAAAGATGACAAAAGCCATAAAAATCTCTCTGTTCCCTTTCATTGCTGTGTTCTGTCAGACAGGAATCTCCCTCTCTAGGGAGACACTGGAAAGATTGATATATTACCTCAAAAAAAAGTAAAAAAAGTATATAAACCAGAATTTCCCATGTCAAGGGGCTGGAAACCTATTGTATTCCTGTCGATTGCCTGAACTTTCAGCGCCCAGTGAGCTGCGTTGCCGTTTTGCATGCAGATAGAGCAGCTCCGGGGAACAACTCCTCTGACGCTGAAAAAAATTGTTTTCATCAAGTTAAACATGTCCCTGGCCTTCACAGGGATTTTTGTTGCTATATGAACTTTGGTTTGGACTTTTTACCAGAGGAGTAAGGCTGCAACAGCTTTTGGAGTATAATGGGGTCACCAAGCTGAAAATTGAGCTCTGTGCTGTCTTACAAGTTGATCGTCTCTTTGAGTCTACTAGAATGGGATAGAGATTGACTGGAGAAACCAGCATAGCCAGAATAAGTGCCTTCCTAGATTGGTGTTGTACTCCTTTAAAGACAAGCAAATAATCAAGAAGGCAAAGTTGATGCACTGACACAAGGCCCTAGTCTTTGCAAGCTCAAACTTGCAGTACTTCTATGTGGCAAAAAAGGGGCAAACCTCCTAGCTTTGTTAAAAGTACCTCAGTTTGTTCACTTGGTCTTTACCTTTTGAGACACTTCCCCAGCAGATCCAAAGCAAACTTATGAGAAAAAAAAAAAGCAGCTCTGTTGACTAACATCACTAACTAACATGAGAAAACACAGGCTGTTTCCTAGGAGAAGGTCTCACAGCTCTTGAAAAAATACTAGCTTGTCAAATCTTGCTTCATATTTGATTTGTGACAGAGGTCAGATCACTTCAGACATTCAGGTCTTCCATCTGAGTAGGCAATTCTTTCTCACATGAAGATGAGCACACCAAGAGTTAAAAATATAATGGATTTAATGAAGAATATGATGCTTTTCACCCTGAGTTGTAGAGGGTTAATGAAAAGTAAACACATGAGGGCTAGTCACAACCAGAATTAGCACTGGGAGCCTGCTGGTTCAGGTCTACATAGCGTGTTCAGGATTAGTATGAGTGGCTAGCAGCATATTACTACAGTGATGCTATTTGTATGGGACTGGGCTTATTTCTTTTGGAAATGTGAAATCGTAATTATTGGGTTTCTTTCAGTTTGAAGCAATCCAGAAATGATACATCTTCTAAGTGTGTGGGAGGAGAATTTCCTTTCTTCCTTTTTTTCTTTCTCTCTCTCTCCTTTTATACTTTTTGATCATAATGTGTGACAGGAAATAGTACTGAGAGAATTATTCATACTGAATGATTTAGTTGATATATTTCACCCTGGAAGCTCTGCAGGCACGTTGTGATTTCTCTCCAATGCATTTGAAAAATTCCACTAAATTTAAGCCACGTGGTACTGTTTCCCTTCCCCAGTTGGATCCGGCTGAATGATAGTCTCTATGATGAGGACTCCGTTATGAGTGCTCAGATAGGTCAGAAATACAGGAATTTGGAGTACATCCAAGTCTATGAATTTTTCATGGGTTGCAGGATTTCCAACAGGTCAGAGCCCATCTCATTGATTAAACAAACAAACAAACAAACAAATAAAAAGCCCATTCTGACAGAGTTGGCTTATTTCAACCAAATTTATCCAAATTTGACAATAACTGCATCAAGGGAACTTAGCTCCTACCCTACAGACCTGATCAGGTAGAGGAGAGAGAAGCCCTATCAAAGGGTCTGGAGAGAGATCCAACTCCCTTTTAGATATCAGAGAAGCTGCAGGAAGAGGATGTATTATTAATGCTCCAACCAGATGAAAATCTCCAAAGCTCAAGCTTTATTCCCAGTCAAAGATTTCACTTGGGACAGGCACTGGAAAATGAGGAAATGCACATGTTATAGAAGCAAATAATTAAGTGTATGTGCGTGTGTGGAGGTGATTGTCCAAAAATGAACTTACGAACTTTCAAGCAGAAGCCTGTTACTTGCTAGCTGCAGCTTCTACAGGCTGGTTATACACTGTGGAAACACCAGGACTAAACAGGAGTAGCAAGCCCTGAATCCCTCCATTCATAGAGAGACACAGGTCAGAGCCACCAACTAGGAGGCTGACCTTGTGCTGTGCTTCTTCACAGATAGTGTTTACGGTGGGGAAACTGGGATCTTGCAGTCATACAAAGAAGAGGAAACCGAAGACAGGGGTTACCAAAAAGAAGAAGTGGTTTTGGGAAGAAGGAGGGAACTCAAAAAGGGGTGAAGGTCCTGGCTGCAGTAAGGACACTGGAAGTGTGCGGACAACCTGGAGATCAGGGAGATGTGGTATCATTGTCGCCAGTCCAGCTCAGTCCCAGGACCATAGATAGTCCAAGCATGAGTGGCGTGAGGACTGCGGTCCCATGACATAAGCCATTTTGCCGTGCTTTCCTTTGCCAACTAGTTTGCAGAGCTTGGAAGATGTGTGCCAGGTGCATGTGTGGTGGGAAGAAGGAGCAGGGCAATGGGTGCACAATGGGCTGAAGGATCGTTTAGGGAGAAAGGATTATGCCTGGGAGAGCATTGACCCAGCTGGGGACATCTAGGCTTGTGGCTCATGAGAGCAGTGTCACTTCTTGTCCCCTCTCTTGGCCAGCCATAAGAGCTGAAGGGAAGTCATTAATCACACAAGGGGGAATGTTGTTTGGCCCTGACCAGGGGCAGGGGGCTTGGGCCTGTGGCTATACCTGCAGCACGAGTGTGTGTCTCTATTTCCAGCAGAGACCCAGCATGTGACACAGGACGATGGCAGTCGTGCATGCTAGATGTGACAGATATAGGCGGCCTGCAGGAAACAAACACACAGCACGTCTGATTAATCTGGGGCGTGAAGCCCACTGTGAGGCTCAGTCCTTCCCTGGTAGGGCTGTGACTGCCCAGACAACCTGCAAAGGGTGCTGGAGAATAACCTGTGCTCCCTTGAGCTCTCCCCCTTCACCCCAGCCACCTCCTGCTACCTCTGCAATCACTCTAGCAAGGAGAATTTGTGTTTGCAGATTACTAGTGGTATTGTGGCAATGCCAGTTCTTAATCTAGGCTGGCACCTTCTCAGCAACAGAGAAACACGCAGCGTGCACGTCTCTGCTTTGAGGACTCTGGTTAAGCAAAGCAGACAAATGACGGGAAGCCACACAAGGGAGAAGTGACTGTCTCCAGGTTCATCAAAGGTTGGCAGCACAACCAGGAGAAAGACTTAACTCCTCTTGACACTGACCTCTCAACTCCCCCAGTTTTTGGCCCAGTCAGCAACTATCCATCCTCAAAATATCTGGTGGCCCTTACATACCTTCAGCATCGGTTATGTAACTGAAAGTGCCAGTGGTTTAACACAGAGCTTACCCATGCCTCTGCATGTTTCTGCATGGTTACGTTTGGGTGCAAAAAAACTCTAAAAAGGCTTGGGAAAATTGGGACGTCATCTTAGGGATTAGGGGATAATGAGGGCACAAGGACTTTTGCCTTAACTAAAGAAAAGGAAAGCTGAAAGATCACATCAAAAGAAAGAGGTTGGAGAGAGCGTAGGTATTGTATTAACCTGTAAAAAAAAAAAAAAGGAGGAAATAAAAGAAGGATGGAAGTAGAGAGAAGATGAAAATCAGAATGGACGGATAGATAGACAGAGGGAAATATTTTTTGGCGGGAAACAATTTCAATGAAGAGACTGATGCAGGTGACCTGGGGAACAAAAAAAAAATCCCAGTCAAGGCCTGGAAAAGTAGGAAAAATGCTGGTCATTATGCTGAAATTGTCCCCCTGTAAAGGGACAAAAATGACAGTGTGTAAGGTAATGATGACAGATACTCTTTCTTTCTTTCTTTCTTTCTTTCTTTCTTTCTTTCTTTCTTTCTTTCTTTCTTTCTTTCTTTCTTTCTTTCTTCCTTCCTTTCTTTCTTCCTTTC
>VWPW01010023.1:240944-360529 GCA_013389825.1 Crypturellus undulatus
CTTCCCTTTTTTCTTTCTTTCTTTCTTTCTTCCTTCCTTCCTTCCTTCCGTCCTTCCTTCCTTCCTTCCGTCCTTCCTTCCTTCCTTCCGTCCTTCCTTCCTTCCTTCCGTCCTTCCTTCCTTCCTTCCGTCCTTCCTTCCTTCCTTCCGTCCTTCCTTCCTTCCTTCCGTCCTTCCTTCCTTCCTTCCTTCCTTTCTTTCTTTCTTTCTTTCTCTCTCCTTCTCTCCTTCCTTCTCTCCTTTTTTGATCTGCTTCTCTTCCTCTTTTTCTCTCTTTCTTTTTCTCTCTTTTCTTCTAGCAGAAACAAGGAAAGTGATAGAAGGGTCAGTTATAACTCTGATGGTGCGAGGTAAGGAGTGTCCTGAAGGCAGGCTTGATCCCAGCTGATATCCGGACAGCCAGGCACTAACTGCCTTCAATTTTTTCAGCCAGAGAACTAGGTTCTGCTGGTTGCTCATGCTGGGGATGGCAGGTTGAAGTAGTCTGACTAGTTATTAATTCTCCTCCCCGCCCGCAGGGACCTAGCTAAATTGCATCTGGGTGCTGAAGCCCTAATTCACAGTTTAGGATGAAGCTGCTGTCTAGGCCATTTCTGTGGATGGGTTGCTGGGACTCTGGTGCTCTCAGCAAACCGCAGGAGGCTCCTGACGGAGGCGTTCACAAGCAGCGTGACCTTATCCTACTCCCAGTGTGAGTGCCCTCTCTGACAGAGACGCGAAAGCCAAGGGAGAGAGAGAAAGAGAGAGGGTATGGGAGAGGGCAGGAGAGAGAGAGGGAATTAGAAAAAAAAAGTTTAAAATGAAGGCTTACAAAGAGTCTTTTACTGAGGAGTCTTGAGCTTGGCATAACACTGAAGGTTACCAGTAAGGCACCAGCAGAAGTATACAGGCAGGTTAATGTCCCTAAAATAAAATGCAAGCCAGTAATAACAGGGTCCTACAAATAGTAAGCTACAGCTGGTCAGAAAGTCTGCACAGAAACACACCATTAGATTTAGCAATCATTGTATATACAGCAACATGTCCCTGCTTCCCCACAGGCACCGGGAACCCATAGAGAAGACTTTCCCTCCAAACGATAACCCCATTTATGTCCCTTGGGAGTTAGGAAAACCTAAATATTTAAAGTCATTCTTTGTGTCCTTAACTGCTGGAATCGGACTGAATGCAAGTCAGTGACGGCCAGCCCCAGAGGCAGGGCTTCAAGCCTGGGAAGTGGAGGGTGATTTTCTCTATGGGTGCAACCTCCACATGGTAGCACTCTGGAGGCTTCTATGAGGAAGGAAGAGAAACTCATAACCTTGACCATTAAGGTAACGTAATCAAGTTCTGTGAACATGGCAAGACAAAGATAACGTGGTTGGGACAAAGATTACCCTTCCTTGCCATTTGTGCTTTGCAGGCATAGATGAATTTTTCCTTTAACATGCAAAAGAAGCTACAGCATACTTGTAAAGGTAGTTAATACTGACTTTTTTTTTTTAACAAAGTCTTTCTTCTATGGATTTTGAGTACCATCCTGTTTTTCTCCCTAATATTTTCATTTGCCTCCTAATACAATGTGCATATGCACAAATATTTCTTCAAGAATCATAATCGGATATTTATCAAAAATGTTAGGGAGCACAGGGCTGAAATAGCAATCTCTACACATACACACAAGCATCCATCCTGCAGAGACTGTGGAGTCCCTGAGAACTTGAGACCTGTCCTCAGGGCTCCACGTTTTCCACCACATTGCAGAAAGGCACTGAATGTGTAAGAGGGAGCAAAGAAATGGTGCAGGAATTAACGGTAACTCAAACAATTCCACTGAGAACTGGTTAAAAGAAAAGGAAAATGGCAATGCTGGACTGGTCAGGCGGTGGCAAGCAACACTTGGGTGGAAGAAAATCCTTACGTGGTCTGCCCATTGGTAGTTTCTTGCAGAATAAAGGCCACTTTTTTTTTTCTGAGAGGTCTTACTATTCAGCAAAATAAAATTAGTCTCTTTTTCTTGGCATGGACACTCTTTGCCGGACCTTTTTGAACCCAAGACTGAAGTGCCTTGAAAGGTCATAAACAAGCAAACAAACAATCTATCAGGCTGCGAGAATGGAGAAGACATCTGTCCATGCACAACCATCTCACTGACAGTCTGGGGAATAAAAGAAGTTTCGGCAGTAGAATGAATTTGTAGTTTATGCAGTTAAAATGAAAAAGACCAGAAAAACAAGGAAAGCATTTATGTTCTGTAATCCAGGACCTTTCTTTTTTAATAGGTTGTGATAAAACTGTACCAGTAGGAAGTGAGAGGGTTAATGTTGGGGGTAGGGATATGTGTTTGCTGTAGATTAGATGCATTTCTTTTTTTTTTTTTTTTTAAAAAAAAGAAGGAACAGCTACAGTCTCATCTTGGAAGGATCTGCATCCCAAGACAGTATAAAGTGTGCTTGCTTTATGTGCAGCTCTGGACAAAAAGTCATCGATCGAGTAGAGATAGTGCTGCCTGAAAAGAGGACATCTGGCTTAATTTGCCCCCAGAAAGGACCTTCTTTCCTCTTGGTACTTTCTAGCTGTTCCTCTGTTTGTTTGAGTGCAGAAAGCATCCAGACAAGGAGCTGGCACTAGGATGTGATGCTGCATCTATTTTTAAAGCTTGATGACTATAGACCAAGCGATCACTGCTCCAAGCCCTGAATTGCCTGCTAATCTACTGCCTCTCTTGGGTCGGTTCCCATCACTGCTGGTTTTAAACCCTTGTAATGCCACTGATTTCAGTGGAGCTAATCTGAAAGGTACACATGTGGGAGATAAGAATCACTTCACTCCCATGCTGAATGACATGGCCTGCACTTTAGAGTTGGCAAATGTGTATGTTTAGTGGCACCACCACACACTTGGGATAGTAGATGTTGAAATTACATTAATCTGAATCGAATATTCCAAGCAAAGCTGCTGCCAAAACACACACCCGTTTTGGTAGCAGGGATGGACGGAAGCCAGCGCTCCTCCTTTAGCCCCCTACAAAGAGTTCATGTAGACTCTTTAAAAAGTTACTGAATGCATAAAGCGGGGGAATGTCATCGTCACCTGACAGTAATGATCACATTTCATGGTAAATAATTACCAGCTCCCAATTACAAATGTGAACTTCTTAAACTGCCATAATTCATGGCAACATGCGCGCTGCCTCCAGCCATAAATCACAATTTTTGCTAGGGTGTGGGTGAAAGAGCCATCTGTGCTGATTTGCAGCAAAGCCTCAAAAAAAGCCAGTTTTATCAATATTGCATTCGTCTTTCTGCCCATTCCTGCTGGCCTGAGATCTTCTGAATGATCCTCGTCATTCTCCTTCCCAGCAAAAGCCACCAGGACATGTCTCCCAAAGCACACGCCTGCCCCTAAAAGAGCCATTGCGCAGACCCAGAGACCCGCTCAGCAGTTCCCTTTGCTTGCCTACAGCACTGCAAGGACTTTTTAACCCATGTACACAGGACAAGACCCATTTTAAGAAGGTACCGATGTGTCTTGCTCGGTTTTCTGCAGCACTGCATCTCTTGTGAGCCTTAGGAGACATTATTCATTTTTTGCCAGGAGGCCCATCTAGCAGCAAAGTGCCTCCTCGGCAAGGCAAGCAGGCAGAGCAGCAAACCTCCTACCTTAGTGCTTACATCTCCGTCATGGTCCAAATGACTCACATCCAGCTGTTTCAGCACTCTCTCTCTTTTTTAAAAGCCAACTCTATTGGTGACTAAAGCTTATGTAAGTAATCTAAAACCTCAGCATTTACAGTAGGAAAGCACCGCAAGGGACCCCTCTCAGACTTTAAGCTTCTGTAGGATTTTATTTGGGGGTATTTTATTTAAAAATGCAATATCCTTTTCATTTCTTTTTTAATTTTTCTTTCTTTTCTTTGAGGAAGTAAAATAGTAGAACTTGGATGGCAATATACTATTTACAAAAATGAACTTACCTCATTTGTGTAAGAAAGTCTGTCAACCTTGATTAGAAAGCAGTAATTCTTAAAAGGAGTCACGTAAGGTATTATGTTATTATATTCTCCAGTCATGAAGCGATTGAAGTTTTCAGGACTTTTAAATTAAAAAGTCAAAAAAAAAAAAAAAAAAGAATTTGCAGCTCAGGAAATCAGAGCATCTGAGAATTACTTGCAGGGTTGGTTTAAAAAAAAAAGTCCAAAATAGTTCATCCTGTTTAAGAGTTGGAAATTTTACAAAATGCATCGAGGGAGTGCTATTGAACTATGCTCTTTTCTATGTTTTACTATAATGGGTGTAGTTCCAGCCCAACAACAGAGTCACACTGAAGTGCTGTGGTGCTGAACCAGTTCTTAAATATCATGCTTTTTTTCTGGCTGTTTCATTTCTCTCTTTAATTCCAGTTGCTTGGCATAATGATGGGATACTGTACACACAAAACTGCTTTAAAAATGACTCAGTTACACTGGTGCGAGATGTGGTCATTTATACTGAGGTAAATCTGCTCTGTATCAACTTAGTTTTAAATCATTTCCTGATCAGATTAAGCTAAATCAATATAAACCAACCTTAAATAGATCCCTGTGTTTCCACTGTCTTAACTAATTTGATTTTCAAACACACCTTTAATTAAACCAGTGAAATTCTGAGCATGGAAAAGGCTTTGCAAGGAAGATTGTTTGGCTGTGATAATTGGCTAAAATTTTACTACATTGTTGAGTTAATGGTGGCCTGTGAAGCATAGTGAAAAAAATGTTGTGTCTAAAGAGCATGACAGTCGATGAGACTTTAGAAAAGCCTGTGCTTCCCTCATGGCCTGGAGCAGTCCAGATGTGGGAGATAGCTGTGGCCTGCCGAAAGACATTTAATGTATTTACAGGGAAGATGTGTCTAATTTCTGAAGCAAGTTGCTCTTCAAAGAATAGATAGCAGTGGGAGAAAGTGTTTGCATCTGCTGCTTGGATAATGTAGGGGGTGTTTAGGTGCTGTTTTTGTTCTGTTTCAGGCTTTTGACTTGGCTGTTATGAATATCTTTCACTATTTTATTAGAAGTGCAAAGAGGAAATCTTTAGTGACAATACTTGCCATGTTTTTGCATCATGGAGAAGTATCTCTTAATAAAAATTCTGCAGCTTTACATAACAGGAACACCTGAAACTTATAGCTTATCCCAGGGTTAAAATTATGACTTTTTTTTTGCAATCTCCCCAAGTCTATTTGTGCACACCCTGCTAGCCACACAAATTATGAGTGTGACTCAGATTCAGAAATCACACAGTATTTTTGGTTAGCAGCACCATAATACTAGCAACATATATATTTTCCTGCAAAGAGTTGATGCTCAAGAAACTAAACTGACCAAGACGCCTGTGTTTCATTACTGTCGCTTAGTGCCAAGAGCACACTGAAACTCAGGGAAGCTCTGAGCTGAACCTGCCTTTCCTAGGTGTCTTGTGCATCACCAAAAGTGGGACTGTGACACCAAAAAGCCATGGGGAGAGGCAGATGGGAATGAAGAGCAGTAAGGAGGGAGCTGTTTGGGATCACTGTGATTCCTCCCTTGCTCTGCCAATACTGCGGTAATTTGAAGTCCTCCAGAGCTGAGCACATCTGCTTGAGTAAGGTGTCTACTTCTTCCTTAAGGAGCCAGAGAGTCAACAGGAGGCATCTTTTGTCTCCACATACTCTTATGAGGGCAAGGCTTAGCACGTATTAAGAATTAACAGTATGTTTTAAGTGCCTTGTACCTGGTTCTGTTGTCTTTTATCTCATGTTTGATGTGTTTGATATGATGAACATTATGAAACTTACCAGGAGATAGAAAAGAATCCATCTTCTCCATAGCATGACATTTTGATAAGGTTTTATCACAAAGTCTTAGATGCCTATTAAAAAAGCAGAGTCCGGCAGGCAGGCATCAGTGTGCAGATTTAGTGATTTTGCAGAGTGTCAGTCAGGAGAAAGGGGGAGGAAACAACCTGTTCCTGTGTTACCTTGTCAGGTCCTGGCCCTGTATGACTTGTGGAGGACAAGATTGCTCTCTTTTGGGGAAGTAGAGGAGGATGGTTGGGGCTGTTGTCCTTGTGCTCTCCCTGTTCTCTCTGGAAAGCTGTAGCAGAAAAGATAAATGTGGTCGATATGTCCTGGGGAGTAAAGTGGAAAAGCTAAGTAGAAACTCCGCAAATGAGGTGAGATGTACGGGTAGAAGGACATCACTGGCACAGATCACCTAAAATGATGCACATGTGTCTTGTGTGGCACATCTAACGCTGAAGGACCAAGGCAGGAGTGGCAGATGCAACCTTCCATCTCAGAAGAGCAGGCAATGAATCAGCAGCTGAGGGTAGTGTCGGGCATCTAGCCCTGACTGAACTTGATTGCAACTAGTCCTGACTAAGCTTGGTTCTGCTTGGGCTAGTTTGCTGGTAGCTAAGCCAGGTATTCCTACACGTAGTAGATAGAGACACCTCACTTTCTGTCTGAGGAAAGTGAAGAGGGCTATTGCATCCCATGTGCACCTTGGCTTTGCAGTGGGAGATGCCCCCAGAAGAGTCTCAGTTCACACACTGTGGACGCGAGGGGAACTTTCTCTTAGCTTTGGTGCAATCCTTTGCTGTCCCCAGGCCAGTGTCACCCAGGAAGTGCTATGAGGCACCCTGCAGGTGTTCTCCTTTTTTAATTACAGAGGTGAGTTCATGGAGCCCCAAACCCCGTCATGCAATGCCCTATCGTGACTAAGGGGTGTTTTCTCTCATCAAGATGAAACATATTGGAACATGCAGCCTGGAGGCCTCCCAGATGGATATTGTAGCTACTCTATTTAATTAATTCAAATTGTTTGGGACCCTGAAAAGCTGCCAGTGTGCCTAACAGGCAACCATTGAACATGTCCTTGCTTAGAATACTTTTGTAGAGTATAAAAGAAGCTAAGAATGTGCAACCTGACACATTTTAATGACTTGCATCCCACCTTGTAATTTCTGTTTTTAAAACCTGGATGAGTCAGAAGAAGCATACAGAGAATTCAGCCGCTAGCACAAAGGAAGCACACCACCCAGGACCCCATATTTTATTGCAGTCCTAAAAGTTACTATTAAAACCCAAAAGCTCACTCTCCCCTATATTGGGTTGTTACTGCTATTCACTGTGCCAAGAGCCTCAGTGGATAATTGGGGCTGATTACTGTAAGGACCTTAGCAAAGCTATGAGATCCAATCCCTGCCTTTTTCTGCAAAAGAGCTGAACTAGGAAGGTGAACAGAGGATGGAGTGAGAAGTTTAGGCGAGGAGAGATGCGCTGACTTCTGCAAGATTATGCAGTAAGCCAGTAGCATAGACAAAATTAGACATCAGATTTGAAGGGTCAGATCTGGTGTAAGAGATTATCCAGTCACCATTTGAGAAACAGATATGAAACTCCCTTTAATGAGGATCAGACCTGCTCATGTACATATTTAAGGAAGGGTAGAGTAAAATTTTATCTTTCAGCTGAAAACTCCTCAGCAAACTGCCCACCCTGACACTCCTGCTCTTCCTATCACAGGGCTTAACATACTACTGATATTCAGAAGTGCACAGATGACTGAAAGTTGGTCCAAATTTTGTCTTTGTCAGTGGTCCACAGAAAGTCTGGGCAGAGGGGATGTGAAAGAAGAACTGAGAAGCAATTTGAAATAGGGTTAATATTGTTGAATGTGGAGATAAGGGCACATAGCCTTACTATGCTAATTGCAGGTGACCTCCTAGGGAAGAATCATTGTTCCTCGAAGGCTTGATCCCAGCCATGAGTGGAATCAGCGCAGTGGAGCTGTTTGTAGATGATTTATGACTGAGAGAGCGATGCACTACTCGAGCAGGAGGTGGCTGTGTTATGGTGAGAGTCAAAGAAGGGTGAAGATCTAAAGCTTCCCTGCGAACAGTGGAAAGAGAACAATAGGATCTGCAGATATTGCTGAAGACTTAGGAAGATCATCCACAGGAGATATGAAGGATGGAAAAAAAAAACCAAGAGTTTTGGAAAAAACAAGAGTCATAGTCACCTCTAGAAAGGGATAACAAACAGGACATTCTTCCTCCATTAGGTGATATTTTGATGGATAAAACATCTGTGCCCAGTGCACATAGGTTGCAAAGATAATACTGCAGCACTCTGCAGAGCAGTGAGTTCACATGCACAGAGACACTCAGCTCCTCACCAACAACACACCCACATAATTCTTGCAGACTTCTGAATGGAAACGTTCCAAAAACAATACCACAAAATACATCTCTGCCCTTCTTTTTGTGATAGGCAGTGGTGTAGTTAAGGGTAGACTTGGTTAGACAAAGTATAATCACTTTTTATTTTTGGAGGCAAAAGTTTGCCCGCTTTTTGGCAGGTATAAGTGTGGGCATACCAGGAAAAAAAGACACAACAGCCTTGTTTACCTTACATAGCTTCTAACCCTTTCACTTACTGAAACTGCCCCCAAGATGATATCCTTTATAAACGCCATGGTATACGCAATGGTGTTGTGATAGAATCCCTGATAATATCTCAGCCGCTCAATGAATCAGACATTGTCTTCTGCATAATTGTCTGGGCCGCTAATTAAATGAAACAAAAGAAAGCTAGAACTTCAACTATGGGCTTTTTTTTTTTCCCTTGCAAGACCTATTCTTGTCTGTATTGAGGGCTGTGGGCTCTCTGAGTCGGCTCCTGTCTGACTTGTCCCCCACTGCAAAGCATGAAACATCATCACTCTTCACATAAGTCCTTCTTCATGGCTCATGTTTCAGAAATCTTCAGCCACATTGACGTAGATGTGTAAGTGACAAAAGCACTGCGGTAAGTCTTATCTGGCAGCTAGCTGTCTGAAAGGGACCAAAATGGAACAGGCAATTTGCTGTATCTACGCTGGATTGCTGCCTGTTCTCAGATTTTCAAAACCAGCTGCCCAGTGAGAAATTTTCAGAAATTTCAGGTACCAAAAACTGCTGTACCAAAAAGTTTTTACTGTGGTAAGCATCCTCTACCTTTTGTTCTGCTCTATCTATGCAAGAAAAAGTAAAGATAGGAGAGTAGTAAACAATAGTGATTTATAGATCAATGTCCTAAAATTTGTAAATGTTAATAACAATAACAGAGAATTTATAGAGCTAGCCAAGAAATTAATAAAATATTTTATTTATATTTCATGGGGAGGAGGGTGCACTAAAATTGTCTATCATTTGGGCAACTTTATTCAAAAGCCAGAAAATAGCAGTAGATATGACATTTTTTTTGTCCTGTCTTTTGTTTTGCATAGCCAGTTTCGTGCAAATGCATGGTTAGAAAATATTTTTAGAAGTATTTTTTAAAAAAAGTATTTCTCTAGAATCACTTGCTTTTACTATAATTGGAATCATCTTTCTAAGGCCACTTGCCACTAGTGAGAAGCACCTCATTTTTACATTCCCTGACTCTGCATGTTTTAGTTAAATTTGATGTTTCAGGAACTTTTCCCCCAAAGATATTTTTTTTATTAAGCAAAAGAAGGGCATGGGAAATAGCTAGATCTATTGTTTGGAAGTTTAGTTTTGTGAAGTTGGACAGTTTTTGCAATGTTTGGCAGAAAAGTTTCAAAGTTTGTTAAGGCATCTTCTGCAACCCTATCAAAAATGTGAGGACCCAATACCTTGGGATCCATCCCTCTGGGTGAGGAAAACTGGAAGAGACATAGGTCCAACGCCCTATTTGGATCACATCCATAGTTTCTCAAAGTTCAGGAATGTTCTGATCCAAGGTTGAATTTATTTCGTAATAGATAAAGGAGGTCAGATTCAAAACTTACTTGTGGACCCATGTCCAAACTTCTCCATAGTTTATTTTGGTGCTGAATAGTTCTACTCCTAAATATCCAGAAACAGGCTCAGTGGAGAATTCAAACTACAGGAGTTATATGATGGTGTAATGTGTTTATCTTTTGCTATTGCTCCATATTTATTTAAAAAGCACCCATCAGGATGACTCCACGCACTTGGGTAATTATTTAAAATATACACTTCTATGGATAAAACTCCAGGGCATCTTAATTTGCTGTACTGCAATAGTTCCTGTGCCAAAGCAATAGCCTTCCCCAACTTGCCATTTTGATTTGCTGGACTTGTCATCTGCAATAAATGTAGGAAAATATAATCTTGCTAGGATGCCCCCAAGTCAGTAAATCTGTGCTTTTTCGTACAAAGAGGCTGGAATTTATTCCAGAATGGAGGATCCTGCATGGGGAGATAACTGAGTGCCTCCTTCCTGAACAAAGGATCTTTTTGCCCAGGATTACACCTGCATGAGAGGAATATCTCTTGAAGAGCCACAAGCCAAGCACAGGGGCTAAGACCATGTATTTCACTTTGACAATTCATATTCTGACTTGGGTTCTAGTGGTTGTAAAACACTACCCTTTTGGAGGTTTTCCACACTGGAAAATTGCATCATGATAAAACACAACCCCAAGGAATCTTGGTAACTAAGACAATGCTAAACATGCTGCTAAACACTGAACACAGACAGGGACTGTTGTGTTTAACATCACATCAGCTGGTTGTGGTTAAGCCCAAGGGCTGACCAGCTGCCACAATGTTAAACATGATGGTGTCTTCCTGTGCTGAATATTTAACAGTGTGTTAGTGGCCATAACTCTCGAGGGTCTTTTTCTAGCATGATCTAGTTTTCCAGCCCAGGCAAACATTATGCTGATATATGTGACTGCTGCAAAGTACCAGAATAACCAGATTAGGACAGTTTAAACGTTACTCTGATTTATGCCAAAGACTTAACTCTTCCAGCTGAGCTCCTAATGAGAGCAATTGCAAACACCATGTTAGTTCATGGCTTTCCTTTATTCCTGCTTATCTGACCCCAAAATAGCTGGAGACTTACTGCAGTAGACCAATGGTGAAAACAGCAGTAAAATGGCACCATGACCGGCCTGTTTTTTTTTGCAGAGTTCTTATCTTAGCACAGGAGAAAGGGGATGTGGATGTGTGCACGGTGTTTGTGTACCAGCAAGATGGTGAGGAAAGAAACGAGAAGCATCTGCTTTCCTTCATGCGATTGGGCATGATATATTAGAAGTACTCTCAGCTCTGCAATGTAAAAGGATAACACAAACTTAACTCTACTAATGGATCAGTTCCAGAACTATTTCAGTCCCAAGAAATATATGACGTTTAGATGTCTCTTTTTATTTATTACCAGATATCAGACTCCTGTAGAAACAATAGATCAGTATGTGAATGGTCTAAAAGCTAAGGCCAAGTTTGTGAGTCTGTGCAGCTTGATGCATGACAAACTCCCCGCAAGACTATTGGGTTGACCAAATATTTGGCTTTTGAAAGGAAAAATAAAAGAATATAACAAATGAAATCAGTGCGTTCCCTGAAAATGAGAAAAAAAATATACATCTGGCTATCAGTAGGAAATGGAAACCCAGGTAGGTGTTATTGAATGTGTAATCTGATATCTTAGATAATCAAGTGTAGAAAAAATAATTAGGCACTTTTTTTTGGGGGGGTAATAAGAAGCAGAATTTAGCTCTTGATTCAGACAACTAGATGTGGATTATTCCATGTGAGTAAGGTGTCCAAACTCTTATTGCACCCACAGAAACCTAGTCAATATGTTGGTCATCATTACCTGGAAAGAAATACAGTAGGCAGAATGTAGGTGTCAATGTTAGAATGAGCACAAATTCCACTCTATAAAGACCAAAGTTTTAGNTGTAGAAAAGATAATTAGGCACATTTTTTTTGGTAATAAGAAGCAGAATTTAGCTCTTGATTCAGACAACTAGATGTGGATTATTCCATGTGAGTAAGGTGTCCAAACTCTCATTGCACACACTGAAACCTAGTCAATATGCTGGTCAACAGTACCTGGAAAGAAATACAGTAGGCAGAATGTAGGTGTCAATGTTAGAATGAGCACAAATTCCACTCTATAAAGACCAAAGTTTTAGTACTGACTGGATCAATACTTACTGCATGGGAGCTTATACCCAAATGTACATATAGGCAGATACTTGTTTTTCTATATGAAAAAGTCTTCCTGCTTTCAGGAAGATTACTGGTCAGGTGGAAGACTGTCATCTAAGCTGTTCTACTCTGCTGTGTCCCTTTGCTTTTGACTTTGCAAGGTGCAGACCATTGCAAGAGGCAAACTGTCTGCTTTGGACCTGACAGCTTGTCAAGACACAAGTGCTTGGGAGACAGTGGGCTAAGCTGAAAGAAAGCAACGGGTCAGCTCTCACTGAAACTTTTCCTTGGGTAGAACACTGTTCTGGGTCTTTCTCCTCACTATATCACACTGATTTCCAGATCATGAAATCATGGCTTCAACTGCACTACTTACAAATTTGAAGCTGTTTGGGCTGAACAGATCTTTGAGATCTTCTGCTATAAGGGAGGAATAAACTGGTGAGCATTGAGAGTGTGTCCTGAAGAAATTACATTAAAATGCACGTGCAATGTAGTAGTTAATGACAATTTTTTCTTTTATTTATATTTTTGATAATCTTTTATTTTTTTATCACTTTCTATAAAGTTTGGATTAGTAAAAGAAAAGCAGACAGTAAAAGTGTTAATANACTACTTACTTACAAATTTGAAGCTGTTGAAGCTGAATATCTTTGAGATCTTCTGCTATAAGGGAGGAATAAACTGGTGAGCATTGAGAGTGTGTCCTGAAGAAATTACATTAAAATGCACGTGCAATGTAGTAGTTAATGACAATTTTTTCTTTTATTTATATTTTTCATAATCTTTTATTTTTTTTATCACTTTCTATAAAGTTTGGATTAGTAAAAGAAAAGCAGACAGTAAAAGTGTTAATAGTGAAGCACCAGACTACAAGATACAAGATTTACAAGATACAAAGGATGAGCCTGATTGCAGAAACACAGAAATATATACGGAGAGGAAAGCTGGAGGACAAGATGGTCTGAGAAGTGAGGCATGAGTAAAGAAAAGGCTAAGAAGAGAGCACTCAAAGGAGAGAACAGAGGCATTGAATTTTTCAGGTGAGCATGGGAGCTCATCAAAGATTGGGGCTCATGGGAATGGCTATGTTAAAGATGATGGAAGAGAAGGGTGACTAAATGAATAGGAGAGGGGAGAGATGGGAGGACAGAGGAGCATAGCAAAGCTGAACTCTACCTGACATCCGTCTCCACTTGCAGTTTTTATGAAGGCCTAAACCTGGGCCCAGATACTTCTAAGTAAAATAACATCCATTCTGGCGATCTGATTCCGTATATGATCATCAAAGTCTCCCTAGCAGCTTATACCAAGTGATCTTTCCTCCATCATTATGGCATTCCTAATATGTAGTTGGCCTCAAAAGTTTTTGCTCTTCCTCCAGGTGCTGCTATTTGACACTTCCCCAAACCTTTCACCATCACTGCAGACCCTAAGAGCATGTAGGCACCTTCCCCACTGGGCTGGCAGCTGACCTTTTATCCAGTCTTTCGATGGATGAACAGCTCCTCAAACAGGAAGCTTGGAAGATGAATGGCATATAGATGGAGATGGAATTCAAACTTCTTAGGAGTGTGAAAAATATGTAAAAACATAGTTGTAGTTTTAGGCAAAATAGGTATATAACTGTGGATAGGGTTATTGGTAGTGGAGAGGATGAAGAAGGCCCTGACCATAGAAATTTTGCACCGAGGAAAGTGACAGGATTGGATGAGAAGACAGGAGAGCAGAAAGGACAGCACCAAGACAGCCTAGAAGGATGAGCGTATGTTTCACAAATGGGAGTTTAAAAAGCATGAGAAAATGAAGAGGACACATAGAGGAAAACAGTTGGTTTTGCCAGCTATCATGAGGGAGCTGCAAGATATTAATGAGGTGTTATCAAAGAGATGTGAACCTTAGCCAAGGAGGATTGATTTAGGGTGGAGAAGATTTAGGAGTCATCAGCATAAAGATGATAAAAGAGGTGATAGGAACGGTTGTTGTCTCCCACAAGGAAAGAGCACTAAAGAGGGAGGGAAGGGAAAAAGGAAGATCACAGAAAAACCACTGGACATATCAGCTGCAGAAGAAGGAGCTTGATAGAGACCTCTGAGAAGCTGAAAAAGATAGAGGAAGAAGGAAGAAAAGAAAGAAGATAAGAAGGAAAGAAAGAAAGGTCATATTCATAAAAAGAATAGCTGAAGTATACAGATCCATGGATGGTCTTCAATAAAATTTGAAGCCCATCTGAGAGTTTCCAATACCTAGGGGTGAGTCACAGAAGTAACAGGCATAAAGCTCTGGTCAGACTGCATGCGACAGAAAAAGAACTGAGTATTATGACTTTGGTATGATTCAGAGATTAATGAACATGCAGTGAACTGGTAAACTCTGAATATGAGATATGAGCACAAGAGAGATGCAGTAAATATCAACAGCTTTCACTATGCCAAAATAAGTTCTGGTGGCATTAGCAAAATTACAGAAGCCCTCTCCTCAGCAGACTGAGCAATACCTTCAAAGCTGCTCCCTGTTCCAAGGGTGCTCCTGCTCCAAGGGTGTTCCTCACCAAAAGGGTAGCAAGACTGATGGTAGATTATGTATTGTCACTGCCAATTGACTTGAGTATGGTGAGAGTTTCACTTCTAAAGTTCTTGGCTAAAATGGTTAGTTCCTAATTTGACCTAAATTCCATTGCAGCCCTTAGGTTGAGGGTTTCCTGCTCTGCCTAGCCTTTAAAGTGCCCTTGGGATGAAGGCAGAGTTCAGGTGACATTAATCAGGGTCAAAGGGACAAGGGTGTGATGCAGTCTGAGTCTGATTTCCCCCTTAACACAGTCCACGGACAGATCTGGTTCGGCATCCACGGCCTCTCAGTGCTCTGAAGGAGGCAGGGATTCCCCAACAAGAAGTGGTGACAGCAACCTCTCTGCTCCCTGCATGCTTGGGGTCCTGGTTTCCTGTCCCCATGGTATGAGGGACAGTAGAATTGTTATTTATTATTACTATTGCCACAGTACTTAGGACTCTTCACCCTCACCCTGGTAGTCTGATCTTGTAAGAGAAAATTATTCTGCAGCGTGGAAGGAGGCTGTGTNTGAAAAGGTGTATAGGGACGAAGGCAGAGTTCAGGTGAGATTAATCAGGGTCAAAGGGACAAGGGCGTGATGCAGTCTGAGTCTGGTTTCCCCCTTAACACAGTCCACGGACAGATCTGGTTCGGCATCCACGGCCTCTCAGTGCTCTGAAGGAGGCAGGGATTCCCCAACAAGAAGTGGTGACAGCAACCTCTCTGCTCCCTGCATGCTTGGGGTCCTGGTTTCCTGTCCCCATGGTATGAGGGACAGTAGAATTGTTATTTATTATTACTATTGCCACAGTACTTAGGACTCTTCACCCTCACCCTGGTAGTCTGATCTTGTAAGAGAAAATTATTCTGCAGTGTGTAAGGAGGCTGTGTCACAGGGTCACTGTGCTCTGGAAGAAGCGCACCCCAGCAACAGGGGATTTTGTGTTTGCAAATGCATAGGGTTGTGAAAACCCTTCTTGTCTAGTCCCCAAATTATCCTGCCTAATGGGATAGCAGAGTAAGCAAGCAAAACTGTTGAAGGATTTACTTGCTGAGCCAAAAAAAGCCTGTAAGTAATTAACCAGTGTTTTTGCCTTGCTGAACTTTCACAGCACTGCCAGTGATAACCAAATGGGACCTGCACTGCACAGCCTCATGGAAAAAGCGATCTGGACTTGTCCTTTCTTAATTATAATAAGTCTCTTAAGCCCCGGGTGATTAAAGATGTCAAAGTTAAGGTGCTAGTAAAAAGAGACAGCGAAAGGCAGAGTCATTGCCCATTTTCTTTGACATTATAAAAATAAAACTACAGAGTAGTCTGATAGTACGTGCAGTAGGAGCTACATTGTGTTCCACTGAGATGTCAAGCCATGGGACAAAACTGCAGGAGATACAGGAAAGGCCACTGCCATGGGCAAAGAATTTATGCTCAGATGTTTGTGTGAGGGTGTTGAGCACATTGTGAGTAAGAGGCCAAGGGTGTTCACACTTTTAGCTGCAAGGCTAGAAACAAGGAAATTTTTATATGCAGGTTCATTTTTAATTTGATTCCTAGAATTCAAGGATCTATAAGGTTTGGCACTTTTTGTTGGATGAAAACTGGGACTGGCATGGGTTTTACATGAAACTTTTATTTGGTGTCTCTGCCGTAAAACTAAAGCAAGACACCACTCAAAACCATGCTGAAGTTTTATAAGTCCTTTCCCACATGCCATGGATTGAGGAAAATACATGACTAATTAGTGGACTAATATCCAAACATATAGGCAGTCATCTTCCAAATTTAAGAAGCCCAGTAAAAGGTGCTCATTTTTAAAATATTTTGTGACCATTCCAAATTGACGACTAGTGAGAACCTACTTCAATTATTCCCTTTCTTCAGGAGTCTCTGAACATCCCCAGACATCAGGATGTGTATGATCTGACTCACCAGTGCAGGATGCCCGAATTTCTGAGCTGTATACCAAAATATGCAAATAGCCATCAGCAAACTGATTTGTCAGAGGGCTGAGGGAAAGGAAGATCCAGGAATAATTCCTAGGCATGAGCTTTGCAGAGGTCCTGCCACAGGCTGCCACAAGTTGTCCATGTCCCGGGATTCACAAGCTGAGGCACAGGGCAGCCAGGAATGGTGGCCTGAGCTGCCCTCTTGTCTCACTTATCTCCCAGCTGGGCAAGCAAATTCCCAACTGATCCGAGTGCGGACCAGCCCTTGCTCCTGATCGCTTGACATAACCTCAGGGAAGAGAAGAATGTGAATTCTTTATAGAGCTGTATAGTTTAAAACTAAAGGATATCTCTGCATCTCCTAGTATAAATTAACATTAATAGCTTGCAGTATATTATAAGGCAGGGTATGACACATGAAAACTCCATTCAGCCCATCTACACTGGATTAGCTAGTCTGAGAGGAAAGGCAAAAATGCAGAACATATGTAAATATGGCTCTAAGAACAAAAAGTGAGAGTTTAACAGTGGAGGAAAAGCAGCTTAGTGTCAATGCTGACTGCAGAGTAGCAATCCTGGAGGCAGTACCTCTCTGATCTGACAGAGGCAGATGCTTTGATACGGTGCTGACCTGGCAGGACCTGGCGTGGCTGCTGTGGGGCTGCGGGGGGCACCTCTGCACCTGGTGTGCTCCTTGCACAGTTTGCAAAACCACCTCGTCGCAACCAAAGTACAGACTGCTCGGGGTGCATTGTCATTGTCATCAGAGTCATCATTTGCAATGGCCAGTTTTCTGCTTTGCATGTATCTGTGCTCTGCAGTCAGGCAATCTTGAGGGGCTGTCCCCATTCCACACAGCCGTCCCTCGACAAAGCGTGGTCTGTGGTGCTTGTGGTGGAGGTTGCAAGCAGCATAAACCTGCAGTCTCTCAGATGCTTTGTTTTCAGATATGCATGCAAAGCAAGATCCCACTGTTTGTCATGTTAGGTGGTTTCGGCCTGAACGCTACATTTGTGCACAGTTCTGTAAGGGTGTGTGTTTGCTGCGGCCATTCTAAGAGCTGCCAGATCTGCTCAAGAACAGCGAAAAGATCATTTTTTCCCTCTGAATTCAGTAGAGGTCTCTGAACAGTACTTGTGTAAGTGTAAGGAGAATCAAGCCTGGGAAGCCTGTAATTATCAGCTAAATAAATAATTTAATTAATACAAACTCTGGGCTAGATCCCAGGCTGACTTGGCAGTTTTATTTTGTTTCAGGGAGGTATAAAAGAGTGCCAAAGCCCCCAGATCTAGCCTTTAGGGACTCTTCTTCTGTAAGAAGGTCCAGGTGTCACGTAGAGGGGAGGACCTAGCCCTGTAGGTTAGCAAAATACGTCAGAAATAAATAAAAACTGACCCAACTGAATATTTTATTATTATTATTATTTCTATCTTCTCAAGAGCTCAACTCAGTTCCTCACCCCAATCTCCCTTCATTGTTTTTTCATCTTTGCATACCTCTAAATTTCCTGCCTTTTGGCTGGGACCAGACATATGAGAGCCAAATACCCTTATAACTGTTTTTGCGTTGGTTCCAGCCCAATTGGAAGCAGGAAATGCTAAAAATCTCATGAGTAAGCCTGTTCTCAGGAGACTTCCACTCCAATTTTGCAGATTCATGACTGTTTCATGCTTTGAGTAAAGCTCAGAGATGCAAACGAAGCCAAATGCTACAGATATATAGGCATGAAACATGCAAGGGAGCCAGCTGAATTTTGTATGTCTGCATCATCCCCTGATAGCTAGATGCTTGCCTGAACCAGACTACTGCAGAATCTGTTTTAAGCTGAATCTAGAACCATATTTTTTCTGCACATCTCCAGAAATTGCTCTGCACTGATTTTTCTGAGGTTGAGGATCAAGTTATTTCTGTACCTGAGAACAGGGACAAGAGAAGAAGTAAGCAGACTGCATCATGCTCCATTCTCTCCCCTTTGAGCTTTTTCTGTTTTACAACACTGATGATTTCAGGCTGCAGTGTAGCTTCCTCTCAGTAACACTGTTTTCACTCTGGATGTGACAGACTTGTCTGGGATAGTGTAAGCAGCTGGAGACAGCACAATGTGCACAGGGGCACTGGCAAGAAATCAGGACTTGGCATTTGTACTGGTTGTCAGATGGGCTCCACTGTCCCAAACACCCCTTAGCTTTCCTTTACCAGAGAGATGCCAATCCAGGCTTCTTTGCTTCTCCAAGACTTTGGTCCTACAGCTTTAGGTGTCCCATCGAGGCTGTGTCTGTGTTTTCTGTCTTATTTGCACTTATTTGTAGCCTTGCTGTATCCTTGCATCATGCCACTGCTGACCCTTCTGTCTTTGCCTCTGTCTTCCGTATACCCAAGGAGAGATCCTGCTTGCCTGAACTGGAAATTAAGTTTCAGGCAGACCATGTCTTTATGTAGCAGAAGAGACTTCAGCATTTGGGTAAACGGCTGCTCTTCATGTTGATATTATTTTCAAAACATCTTTAAACATTGCAGCTTGCTTAAAAGCCTACCAGCCTCACAGAGCCCACAGAGAGAGAGATTCTTCCCAAGAGCAGTTCGTAAGAGAGGTCTCTCTGTTGCTGTCCTGGCTGTGTCGATACTGTGGAGATTTTCACGCCGCAGCCACAAGGCACTTAGGACACTGCCCATTGTGAGACCTCCTAGAATAAACCCATCCATAACCCATAACACTTGGACACATGACAAAAATGTTTGGTTTGAGTTTCTTCTGTGCTGCAAGTGATGTCCTGACAGTAGTTTTAAACTGCTTTCTTCTGAGAAGAGCACTCAGAGATGACAGCTCTGCAAATACAGGTTACTCTGCACAGTGAACTGGAGAGCAAGCTTGCCGATGGCAAACATGTGTAGGGCAGTGCTTTTTCACACTACCGTGCAAGTGGAAATTTCTACTAGTAAGTAAAAACAACAAAATCTTTTGGAGAAAGGAGGGGGGAAAACAAAAAGTCTGAAAGTAACTTGGGAAGCCCATGGAGGAATGGAAAGGGGGAGAGTGCTGAGTTCTCTTCATATCAATGTGATTTTTATCACCAGTGCACAAATAATCCCACATAATACTGCTGTCCTCACTGTGTGCTCAGCAAACAGCATGGGCACACAAAGATTTATGGACCTCAGCCACTGTCAGCGAACCGGGGAGATTTGCTTCATGAGGCCTGTTTCTGGGGGAGGAAAAAAAAAGCTGAGAATGTGTTTCTTTGCCTGCTCTGGAGCTAATCAGAAGAAACTTGTTTAATAAGACCATCATATTGTATTGTTTGTGCAACATTAGCACAACATTAGTGTCTATTGAAAGTGGAGACCCATTTTAAGTGGCACTGTACCCAAACACAGCAAGAGACAGTAGTCTCTAGGCTTATCAGCTGAACAGACGAGATCCTTTCCAAATGGGGAACTGATACACATAAACGATGAAGTAATCTGCCCCACAGATATTCAATATGCAAACCCAAGCATGACAGCCAGCTGCAATACTGAAGCATGGTAAGAGATTTAACAACAGGAAAACAATAGGCATTGTATACTGCAGGCTTATAAAATAGGACTGGATGACAAAAAAAAAGGTTCTTTCCTTCTTTTCTCCCCTGAGAAATGATAGATTTTTGTCAGACACAATTTGGCTGAAAATTAGAATATGTGCTGATTGGAATATCTTTCGTTTGGTGGCCTTCAATTATTTTAAGGACAAATATATATTTTTTTCTGGAGGTAGATACCTCTCATGGAGAATTTTATTTTTGACCAAAAAAGAGAGGCAACTTTCGCGTTGCGAAAGAAATTCTCCTTTGATGGAAAATGCATAGCGAGACCTGACACAAAGTACCTTGCTGTAGGTGCCTTCCCTCAGTTTTCTTTTTCACCCAATTCTGTCCTGAGGTCTTGGGAATCCTGCGCCGTATCTTGGCCTTCATTTGAAGACAACCTTCTGCTCCAGCATGCTGAGACCAGCTCCAGCAGCTCTAGCAGAAATCTTCCCAGTTTGAGTGTTGGGGTGCTGCTCGGAGGAGGTGGAGTAGAAGAGAAGAAGGAATTAAGAAGTGAAGAGTGATTCTACTCCCAACTTTTAAACATTTGTTTAGCTTTAGTTTAAAAAAAAAAAAAAGAAAAAANCCCCAACTTTTAAACATTTGTCTAGCTTTAGTTTAAAAAAAAAAAAAGAAACAAAAAAAGAAACTAAGTTTTAGCTGCTCTGGTGAGGGAGAAAAGCCAGAAAACATGAAATTCGCAGCCTCAAAACCCACCCATCTGCAGACGGGGATTCCTGGTTTTCTGCTTTGTTTGTAACACCAGGGGTTGAGGACCCTGCCCATGCCAGGTGCGCCGCGACTCTCCATGGGCAGCCCTGGCACTTCCCGCCACGTCCTGGGAGCTGCTCTCTGCCTGGCACCTGCCTCCCGCTCTGCCCCCGAGCTGGTTCTCTTCTGCCTTCCAGTGGCAGAGAAGGAAAGTCCATAAGAAGAAGCAGGGAGGACCTTGCTGCACAGAAGTACAAGGACGAGGGCAAGTTGTGAAGTTAAATGGACCTGAACAAGCAGCGATTATTTATTGCAGAAAAATATGAGCATATCCAAGGACCATATTGCACATCAAGAAGGCTGTGTGGACTTCTCTGATTGCACTGAAATATGCCGGCACCTGAAGTGCATTGCAGAAGTAGCAGCATGCAGCAGCTAGACATATCCTTTACTCTAGTATTGAGTATTCTGTAAACAGAGCCACATGCCAATGTGCTTAAAATGGCAAAAGATCTTCAGGTTTTAAGCTCATTTGTATCAGCAGTTCTACTCTTACTTCAAGGTATGTGCCACTAGACCCCTACCTACAGTGCTGTTGAAAAAATGAACAGAATATATTTATAGATTTGCAAAAGTGAGTATTTCTGCTCTGCTGAAAAATGGTATTATTTAATTTTTAGAAATTCTGAGCGCTTTATTGTCAAGATATCTAGGCCAAATGTTCTTATCAAAATAATTTTACAAATTCTAATACATTAGAAGAATATTTGGATCAAAGCTAAGACCAGATGTTGTGTGACATCAGCTCCATAAAGAAATGCACTCAGACTTTTTTTCTTTGTTGCCTGTCACTTTGTGAGATGTATACTATACCACAGAGTAATGAAAAGGTTATGCCAAATGCTAAAAAGAAAACTCTCGGCTTCAAATACTATATAAAAATGAAAACATAAATACAGTTTTTAGAAGGATGTGTCTCCAGGGGGCAGACTGGGTGGCCCTTTTGGTAAGAAAAGCCTCATTTCACGGGACATCTTTCGCATACAGTTGGAGGACAACACACATTGTTTGTAAATTAATTCCGTAGCAGAAAATGAGTTGAAAGGGTGAACACCACAAAAATGTTTTGCAAAGCTGCCTGTATCTTTTGAAGTGAAATCGGTTGAACAGTTATGGTAGCATGAAGACTTGTTTGGTTGGAAAAGACCAGTTCAGTATATACTAGAGGAAATTCATAGCATCTCTGTCTTAGCATTGCCTCGGGTTTTTATTTTCTTTTTCTGTTTTTCAGTTTGAAGCACTGAATTCCTTGCACAAAGGCCTCTTTGCTGGAATGCTGGGTGAACGAAGGGCACGCCATCGGGGCAGGATGCTTTCTTAACGTGTGAGATTAGCATGTAGGCAGCACACAGTGAGCATTGTATTTATTCCCTGAGTGACTACTTCTTACAAACCACTGAAAATTAACTCTCAGAAAGGAGGACAATTATTTGTGTTAAGTTTGATGTCAGACCTCACTGGTCAGTTGTTAGGGAATTTGCTTCAGGACATCTTAGGTCATAAGCTGTTCTCATTGTGAATTAATATACCCTGGTAAAGGTTGTGAGCAATCTCTTTGACTGACTTCTTACAAAACCTTCCACATTGAGGATCACCATTTAAGTTAGCGGGTACTCAATGCAAGCAGGGACTATATATGGAATTGGAACGCATGTGAGCAGCCAATACAGATATACTTAACACCGAATCCCTGTCTGAAAGGACCACTAAGCCAAGACCATCTGCGTATCACTTCTTGGACTGTGGGAGAGCTTGGAACATTTTTATTAAGTGTTTATCAAAGCATGATATAGACCATCTGCCTCATGTTATCACCTATCCTCCATTTGTGACCAAAAAGGTACACTTAATACCAAATGGCTCTTTTTTTCTTGTAATAGGTTTAAGAGGGCTAAAATTTTTATTACCTTGGATGGCAGGGAGCTGCTTTTTTTTTTTTTTGTATACTTTTTTTCCAACAGCCTGTATCTTTTTAAAGATCATATTCATCAGCAGATGATAAAAACAGCCTGTACTTTCTTAGCTCATTTTGCTCTCAGAGTTACTTCTAGTCTCCCTCATGGAAGCTTTACTTTTTTTTCTACAGAAGTTACCATACAAGTACTGCCTTAGATTCAGGAAAGTGTACATATACATATACACATATATCTGCAAATACATATGTATACACACGCACTGTGTATATGAACACACGGACATGCACACACACACATGTATAAATAATCTGTGTAGAAACTGTGCTGATTACAGCTGAACTGCAAGTAGCTCTTCTGACAGGGAATCCCCCAGTCCTACCACATTACTGTGTACTACTAAAGTAGCAGATGAGTCAGGTTTCCCAGTAAATAGCACCAGAAAGCAATGGCAGCGAGGAAAAGTCTCACTGTAAGAAGATGACTTTCATGCCTGCCTTCTTCTGTATGCATGTTAAGTATGCATTATTCCTTAAAGGACTGGAGGTAAATTGGGTGGATTACAATTGCTTTCCACACAAACAGGGGATCCAGAGCATTTTCTGAGCCATTAATTCACTAAAATTCTCCAGCAGGGAGTTAAAGTTTCACAAATTGCATCATCAGAAAAAAGCTGCCATTGGCCAGTGAATTCCCCAGGGATCCGGGGCAGGAACAGCAGCTCCTGGGAGATAACTAACCCTTTCGTGCCTGTTAAACCCATCACAAGCTGGGGAGAATAGCAGATGGGCAGGTAGCATCTGGAGCCGCTCCTTCTGTATAAATAAAACGATACCGATTTGGGCTGTGTGAGGAACTGTTTATTGGTTTGGCAACTGAGACTTGCTTTTCTCCTGAGGGAAAAAAAAAAAAAGAAAAAAAAAGGGGGAAAAAAAGGAGAGAAAGAGAGGCAGTAAAATTAGCTTCACCTGGCATTTTTTTTTTTTCCAATTTTTTCCAAGCCTGACTAAAGCCTTACAACTGTTTTGGACTAAAAGTGGTTTATTTCACACGGGGTGAAAGGATGTGGACCCCTTTCAGATTGTAAGGGGCTAACTGGAGGAGAGAAAGGACCAGATGAGAATAACAGCTTGGAGAATAGGGGGATAGAGGCCACTTTAATGCGAGGGTCCCATGTCCAGGGTATGCAGCCACCTGCAGTCCTGTCCGACGGGAAAGGAGCAGGGGGGTGAGGCTGAAGGGGATGGAGGACACCACTCTTGGGGATCAAAACTGCAGAGGAAGAGGAAATCTGAGGAGGAGCTGAGCCTGGGAAATTACTGCCAGCCTTTTAAAATGTCAATTTTGTCAGTTTGAAGATGATGAGAATTAGCAAATTGTTTTAAGACAACTGATTTGTTTGTAACAAAATAAAATTTCTCACTTAAAAAAAAAAAAGCCCTCAAACCAGCTTTATATGTCTAAAATAAGCAGTATTAAAGATCATGACTCGCTGAATAGCAATCAGGTCCTTACTAGTTTCTGCTTAAAACTGTAGAGTTTTTTGAATATCGGAGGGGATATCTACTCCTCTGTGTTATCAAATTATGTCTCCAATGTGCATGTGCATTAGATCTGCCCTAGGTCTGTATTACCTCTGTTCTGGGTTGCCTGAAGTGTGACCTGTGGTTAATAATCATTATGTACTTTTTTTAAAAAGAAGTAGGAGTAAAGAGGTTGTAAAAAAAAGGTAGTGAAAAACTACCTGAATTCCTACTTCCTTTACAGTGTAAGTGCAGAGAACTGTGCTCTGTATAAAAATGCGATGGGAGGCTGCCACCCCCCAGGATGCAAGGTCTGGTGTGCACGCAGAAACCGTTCGTGTTTCATTTAAGCTGCCTTTTAAATCAGACTGGGTAAAATCGGTTGCTTCTGCCCATTCTGGTCAAGCAGCTCATTCGGTTTAGTTTACAGGCTCAGCGGTGGCAGAACGAGCATCAAAGCACTTGCAAAACAGCTAAGAGGGTCTGCGCTTAGCGCTACCCCGATGTAGCAAAACTGTTTTAAAAACACGCGCTTGGTTACGTGGTGCAGGGCAGCATAGATAACACTCGAGGGCCGGCTGCCGCGCTCCGGGTTTCCCTTCCCACTCCGTGTTCCGGAGCTGTGATCCTCACCTCAATTACGGGGATAACGACTGGAGCAGGGAGCAATGCACAAGCCCTCCCAGTGCCTCTGCTCCATGCTCGGCACATAAGCAAAGGAGGCACCGCTTTGAATAAAATTGCTTTAAATGGCATTTATTTCTGACTCTTACTCGCCCTTAATAGCTTGAGATTCTGCTCTGGATTTAAGATTCCTGCAAAGCCGTGTTGTGGGGGTGGTGTCTTCATTTATAATTCTGCTTTACAATCTTTTGCTTTGCTTCTAAAGCAGACAGATTGATGGAATAACCACTGTACGGTGGTGCCGTGGTTGTAGAAGTGCATGTTCTGTTACATTTTGGTGTGGTTTTGTTTTCACACACTGGCTGTATTCTTTTTTTTTCTGTTGAAGCAACTTTTTTTTTCTCTAATACCTCCAGCCACAAAGTAGTTTCATCTCAGCAGATGTCTTAAGCGTAGTTCAGCTGCATCAGCAGATATTCCGGCGATGGTATTGCTCCCCTGTGACTCTCAACAGGGATTTTATTTTTTCTTTTTTTTTTTATTTAAGTGCTGGCAACATGGTTTATTTATAACAAGGACCATATTTCAAGAGCGTTTTCTATATCCATATCTATTTCTTCAATCTTTATCTCAGTAAATAGAACGTTGTGTTCACGTTTAGATTTTTCTCCCCCACACGCACTCTCCACCCCGCTTACTTTCGCTCTTCAAACAGCAGAATGACTAAGAAACGTTGGGTGAAAGTGCTGTTTGACCAGTATTATAGTCTAGAGCAGGCTCAGCGGCACTACGCAAACATTTTCTTTGCAGCATTAGTTCTTTCACCTACCAGATATATCAAGCTAAAAGTTCGTAACACTGCTTTTTTCCCTCCTGAGCGTTTCAATCTTTCTGACATCTGGAAAAAGTGGTTTCTGACTCGGTCCTTCCTGCATAACTTCTGTTTAAACTCGATTCGCAAAAAGATATAGTGTTTGTCTAGGGTTTGGGTGATTAAGACCATTTCTCCTTTTGCCTGGCAGCGCTACAGCTCTTTGGTAGAAGGAGCCCCAAAAGAGCTGCTCTGGGAATTGTCACATTTTATGATGTATGAGCTTCTTTTTCTTTTTAATTTTACCACAAGAAAAGAAGGAGCAGGCTTCCATCTGCACAGATCTGCTTGGCCCCTCTGAAGGTCGAGGCCCAAAGCTGGTTAACTGTTAAAATGAAAGGCCCAAATCCTGCAGATTTCTCCCATTCAAAACTCCCGTTGACTTTGCTAGGTGTTTGGCTTGTTTAAAAAGAGAGGGACAAATCGTGAACACGTGAATAAACCAGCTTAGTTCAAGGGGCTCACCCTTTCCGTGGACTGGGGCTGGGATGGTGTTTTCCCTAAGAGGGGACAAGAGCTAATGTAGCCCCTGGGGTACAGCTACGGTTGACTCCCTCTTGTCTTTTTTTTTTTTTAATTGATGAATTCTCAGAACCGCAGACCCCCTGGCTGATCTCCATTCCTGTTTTCTCCATGCACCATTTCTGAGCAGAAACGGGCAAGGAGCCACTTACCTTCCTGCCCCCAGGCCTGTGGAGTACTCACCACAAATCCAGAGGCAGAAGAGCTGGTTACATCACTGACCACTCTAGAAACTAGGGCAATATCTTATGCTAGAAGTTTCCACTGGCATAAAATAGCCGAGGTGAAAGAGCTTCAGCTTCTGCTTCTGAACTGCAAGCAATATGAAAGCTGATTGAGATAAATTAAATTTGTCTCTAGGGTGAGACGGTCTGGAAATCACTTCTGCTGTGAACTTATCTATTGATAGCAGCTGGATGGGGGCAATTTCCACATGTAGGCAAGCTCTGTTCCTCTGTGCTTCTGGATAGAGGAAATACTTCTGGGCACTGGAACACAATTACCTGCAGTGCAAATTTGTTAGCAACTTCGGTCAATGATCGTGCTGTCAAGCTGGTCCTGGCTGATGGGTCTGGCACAGGCTAGGAATGACTCCAAGAGAATTGTTTGAATGTGGCCACCGCATTTTGGAAAGTATGGCAAGTTTGAAATACAAATGTGGGCTGCTGTAGGCCTGCTGGAGCCAGAGACTGGTCCTGGGCACGTTTAATTTACTCATTTGTTTACTAGTAAATTATATAGACTTGAGTGCCCTTAATATTTGTGTTATGGACATAGGAAAACATGAAAAGAGAAGCTAAAAGTTCCCAGTAAACCTGCTTGAAACTCTTTCTGCTTAACTATTGCTTAAAGGCATACTCATTTACTGTGTTCTTTTGGAGATGGGACAATTTTAAAAGAGTGGTCAAAAGAATAATGTTTTTCTTTTCCCAGTCATGGTTAATAGTTTTCTCACGATTAAGGAAGTCATTTAAAGATCATTTTCCATTTCTCTTTTCCAGTTGCCCTACCTTGCTTGTCCTGACCTTAAATTAGTTAATTGAAATGGCGACCATCCTGGATGTGCCTTCCCGTTCCATGTTGCAATCCCAAACTCTGTCTTGTCCCCCTAAAAAAATAAATATAAGGACTAATTATCTGCCTGCACTACTGCTTTCACACCATCCCATGGTGGTGCTACTTTACAATCTGCTTCATTTATGACTGTTTTGTACTGTCATACAGCCACCATGGTGGATGATAGAAATGAAGAGAGAACTACTCCTCCCCATTGTCCAAAATCACAAAACACTGACAATTCAACAGAAAAAAAAAAAATCTATAGAGCAGGCCTTTGAGACTTGTTGCTGTTTTCATCACCAGCAATGTTACCTTTGAATAAAATCAATGCAGAGGAGAAGATAATACAGCCTCTGTCCTTCATTCACATCTCTAAAATGCCTGGAACAGTTCTGTTTATAAATAAGATTGATAATGTGTACTATTTTATCTACCATAATAATCTCTTTTTGGGATATAATTAACAGGAAAAATTTCTTGGGGGTAAGATGCAGTTAAATGATTTGTTAATCAATGGTTTTGGTTATAGAACTAGCAAGGTAGACACTGGTTATTTGTATCTTCCTAGCAAGGGACTGCCAGGAGACCGTCAAGGGTTAAGTGACCGCTGTGTGGTGATGGCCAGGCGGTGTGAGCAGGGCTCTGAGAGCAGCTACCCCCCAGAGCCAGCACTAGCTCTGCTGTGGGCCTCAGGGTGCCTGTGTGCTGCTGTGTCCCCACTGCATGGGGACTCTTCGGGGAGGATCACGTATGCCTTCAAGCCCGCCCAGCCTCATGGGCAAATGGGAAGCTGGAGACCTGGGACCTGTGCCTGCCCTGGCTGTAAATTTGCCCTCGGGGGGCACTGTAAAACCTATTAAGATGTTCATTTTCTCACGGGTCAGGATTTATAGGGCCTGGCTGTGTAGGTGTTTCTCTAGGTGTACGGTGAGGACTGCCATCTCCTCAGTCTCAACCTTACCCTTTGGGCCACCCTCTGCAGCAGTGCAGATGGAGCCACTTGGGATGTCAACAACATGACATTTGCTTAACTGGATTGAAACCACAAGGCTCTTAGCAATGGTGACAACTGAGCTGGAGATGGCAGCAGACCCTTGTCATGAAAAAAGAGGCTTGTGGTTTCAGTCTGGCTTTTTAAATTGTCTATTTCCAGAATGTCTCAGGTACCTTTTCTAAACTCACATACTGAGTTGACTCCCCTGCAGTTAATCCTACTTTATCATGGTGTAAATGATGTGATTAGGTCCTGAATCACCTAGAAAATAGTCTGCTGGCAGTGCTGTAAAAGAAGTCCCTTTCATCTACAGGCACACAGACCTCATTGTTTTAGTAGCTGGAATCTACATCGCGGCTGTCAAGGTGCAAATCCTGCCCATGGTGCTTATTTGATCAGCCCTAATAGCTCAGTGAAATAGTTCCTTCTGTGATGTTAAGTGAAATATTAGGAGTCTCATGATAGAGCCTTTAAACAGCAACAGCAGCAGTAGTGGCTACACTCTCGTTTCAGACCCTTTCTGCCATTTTGACTAGATAGGCCCAACTCCTAAATCCACATTCATGCCAACCTATCCACAAAAGCCTTCCCTGAAAGTCCTTCTGGAGTCCTTTTGGTCATAGTTTCCCCTTGACCCTGTTTCTCTTCTACTTTGGGCAAATTCAGCCCCGACAGATGAAAGATAAACTCCATTGAATTAAAAAGAGTCACATTTATTTTCATTTCTCCACTCTAGGAGAAATTTCAGCTTTGCAGGAGAAATTTTGTAAAAATCATTTCTCCTGTTTTCTGCTTAGGAACTAAACAGATAATGTTCTCTTTAATATGAGATAAAGGCAAGGTAGGCCCAGAAATAGGAGTTTCTCTGCATTTGTAGAACAATTTAGCCTGCTAACGTGTCTGAGTATTTATACAGTGGGAGAGAAGAAATTTAAGGAAGTGGTATGTTACATCATAGTAACAACGAATGCCAGCACGTTGTATAATATTGTCTTTCCACTCCTCCCTCTAGCATCCTTGAAAAGATGTGCCACTCAGGCTTTAAAAAATATATTTAGCAATGAAATCCAGACCAATTAAACAAGGCTCAGCAGTGTCTGTCTATCATTACTGTTTGATTGTTACTGAAAATTGCTTTTCACTGAATATAACTGAGAAGACTTTAAAGTACAATAAGAATGGCAAAGGAAAATTACTAACCTGATCATTAAAAACATTGCTAAATAGTAGCATTGAACTTTTTACTGACAAAACAAGGTTCTGGAAGAAATGTGGAAAAAGTGATTTCGTTTGAACACCTTTTGGCCAAAAAACATACTGCCTTCAATGCAGCCTAATAGCTGAGCTTCTTAGGGCACTAACCAGCCTAGAGAGTCTTCACATCTTGATGTCTGTGGTTGGACTGCTTCCCACGAGTTAAAACTACAGCTGTGGTGAAGGTTAAGTGTTGGAGCCCTGCCATGAGCTGTTTGTGTGAGGTTTGCTGGTATAGCACTGGTACCCTGGAAGAGGGCAACATTTTAACGAATGCAAGAAAGCCACTTGGTGCAAGATCCAAAATAAGCTTTTTGTTCCCTTGGTGGGTTTTAGATGAATATATCCAAATCTGTTAACCCCAAACTCTTTCTCTCAAAAATTTCTTCATCTGGCCATTTCATTTTTGTCCTGGAAAGCCTTTAGATGTCAGCTAATCCTTCTGGGCTTTGCCTAAGCTGCACTATGTTCTGGACCATCAGAGACGTGTTTCTCAGGGTCACTTCAGGGTTACAACTGTGGAGCCATGCTCCATGCAAAGCGAACGTGAAACAAGGGAGCGCTCACAGTGCACAGTCCTTCACTCGTTAAAATAAAAGAGAAAATGAAAAAAAATCCAGTACCTTATTAGGCTGGAAGTTGGATGCAAAGACTAAGGGGCAGTAAAGCTGGGTTCACCCTTTTCATCAGCCTGTGGACATTTAAACCCACATTTATCGCTGAAATGGGGAGTACTCTGAATCATGCCTTTGAAAGTGAGTTTGTGTGGGAGAACTTTTCCATCCTTCCTACTGAAGCAGAGCTATGGTGTAGCAAATAACATGGGATTCGTGAAACAGGAATGAAAACCAAGGGGGAAGATGACTCAGCCTGCTAGTGGTGAGGGCGCTCAGCTGGTGAAGTGCACCTGGGACTGATCTGTGCTCCCAGGGCTTCTCATGAATTTCTGTTTAAACAGATCCTGGATTAAAAAAGAAATAGCCATGTGATCCTGTCTGCTAGGTTAGAAAATCATATATCCTCATGTTCCCTCTTTCTAGATGAAGTCTTGCAATTTTTTGTTTTGCATTTGCAGGGTGAGGGAGGATGATAGTGGGAAGGGAGGTATATGGAAGCCCTTCAGACTGAGGTCTTCTGTTTCCCAAGCAAGTGGCTATTCATAGGAAAAAAAAGAACAAAAACAAACCCAACAACAATAAAAAGGCATTTTCACTAAATATCTCAAGATTATGAAAAGAGTGAAACTAGATCTGCTTTCCTAGATAGCAGTGGCAGATCCCATGGAGCACTTTGCAAATGGTGAGTAGATGGAGGCACCTTCTGCATTTGATGTGCAAGCTCCAAGGTGGGCCAGAATTTAAGACCTACTGATGTGGCTCTGAAGTGGTCTCTGTGAAGTATGGATTCTGGGTTTTGGGGTCAGAGGTTTAGATTATTTTCCTGTGGCCACAACTCTTGCCTAGCTGAAGGAGCCAATCCGGGTTTTGGATTTTGTCTGGGAGACCAAGACTCCTGCAGAAGTGACAGCACCCATCTTTGTCTCAGCCTGGCCTTTGGTGAGTGCCTTTGAAGCCAAGGCTGAACACAACGTGCCACGTCATCTACTTCTCTCAACCTGCTAAGTGTCCAGCAGTGTCACTGCTTGGTAACTGTTGCAATAGAATTTTGGCTTTACACAATGCAGTGCAGTATATTTGGCTCAGCAATCTGACAAGGGTCTGCCCTTTGTGTCTCTTTATCAGTATTATCTGACACTGAGTTATGAACTGCTAATGACCCAAAGATAATGAAAGTCATGTCTCAGAGAGCTCACAGTTGGAAACACTGATGCAAGAAGTCAGGAGAACCGCTCAGGAAATCCAGTGAGAAGAATAATCTGTGTTTGAGCATAATGTATATTTTAATTATTTTTTCTTTTGCCTCGCTGATAGGAAATGTGCTAAAAAAGAAGCTTTAAGAGAGTTTTCAGTGGACTGATGGAAGTGGTTCCATTTTCTTCAGGTGAGCTTCCTCCCATTAGCTTTTCCTTCTCGGAATACTGGCACTTTGATAAGTGCTCATGGAAAAATGTCTTTCATGCCTAGTGAGGGTATGGGCATTTGGGAGAGTATATCAAAGGCACTGTATCCAAGTACCGGGAATGCCTCTGGTTCCCACATTTGAAGGACCAGGAAAGGTTTCTCTCCAGAGACCTGGCAGTGTCAGAGGGTGCAAAGCAAAAGACAAGGTGAGACATGGCTTGAGATCTGCTCTCTCCTGTCTCTGTCCCTGCTTTTGGCTAATTTGCAGAATCTAGCAGGCCTACAGCAGGCACACCTACATGAAGCATTTGGTGGCCTGGGATTGCCTTCTAAAGATGCTTGTCTCAGGTGTCTTCATGAGAAAGTGCTTAGGTTAATCTCCTGTTGAAGCCTGTAGGCCTCTTACTCCGTTAAAGCAAGATAACGATTCTTGTCTAAATTATTCAAGGTTTATGCTGGTATGATCTGGAGCACAATCTGGCACCAGGATCTTGCAGATATGCCAAGAAAGGAGGCAGCTCTATGTGAACACATACATTCATTATACATATTACCCTAGAGAAACAAGCCACTGTCTCCACTTGCCACTTCAAAGGAGCAAAGTGAGTCTGTTAAGAGTAAGGCAAAATCTTTAAGATGCCTCCAGGGAGAATAATTGAGATTTCGTTGATCAAGAGTTCGTTGATTTGCATAGACAGCAATGGAGACAGAAATCTCATGCTTGGTTTTGAGTTTATAAGGCACCCCTTTTCCAAGTATATTGTTGTATGTGAGTCTGAAATCTTCAGCTAAACCACTGTAGTCCAGCAATGAGGCTCCATGATCTTCACAATATGCTTTTGTTTTTGTTTTTATAAGTCGAGAATATGCAGCTGATGAAAGACTGCCACAGATTCTCTGCAGAGCGCTCACAGTCTGAATCTTTCTCTCATGCCACCAGAATGACTCAGTCATTCTGTGACAGAAGTTTTTAGCAAAGATGCTTTATTACCAGAACTGTGGCATCCAATAGAATAAGGAAGGTCATTACTTTTAGAAAATTATTCCTATGTTTGAAGTTCTTTCAGAGCCCCAAACTGAAGAAATTGCAGGGCTCCACACTTCTTTTCATTTTTTAATGAGAATGAATATGCTGGATATCTTTAATTGGGCAGAGGTAAAAATTCATTAATTATCAGAGGATGAGTTTTCATCTTCAAGTCGTGATACAGTGGCTGGCCTGAACTCCCCTTGGTAATAAGATATCCTGGCACATTGACTAACAGCCTGTGTGCCAGCTGCTTTGGAAAAAAAAAGGGGTAGATATTCCCAAATCCTCATTATAATGAAGTACCATGAGTAAGAACAAGCGTTATATACTTTCCAAATGCTTTTTGATGATATGACATAGCACCTTTATCCAGCTTTGCTGATTTACACATGAAAAATAATTGATTGTCGCATGTTCCTCTGTGTTTCGCCACCACCCTTATTTTAGCAGCAGCAGCAGCTGTCTTGAGGACAGAGGCAGCAGGCTGCATACAATCTTGTTACTTTCATTCTCAAATAGAAAACACAATTTGCTGAGTTTAGGAGTTTGTGGGAAGCTTGGGTGCTAAAAAACTTGCTGAAACTAAAGGAGGAGAAGGTGATAATCAGAACAGCCTGATTTTTAAGTGGGACTGTCAATTAACTTATTCAATCTGAGTTCCTTTCTGCTGTTGTCTTTATCAGCTGCTGTTATTCCCTCATCTGTTACAAATGCCCAAATAAATTAAATGCAGAAAAACATTGGATGTCAAAAATGTTAACTGAAAATTCGAAGTGATTGAGAGCAGTTGCAACCTCTATGACTTGAATTGGGAAGCAGCAATTGCTCACGACAGGAAAAAAAAAAAAGTCCAGAAAGAGTTGAAACGTAGTTACTGACATCAGGGTTTGCAAAAGTATTGGAAGTTTATAGTTAACAGAAGATTTTGCATTTCTGTGCTGAATGTACCCTTTTGTGCCTCTAAACACTGCTGGAGGCTCCAAAGATGCTCTGGGTCTTTGCTGGTTCTGATCAATTTTATTCTTAAATACGGCAGCTAAAGAGCAGCTAGGGAAAGTCTGTTTCTGTTGGCCAAGGTGATTTAGGCAGTGGAGAGTGGTGATACTAACTTAGCTAACTGTCTCTGCCACTCTCAGATTTCCTTTATCAGCTTGAATGGTGCATTAACTTTTTTACTGGTTTGAACACTTGAATGAAAAATACACAACAGGCAGTGTTTGAAACTGTTCAAGTGATTAGTCTATAATCCTTCTGCTTTAATCTTTCTGTACATCTCTTTTAGTCTGCTTATGCGATATTAACAGTAACGCTTAAAGTAAGGAAATAATGTTATGCATTTGTACTATGGGTAATATATCAGTCTTTTCCCCCCTTCTAGCTCCTGAGTTTATTAACTGATTTCAAGAAGCTTTAAGAGGGGAGTGGAAAGCTCAAAGATAAAAAGTTTCTGCAAAAGGTCTGCAAGATGTATGCCCAAAGAGCACATGAAACCTCCTCTATGATCTGGTTTCTCCTTCCAAAATGGATGGGGGCAGAAAGATTCATAAAGGTATGGAAAAAGATTTCCCTCCTGACCACCTAACTGAGCATTTGCTGTGGGTCTGTACCGGGCAGCCAAACTGTGCTGAAGCAGCCCTGGCATCTGCATAGGTCCTTATATCCCTTGGCCCACCAGCAGACTGGACCATGATGTTAAAAGATATGAATGGGGACACAATATTGTTGTGGGAAGGGTCTAAGGAGTGCCGCAGTGCACAGGGATGAGGGGGCTGAGATTACTGCCCTACTGGGGCAGCAGGTGAGTTCATGAGGATGAGTTCATTGCTGTGATTCATTTGAAGCCTCAGTCAACCATGAAGCATAAATCCAGAGGAAATCAGAAGTAATTAGCAATGAAGTTCATGGAACTGCTTGTTGACAGTATATAACATTCCTCTGCTCAGTTTCCTTTGCAGCATCAGGTTCTTCTTTGCAGACCTAGTTATATGAAAGGTCGTCTTTTTAACCCCAAAGTAGTTACGTAATGGCTTTAAATGACGAATTGCTCTGTATCTTAACTTAATGACAGTGGCACTTGAAAAATGTGGTGGTGATGTATGGATGAGAAAAACATGGCTTAGCTTCTGGTCTCATGCCAGGACCGTGTTAGTCAGGCTCTAGAGTATTTTGTTTTGCTGTGTTCAAGTACCCATACAGAACCCATCAACACTGCATGCACTGCACCTGATTTCAGCACTCAGTTTAGGCACTTTATTGGCCTAATTCTGATCTAATGGTAATTTGAATCAGGAGTGACTTGATTTAAATTGACAGGGATAGGACAACACATTTAAGGCAGATACATCAGAATCAGGCTTCTAAGATCTGCTCTGACTTCACTGTGCTCATGCAATAGCTCTAAGAAACGCTGTCTATTAAATGATTTTTTTTTTCTGTCTTAAACTTTATATGCTTTATTACAACATCTCTAAAGAGCTGGAGGCTTTTTGGAAAGAACTGAATGTTTCAGGCCCTTATTTATTCCCAAGCCAGGAGCAATGCTGGTAGCTGAAATGTGAGCTTCTCTAGAGCTCTGCAAATGACGTTCCCTTGGTCCCAGGGGCCATCCTCTCATGGGGTAGGAGGCAACTTGAATATAGCTTATTTTTCTGAGTTGGCTTTAAAGTTTACGATTAGTTAGCCTCATGTTGAAAAAAGTGGATTTCTCCTTCCCTTGCCCTCTCCTCATCCTCCATTTTAACCCTTTCTGAAATACAAGTAGGGTATGGTAATATATTCTGACTGTACTGATGTCATTCTGACAGTCCCTTTCTGGCTTTAAATCTGGTGATTCTTTTAAAGTCAGTGATGTGGAACTGTTTGAAGCTTTAGCAGCTAGGGGCTTTCTAATCTGTGATGGTTTTGATGCTCACCTCAGTTTCTGGTGGTTTATAGTACTGGAATTTTCTTCAGTGTTATTCATCTTTGCAGAGATTATTCTTGTAGAGTGGTCTAATCATTTAGCAGTATTCACCTTTTGAAAAGGACAGGTGGAAACACCTATCTTCTACAGAGGGACTGCAGTGGCTTGTACCTTTTGCTGTCTCTAACAATGTGTGTTTTAGACATGAATCACAGCTAGGTTCTCTGTCTCTTGATGAAAGAACATCAGCATCTGAGTTTACTGTGACTGAGCAGAGTTCTCCTTGTAGAGCTCCCTTCACTAGGACACCTCAAATGAGAGCCCACTCAGTGGGAGGAAATTGAAATCATCATTACAACTAGTGATTTTATTTTTAACTGTGAATCCAGTCAAATCAAGTTAGGCTGTAACCTGATACTTCAATTTTTAAGGCAATTTTGAGGTGAAAGAGAAGACATGAAGATCATCATGATACTATTTCTAGATAGGTCCTCCTGCAATTGAGTTGAGGCAATATAATATATATGTCGCCTATACTATGGTCTGTCAGCGGAATAAGACACTATCTTTTCTTTCTGAAGACCATATTTATTACCAGTAAATAGGTAATACTTCCTCTTGTGATGTGGTACTGTGAAACAGCCTGTAGAAAGGGTTGCTTTGTATTACTGCTTTCCTGAGAGCTGCTCTCCTGCCCTGATGAATGCAATGTCTGGGTCATGCTGTTTTATAAACAAAATGTTCTATTTCTGTTTCATGTGTAAAATGTGAAATGGCTTACCATGAGAGTTTGATTAAAGTAGTCGAAAAGACCAAAAATTGCTTGCGTGGGATTAGTTTTCCTTTGATATCAAAAACCCTTTGGGTTTTTTAGTCAGAAGGCAGAACAACCATACTGATAAACTGCTTCAGTCTCTATCTATCTGCCTCAAATAGCACATGGGATGTGAGAACTGCTCTGAGGATCTTAATCTGGAGACTGCTTTTTCCATGCCAGGTTAATGTCAGAACACTACATTACTATGTAGCATTTGGACAGTACAGGCCAGGTGGGTCTGAGGGTCTAAGTCCTCCCAAATACACATTTGAAGGTTGGTAAACTGCATCCTATTTTGCCATTATTGTTACTAAATATTGCTCTGTACTAAGAATCAGCTGCAGTACTGCCAGTACTAGCAGTGGCAGGCATCTTACAAGTCCTCTCACTACCTACCTTCCTGGTAGAGGAAGACTGGGTAAGAGATCACCTAAGGAAACTTGATACCCACAAATCCATGGGTCCTGATGGGATGCACCCTAGAGTTCTGCGAGAGCTGGCAGATGTAGCTAAGCTGCTTTCCGTCATCTTCAAAAGATCCTCGAGAACGGGGGAGGTGCCAGAGGACTGGAAGAAGGCCAATGTCACAACAGTCTTCAAAAAAGGCAAGAAGGAGGATCCGGGTAACCTCCGGGATGGAAGTGAGGCCAGTCAGCCTCACCTCCATCCCCGGAAAAGTGATGGAATGACTCATACAGGCACATGGAGGACAAACTGGACAACTGGGCAGTGAGAAACCTCATGAAATGCAACAAGGCCAAGTGCACGGTCCTGCACCTGGGGAGAAACAACCCTAGACAGGGTCCCCCTACAGGCTGGGGACCGACCTGCTGGAGAGCAGCTCTGCTGAGAAGGACCTGGGCGTCATGGTGGACGACAGGTTGACCATGAGGCAGCAGGGTGCCCTCGTGGCCAAGAAGGCCAATGGGGTCCTGGGATGCATTAAGAGCAGCGTCTCCAGCAGGTCGAGGGAGGTGATCCTGCCCCTCTACTCAGCTCTGGTGAGGCCACATCTGGAGTACTGTGTCCAGTTCTGGGCCCCCCAGTACCAGAGGGATGTGGAGCTGCTGGAGAGAGTCCAGCGCAGGGCCACGAGGATGATCAGGGGCTGGAACATCTGCCCTATGAGGAGAGGCTGGGGGAGCTGGGCCTGTTCAGCCTGGAGAAGAGAAGGCTGAGAGGGGATCTAATCAGTGTCTGTAAGTACCTCAAGGGAGGCAGTGAGGAGGATGGGACTGGCCTCTTTTCAGTGGTGGCCACCGACAGAACTAGAGGAAATGGCCTCAAACTGAAACACCAAAAATTCCACAGGAACTTAAGGAAAAAAATTCCTGACCAATGAGGGTGCAGAGCCCTGGAACAGGCTGCCCAGAGAGGTTGTGGAGTCTCCTTCTCTGGAGATCTTCAAGACTCGCTTGGATGCAGCCCTGTGCCACGTGCTCTAGGTGGCCCTGCGTGTGCAGGGGGGTTGGACTAGATGACCTCTAGAGGTCCCTTGCAACCTTAGGCATTCTATGATTCTATAATATGTTCATTGAGTGCAATGACTATGATGTGCCAAGTGCCATGTTTTTCTCACACCTGAGGTTTTTGTTGGCTCAAGAAGTACCAAATACCATAACTATAATGGTATTTGGGGCTGAATGAAAAGTGTTTTGTCCAGAATATTGCCATGAACTGCTGGCAGTCAATATTAGGCACTCTGTGGTCAGCCTAGTCTGGTATGTACTACCAAAACAATTAGAGAAAGTAGCAGAAGGATTTAAGATTTTCTAATCATTTTATTATGATTTTCTTATCATTTTATCAATGATTCTTTTGACAAAACCCATTTAAACTCATGGCTTTCAGAAACTCAGTTCCTTTTTCAAATATAGCTTGTAGTCTGAGACCTATCTCAAAGCAGCTATAATTAAACATGTACAACTGTAGCCTTTTCTTAAGGAGAGCAGAAGTAAATTATGCCCTTCTCTATATATAGGGATTATACTTAAATGTCCAGTTTTGGGTATGTGACCAAGAACACAATCTGTCTTTTCATTTTCTTTTAGGGTAGCGTAAAATTCGGTGATGGTCCGTTCCGCTTTTATACCATGTTCATCTCCGCAGTGCCTGAGTGTTTTTTAACTGCAACTATTAAAGTAACTTCTGCTGCATGCTTGTTCTTCCAGTTTCTTAGGGAGAGAAACGTGCATAACGAAGAGTTTTGAGTTTCAACAGGATGAAATGTGTATGTGTTTTTGGGTTCATGCGCACACACCCAATCTGATATATTTATATCTGAGTTACTTAATGATCACACGTGTCATTGGAATTTGATTTGTGTGGTACAGTCCAATCAAATGATACTTTGAAAATTTGTTTCAGGTTCTCTTATACTTCTAACTTAGTCATCTTGCATGGGACAGTAGCCAAGAGGTTTCATTGCTACATGATGTACTATGAAATCAACACGCAGTACAGACTAAACTAAAACTGGTGTTAGATAAACAGACCCAAGCATGGAATAAGTCTGGATGACCTGAATGAATGTGTCATATATTGCCATGAGTTATTGATGACCTTTCATAATTCACAAGTGGCTCAGGTTCCCTCCACCACTTCTGAGCTATGAGATCATTAATAATGTGTGGAAATAAATAACACATCTCGAGTCAGCTCATTGTATTTCCTATTGCTCTCTCTTTCCCTATATGTATGGTATGTATGTGTATAATATTTATTTCAGAAACAGCAAAATTCCCACCAGCAGCTGTTGAGAAGAAAGTTATATCTCATAGTTATATCATTGGAGAGCTATATTTCATAGCTGTGTGGCTATAGTCATAAAATATAGTCTTTTAATGTGTTAAGAAAACTCAGAAAAACTTTTATAGTTGTTTAAACCAATAGGGCTATTGTATTCAAATGAACTAAACTTTACAGTACAGTCTAGATTTGTTGGGTCAAATTCTACCCTGGCTTACACACTGAACATATTAGGAATTGCTAAAGGCATCAGTCAGTTTAAAAAAAAAAAAAAGAGAGAGAGAGTGACTTTTCAAACCCTCTGGGTATGGTGGAATCACACCAGGGAGGAATTGGTCCAGCAATTAAGGGCTTTTGACCCTAAATGTGCTGTAGCTTCAGTTATCCTTTGCCAAGTCTCCTCTCTTTTAACTTGGAGTAATGTGACTCTCTCAGCCAAAAGTTAAACAGATCCCAAGCTCATTGAAGTTAAATCTTTCCATTGAATTCAGTAGGCTTTGGAACAGCTCCTGAGAGCAGCTGCCATCTTGGTAAAAATCTATGTGAAAATTGTCCTTGATTTCACTATTAATGACCTTTGCGCTTCAGTTACTTCATTCCCATATTTTTCCAATACTGTATGTAAATGCTGTTTCCTATTCTTCATTGTTCATGCAGCTTTCACGGTCTGTTCTCATCAGTGGGTTTCTCTAGTGTGCTAATAAGAAAAATATTGCTGTTTGTAATCTCTTCTTTCATCTTTGTGTTTATTATCTTTTGAGAATGTATGCAATTCCATGGGTCAGGAGTGCCCCAGTGGGTCTGTGAAGGAAGTCTTGTCATATGTCTCAAACTTCCTGCTCTGTTTCTGGTGGGATTCTCCTAGAAAAGGCTGTAATAATTGAACCAATAAGACATGTTTGGGATGGGAGGAACACCCCAATGCATTTCATTAGGTTATATGGTAAAATAATTCATTTCTGCAAGTGAGGGAAGCCTAATTACCCAGCCAGAGGAAAAGGCATCATGTCCAGCTCCTCCAAGGAGATCTTCATCCCATGGTCCAGAGGTCAAACCAATCAAGATGAGTCCATGGGGACAGCTCTTAGACCACTGCCTGGGCTGAGATGGTGCTACCACTGAGGGATGTGGGACAGATTGGGGGATACAGGAGAAGAATATTTTGGGATTGTGCAAGGCTTACTATGGGATGTTCAGGGAAGGAACAAAAAGTTCAGAAAGGGAGGAATTTAGGTAATATGGAGAGGAAATAACATGAGAAAAGAGGAGAATGCAGGAATAAAAAGGGGCCAACTATGTGTAAAATGTATTGGTCAGTATGCTTGTCTGGAGGCGCACTGGGCTAGTTCAGTACCATCTGTCCTAACTCATTTCCTTTCCAATTATTTTCCCGGTGAGGGAATCTGTTCTGAGAACGTGTACATTGTGGAGATCTGAGTGCCGGTAACTGGAGCAGGGTCACATGTCGCATGGTCTCCTGTGACAGGTATAATGTCCACATTGCTGCATATGTAGTCATGTACTACTATTTTATTGATTGATTATTTATGGCTCATGATTATTTATGGCTATGGTTTCCTCACACAGGCAGTAATCCAGTGTGCCAATCCTGCTTTAATAGAAACCAGGTATAGTAGTGTTCTGTTAAATATGATATCAGATTGGCACCAAATTAGGAAACCTCGGTATTAATCTAGTGCCTGTATCAACAAAAGTTAGGTTTCAGATAGCAGAATCCTTGAATAATATACATAGATGAATAGATGAAACTTATTCAGACTTTACATCTATTTCTTCTCTTTGATATAAACTGGACTGTGATTTTACAATTACTTAATTAAAAGAAAGGCAGAGTGTAAAAAATGTATATGTAAGTAGGGCTTTCTTCTGACACATTTAATCACATTATGATCCTTAATTTCAGGACGGAATGGGAACATTTCTGACTCTCCACTGATCATCTTGGGTCACTTTTTACCCTGAAAAGTGGTTCTAGTAAGTCTAAGCATCCAGGATGAGGAAGTCCTCAAGCAAAGGGCTCCAGTGGTTTTGCATATGGCCCACTCTTTATTGCAACTTGGCAACACTTTGGGGCAATGTCTGGGTGGTGGGACAGTGGCGCAACCTGCGTGGCCTCCTTAGTTTACCTGAAGATCACTGTCTCATGGAAGCCCTGTGAGGAAAGAAAAGTTTAGTTGTGAGAGAGAGAAAAGTGGCTGAACTCAAGACATGTTGCTCCGAAGGCAGAATGCAAGGTCTGGATGGGGGTCTTTTCCCTGCAATGAAGCGATGCTGGTGTTCACAGCAGCCATTTGAGGTTACAACCGAGCTATTTGCAGTTGTGGCAGTGCATTCAGAGAAGATCTCCCGAGGTGATCAGGAAACTTGATACTTCCCAAATGGCTACTGAAGTCTGTGCTGCTGTTGGATCATACTGTCTATACCCTTCAAATAGAAGGATCCTTCACTTCAAATACTATTTTTGGGGGGCTGACCAAAATGTGAGTTCACAGACAGTTTCTCAAAAATTTCTACTTCTCTGGTAGCATCTGCCTATCTTTCTGCTGAATGAGCCAAGGATTCTACTAGCTGGACTAACTGCACAGAGTAAATCACCCTTTGGCCCCTGCGTGCAGTAACCTTTATACTCTAGCCATGAACTAATGGATGGAGTAGCATAGGAAAACTTGTATTCTTACTGTCTGGCCAAATAATAAATAAAAATGTATCATTTTGTAATGTACTTTGGAGAGGCGAGTAATGTCAATCTCACAAACATGTAAGAGCTGCAGCCTGTTTTTGCTTGGACAGCAAATAAAAACAATGTTTTCAAAATTCATCTAAAAATCTTTTTGCATATAATGAAAAATTATTTCTAACCTGTCAAAGAAGTAACTGATATTTTTTTAATCTGTGTAATCAGTTGTAATGCTACACAGAAGGGTCCTGGTCCATCTGCTGTGGATGGAAATCAGCATGGATCTACTCTGTCAGGATTTGTTGTGTTGTTCAGTGCTGGTCTCAGAGCAACAATGAAGCCAGCAACCAAAAGGTATTGTGATTCAGCAAAATAAGGAGCAGATTTAATCATTTTAAGAGTGTGTAGGTAATTGGTATCCGAAAAGTTTGACTAAGAACTCAGAAGTTGCTCATGGCCTCTTTGATGTGAATGGGAAAAATCCTCCTGGCATTAGCAGAATCAGGTTTGAAGCTTTAAAACCATTAGTGGAAGAGAATTAATTAACATACAGCAGATTATAGCTTTCCTCAAAATAGAGACGATGAAGTGTAAAAATAGCCTCAGTGTAGATTATTCCATGGACTGGGATTTCAGACCAAAGTGAAACATCAAGAATTAAAAAAAAAAAAACAAAAAGTAGCAGGAGGGTCAAGGAAACACAAGAATATTTAGAAACTGTTATATTCAATAAGTGTTAATAACATATTAGTGCAGAACAACAGTAAACTGAAGAAGGCAATGTATGAACTTGTGCAATATGAGTTAGTCGTTCGGGTTAGAGAAAATTAAAGAAAAAAAGAACTTTTTTAAAGAGAAAGTCTCTCTTCTACATGAATGAAGTGAAATCCTTATACTTGATTTTTAATGGATGAAAGATAAAACTCCTCAGGAAAAAAAAAAGTGAAAACACACATGTAATTAGTGTCAATTTAGAAACTGAGATAATGAACACCTTTATAAAATGTTTCTCTAAAAAATAAAACATATGATGTTAATTTAGATGGTAAGTTACCATGTGATGCAAATCTAAGGGGCAAGGCACAACCCTTAGAAAATATGAACTACATCTTAACAATCTGACAAACGTATTGAACCATGCACAGTTACCTTTTAGAAGGGTACTAGAAGGGAAAGTGCTAGGATGGGATCAGAAATGTTCTTGCAATCCTCAGAAAAAGAATGATCTTAGTAATTACTATTTTGCTTAGGTATTTTTAATCCAGAAGTCAACATTTTAAAAGGAAAATAATCTTTAAACAACTAGAAGACAACAAGATTCTGATCAATAACCATCTCTGTCAAGACTAAACACTGACAGACAAACCATTTTCACAGCCTAGAGTAATTAGTAGATGAAGAAAAAGAGGTAAATGTTATGTTGAAGGTCAGATTCTCAGCTGAGGGATGTAAACCTAGGCATTTGACTTCACTGTGTTTAAAAAAAAGCTGAAAATCAGACTTTATACTTTAAATCTGCATTTTTGTCAGAGTCTAATGAAGTCTTATCTGAAAAAATGAATTGGTTCTTAACATTTCTCATAACCTGAAAAATGGTAGAACAAGTACAAAATTGAGTAATTTGGAATGCTTTTAGACGCTGCCAAGATTATTTCTAAAATCCATTTTATTTCCTGACTTTGTTAATAATCCAGGAAGGGTCTAAATTTTGCTAGTGGTGCCTGGTACGTGTGATGAACATTAGAGGAAGACAATCCAAAAAATACATAGATTTAGGGGAAAAGGTGAGAAAAGATGGGATCTTTTAGGGAAAAGTTTTTAAAATACAGAATGAAGAAGTAACCTAACAGCAGTTTAGTGCAGTTTAGTGAAGTTTTGCTTGAACACAAAATAATGTAACCTCAATTTTATACCTGCATTTTAATATATAATCTATATCACTGATATCAAAACTCTTATTTTATATTCTTCGATTTCAAAAAAAGGAAATCAATACCAGGATTTCCGTTCACTTCCTTAAATTATCTCTTGAAAAAAATAACTGGCAATGATGTTATGTGATTAGTAGCATGTATATTAATAAACATAACCCCCAAAATATGTTGAGTACAAAAAGAATAGTTCTTTAACAACTGTGAGACAAGATATGGTTGGAAACAATCAAGGAGAACACCAAAGGACAATGACAAAATACTAGCCATGTCAATAAGCAATTATTTTAGTGTAAATTATGTGAATCCGTTTGTCATCCACTCCGTCTTGAGTATATGCCTCTGCCCTCAGGTCAATATGGGTTAGAGTCTACGCTTACGATGATTCTCCAACCATCTCCTGCATGAACACTCAGTCGTATTTTGGACATTACTTCAGCCTGAGGTTTGGTGTTCTCCAGAATAAAAACACAGCTACTGTTATTGTATCATAGAGTAATTTCACTTGCAAGGGTCTTCTGGGGGTCTTCTGGTCCAACCCACCCTCAAAGCATGGCCATGTAGAATAACTTTAAGTTGCTCCAGGTGTTGGCAATGCCTTTCTGCAGGCCCCAGAAGTATCACAGGTAGAAAAGATGCAAACCTAGTGCTGCTGGTATTGCAGAGTTCACTCTTCATTTCTTAGGTAGACACGGGTTTAGATTCCCGGGCGCTCCAATAAAACCAATAGTTTTTGATACAAGTTGGATCCTTTTTGTCTGCACTGGCAGGTACCCCACAAGAAGGAAGTGTTGTTAGCACACTGTGGAACTAGCTGAGCATAAACAGAGGAGGGAGGGCCAGCTTCATCCAACTGGGATGTGGTATCTTGTTTGTGAGAATGTAACTGGAAATATTGGTTAGTGGAAGCTCATATGTCCAGGCTCGCATATAGATTATACGCAGTATTACTCTGTTTGTAGTGAGAATGTGGGGCAATTACGAAAGTGAAATTTGCTTTTTCTGCAATATGTGCAACATTTATTTAAAGTGAATTGTTCCAGGGAACATCTTTGCCAAGAAACTCTTTCAGGAGATAATTTAAGGAAAATGAGCACCAAAGAATGGAAATTATGGGATTGAATTCGCTTAATTCAAATGGAAAATGTCTTCATGGTTTCTACCCAGCAGGTAATGCATATGTTTATTGCATTATGGAAATTACAGAGCTAGTTCAATTATTTCACTATTTTTGACATTCTGAAGATCTTTCCATTCCTTCTGATCTGAAATTGATCCTTTTCCTGCTTATTTTATTATATATTTCCACAGATTTTTGCCAGTATTTTTATGAAAATCACTTTAAAAAATCATGTTTACTAATAAACTCTCTTCTTCTTGAAAGTAGGAATAATAATGAAAACAATATTAAAGTATATTTAGAAAATATTGACATATGCAGTTACCAAAATTGTAATGGGAAGTACTGATGCTGCTTGAAAAATTCACTTTCTAAAAGTGTAGGCTATTTTCAACAACAAGATGGCATGAGATTTCCTAAGAGCTATCATAAATCATGGATTTGCAGAACAATTCTAGCTGCTTGTTAGGCTGAACCACTGAAGGCCACCCCCTGAGCCTGACAGCCCAGCTGTTTATTCAACTACCTTGGAGGCCATCTATCCGTTGAGTGGAGTCCATATCTCCCCTCTTTGCTACTGTGGGAGAAGCCATGCTAAAATTAAGGGAGAGAACATCACCTCCTCCCCACTTCTACATTAAGCCAGTCATCTCATCGCAGAAGATGATTGCATTGATCAACCATTATTTGCCATTGATTATTCTATGCCAGCTGTTCCTAGTCACCATTTTTCTCTTCTTGAGACTTGAAATGTCTTCCTTGAAGACTTGCTTCGTAATTTTCCTCCATTTTGAGGGAAGGCTGGCTGACTTGTCCTCTGGATTTTCCTGTCTTTTTTTTTGGGGGGGAGGGAGGGGGAGGAATCTTTTTTTTTCCCTCTTACCGCTAACCCAAGGATGATGTTCTTTCCAAGATCACTTCTTTGTAGAGATATTTGCCCAGGATACCTATGTTAATACACAGGTCTGTCCTAACTAAAAATATTCTGTACCCTTGGGAAAAGGGACTTTCATGGGGCACAGCTCTTTGGTGTCCCCAGCGATGTCAAAGCTGTCTATTAATCATGATTTTTTTCCAAATCCAGGCTTATCTGCTGTGAACATTCTTTACATGCAAGCAGATGCTCAAGCATGACATGGGCTGAGTTTTGGAGCTGTTTATGAGAGTTGAGACGTGCCTGGCACTTTAGCACAGGGCAAAGATCCTGTTCGCTTGAGTAGGCTGGATGGAAGCGGGACCACACACTCCGCTGCTGAGGCTGCTGACCCGAGCCTCAGGCTTGGCTGTTCTTCAACACGTAGTGAAAGAGTAAAGCTTAGGCCACATTTGAAGAAATACCCAGTGATAAAGACACAAGCAATATTAGGTGATGGGCGCAGCATACTTGTGCTCTGACTCTGTGTGAAAGGAGGAGATGTGCAGTTTCTTGATCGCCTCTGCTCTGGGGGAGCGTCATGAGTCTGCAGTTTGTGTGTTTTTTGTAACTGGGAGTTGAAGTGAAGGCTGTGGGAGTAGACAGGATTTGCTTCTATCTCATGCACTCATTTTAAAAGAAATGCTAAAATAACAAGTATGGGGTATAGCAAAATAAGGCACATTTTGTTTGTTTGTTTGCTAAGAGATTCTAGATTATTTTAACACATTCATTGGAGGGGGGTTGACAAACAGGCTATAAAAGGAAAGTGTTTCAGCTTAGCTTCGTTCTACTCTGTGGCATTGTGATTGAGCACTCTCTAGGACAAAATTTCAACCAATTTTACATGAGAATAAAATAGAATTTAAGAACTTGATCAGCATACTGTTCAGGTAAGAAGCCTTTTATCTACCTGAGTCAAAGTGTCACAAGTGGATTCTGCTTTCACTAAATCCAGCCATGAAGGTGACACTCACTTTAGAGGGATGTTTGTCTGCAGTGACATCATCCTATTTGAGCTTTGAAAACTCCTGTTGCCCCTGTGAAAATGCAGGCGGATCAGCACTCGCTTCTAATGCACTGCTGATGGCTGAGCTCAGCCTGACAGCTCCCAAACAAGCCTGCATAAACTGGCATTACCTCATATGTCACTGTGATATTTTAAAATGGTTACATAATTACTCTGACTGTTGCACTCAAACTGGGTGACAGGACTATGAGAACTGGAATTCGCTCCAGAAACTGGATTTGGTCTCTTATTTTCTTACTTGTTTTTCCCCTGTGGTAGACTAGCTATACATAAAAACCCTAGGTGTTGGGTGACAAGGGAAATTTACAGAGAAAGGAAAGGAATAGTGGCTACTAGAGCCCCGTATTTCCCCTTGTTCCTCAAAACTGTCAGGAAGAGTGAACAGCCACCTCATTTCTATAACCATTATGGGCCTAGCCAGTGCTGCTGAGCTGAGCATTCACATCTCTGGTGGATATTTTGGTTCAAAGTAACCATTTCCCAACCACAGTGTTATCTGAGGAGAAAAGATAGAGCCATAATCAGAGATGTCATCATACAGGATGCACCATGGCCAGAGAAACAGAATCACAGGATGGTTGAGGTTGGAAGGGACCTCTAGAGACCATCTAGTCCAACCCCTCTGCTCCAGCAGGGACACCTAGAGCACATGGCACAGGGCTGCATCCAGGCGGGTCTGGAAGATCTCCAGAGAAGGAGACTCCACAACCTCTCTGGGCAGCCTGTTCCTGGGCTCTGTCACCCTCACAGGAAAGAAGTTCTTCCTCACATGGAGGTGGAACTTCCTGTGGTTCAACTTATGCTCGTTAGCCCTCGTCCTGTCACCAGCCACCACGGAGAAGAGCCTGGCCCCATCCTCCCTACAATCACCCCTCAGGTACTTGAACATGTTGATCAAATCTCCTCTCAGCCTTCTCTTCTCCAGGCTAAACAGGCCCAGCTCACTTAGTCTTTCCTCATATGACAAATGCTCCAGTCCCTTAACTGCCTTCGTGGCTCTCCGCTGGACCCCCTCTAGAAGCTCCATGTCCCTCTTGTATTGGGGAGCCCAGAACTGCCCCCAATACTCCAGGTGCGGCCTCACCAGAGCTGAGCAGAGGGGCAGGATCCCCTCCCTCGACCTGCTGGCAACGCTCCTCTTGATGCAGCCAGGATCCCATTGGCCTTTTTGGCCACGAGGGCACACTACTGCCTCATGGTTAATCTATTGATAGCCAGGACTCCCAAATCCCTCTCCATGGAGCTGCTTTCCAGCAGGTCAACCCCTAATCTGTCCTGGTGCCTGGGGTTATTCCTCCCCAGGTGCAGGACCTGCACTTGTCCTTGTTGAACCTCAGGAGGTTCCTCTCTGCCCAACTCTCCATCCTGTCTAGGTCCCTCTGAATGGCAGCACAGCCCTTGGGAGTGTCGACCACTCCTCCCAGCTTGGTGTCATCTGCAAACTCACTGAGGGTGCACTCAGCACCCTCGTCCGAGTCACTGATGAACAAGTTGAAGAGCACTGGGCCCAGTACTGGCCCTTGTGTGACACCACTGGCCACAGGCCTCCAGCCAGCCTTGGCCCCATTTATCACCACCCTCTGGGCTCTGCCATGTAGCCAGTCCTCCATCCACTTCTCAGTCCAGTCATCCAGTCCACACTTCCTAAGCTTTTCTATGAGGATGCAATGGGAGACTGTGTCAAAAGCCTTGCTGAAATAACGGTAGACAACATCCACAGCTCTCCCATCATCCATCCAGCTGGTCACCTCATCGTAGAAGGCTATCAGCTTCGTCAGACACGACTTTCCCTTGGTGAATCCATGCTGACTACTCCTGAGCACCTTCTTTTCCTTGACATGCCTAGAGATGGTCTCTAGGATGAGCTGCTCCCTCACCTTTCCAGGGATGGAGGTAAGGCTGACCAGCCTGTAGTTTCCCAACTCCTTCCTCTTGCCCTTTTTAAAGACTGGAGTGATGTTTTTCCAGTCCTCTGGCACCTCCCCTGCTCTCCATGACCTCTTGCAGATGGTGGAGAGGGGCTGAGCAATGACCTCCACCAGTTCCCTCAGCACTCTTGAATGCATGAACCAATGAGAACTTCAGCTTCAAGCACACTTCTGCCCCCTTTTGAGGTGATGTCTGCTGATCTCTCCACAGAAAAGGCACTTTTGGGGTTGTAGCAACACCCTTTAGGAGCATGATCTGTGGTGGAAGGATTGTCTGGGCCCTGGGTGCTGCCTCACCTCTGATGAGCTTGGTACATGTCAGGGGCAGGAAGGCTGGCACCTTGGAGCTGTATGAGACCTTTCACTGAATGATGGCCCCAAAATCAGGGTATGATGAATTTACCCATGGATAACAAACTCAGTTCACTGTAATTTAAATACTCTTGAGTTTGAGAGGAATAGGAGGAAAAAGAAGTCTTTGTTACCTTTATAATAGATATCTGCTTTCAGGCTCTAGGCCATGACCCATGCTATCTGATTCAGACTAAACTGCCATTAATTTGAGGTCCTCACAGGACCATGCTTGTGATGAGCCCACTTTGAAGCATGTGAGGATCTACAGAGTAGTATGAGGAGGCTGGGTTTCTTGCACAGATTTTGTAGGGCAGTGATGAAAAATGATATCAAGAAACACACTTCTCACAGACACATAGAAAAGCCCTTTAAGCTTGGACTGTGCTCCATACCACATTAAAAAGACATTCAAACCCCTGAAAGTCTTTTTGAGTTTTGACTTCAAAAGAGCTTCCTAATAGAACTGTACCCGCAGTATCTGCCTCCTGATCATATGGTCAGGCATGAGGGAAATTCAGCTGATTTCTGTCTCAGCTATACAACAAAGCATGTTACGAAATGTAAAATCAGAAAATTGTACTGGGTTCTTAAATCTTTTTATGTCAAATAAATGGATTCTTTCTTTTCCATCCAGACAGTGCAGACATTTCTGCTGGAAATGCAGACAGTGATGTACAAAATGATCTTAGAAGCTAGAGGTTAGTGAGGTTATTTTTTTTTCCAGGGACTAGAGGGACCAGTTGGGCCTCCCTGCTGTCTTGCCCAAACTGAGAAGATGACTGATCCTCTCAGGCACTCTGATTACCGCAGTTCAGTGATGTGGTCCTTGACAAGTCCTCAGCTGGGTAGAAGATGCCAGAGGGAAACATGGGGTGATTTGAAAACAGCTGACCTGCCTCACCCAGACAACATCCACATAAAACTCATAGGAGAAATTCTCCCATAAGAGAAATGGGGGCAGGATTGTATAGATAACTGACTAGTATGTTTACTTGCTGCTCTGCAAAAATAATTGAATTGTGCATCATAGTCAGCTTCCCCCACAGTAGATTTTTTCATTACCAAAGTGAAGAAGAGTTAAAAAACAGAACAAAACTTGGGTAAAATGTAGCAGAAAGTTCTCTTCTTGAAGACCTGAAGTAAAAGCCAAGAAAATGAAACACTACACTCATAAAACTGGTGGCAGCTTGGAATTCCCTTTGACTCCAGAGGAAGCCCCTTGTCTTGCATTGCCCGAACAGTGAGGGCACGCAGGCTGTGCTGACACAGCCAACTCTGCCAGTGTTTTGCTTGACTGAAACTCCCTCCTTTCATCATCCTCACATCCCTGCAGTGTCCCACTCCTTGTGCCTCAGGTTAGAGCATCCTCAGCCTCCTCACTTCACATGGGCAGGCTGGGAACTGGGAAAAACAGAGGCACTGACACCCAGCCATGCAAATACTGTCCTCCAAAGGTGACCTTAGTTCAAGTTAGTGCCCTTAATCAGAAGGGACACGGTTGATGAATAAATGTTTAGTTAGTCTATGGTAGCTGCAACACCAACGAAAGGACCCTTAAGAGCAGAGACCCATCTGCACTGACTGATGTTCAGTGCAGCACTCCTCAGGGCAGCGCGAAATCAAGCCTGAATCATTCATTCTTTCTGCAGCGGGTATTGCTACTTTGGTAGCAGTTGCTAACAAAATTGCGAGGAGCAATTGCGACTCAAAGTGCTATTTTGGTAGCAATTGGGTATAAGAGGTAGATAAGCAATCGGTATAAACAACTGGGTATTGGGTAGAAGGTAAACGACCACCTGCATACTTTTGTTTATGTGATTTTTATTCTAAGGACCCAGAAAACTAAATATTTCAAAAATGTGTGTTCAGAAAGTATCTAAACAAACTGATTCTGACACCTAAGAAAACCCAGTCTGTATTTGCTTTGGCCAGAACTATTTATTGAATTTGGCTAAAATTCAGAAATTCCCCAGCCAACCTGAAATGGCATTTTTATGGTGACTAATGGTTTATCAAAATAAATACACTTCTCCTTGTTTGGGAGCTCATAGTGGATTTTCTTTCCTTCCCTTTTCTTCCCTTAGGGGGATCTGTGCTTCCCCAGAAGGTGTTCTACTGCACCTGCATTTTGTTTCACCTGTAATTTGGGCTTCCAAGCTGGGAGAAGTTGAGGCCACATGTATGGCTTCACATTAGTATCCCANAATTTGGCTAAAATTCAGAAATTCACCAGCCAACCTGAAATGGCATTTTTATGGTGACTAATGGTTTATCAAAATAAATACACTTCTCCTTGTTTGGGAGCTCATAGTGGATTTTCTTTCCTTCCCTTTTCTTCCCTTAGGGGGATCTGTGCTTCCCCAGAAGGTGTTCTACTGCACCTGCATTTTGTTTCACCTGTAATTTGGGCTTCCAAGCTGGGAGAAGTTGAGGCCACATGTATGGCTTCACATTAGTATCCCGCAGTTGTGGTACCCAGTCTCCTATGTGGTTGGGGTGGGGCACTCCTGCACGGTGCAATCTCTTTCCAGTGTGAAACCTTTTGGCCAGAAAGGGGTCAACTAACCCTCCAAAGGACAAATTCAGAGGCTATTTCTCATGGACTCAGCTTTGTGTGGAGGGGGATGTTATTGCATCACCCACATGAGGTGCATAGTGTGTCCTTGAGTGCAACACTGTGCTCAGGAATGAGCCGTGCAGCTCACACGGGCAGAGATCTTGCCTGCCACATGCCAAGAGCTATGCAAGGGCTTAGGGTCATTGAGCTGTTTGTTGCATGGGAAGCAAAAATCCTCTTGGAAAGCTCGTGGTTATCTTTTAAAATGATCTTTGACCAGCAAAGCAAGGCTTCGTTTCAGTTTGCCAGTGTAGAATACTCCCATGACTTTAAATCACATCAGGGTGTGACTGTGAGTTTAACCATAAGCAGCGAACGTTTAAATCCTATGCAAACAGAGACCAGACAGGGGCCAAGAGGAGCTGAGGCGTAAGCAGCCATGTTGTTCCTTCCCTAGTCAAAGAACTAGATTCCTTCACAAAACCCTCCGTGTAGCAGTGATAAAAAGATGAATATTTGACATAGTTGTAAGATAACACTCTGACGCCCTAGTAAACATAAGTGAATTAGTGGTTATGAAAGAGTGTCTGTGACGTGGTTACTTGCAAGAGCAGCAAGTTGGATGCGGTGCCCCAGAAGGCTCCTTCCAGCCTGGGCTTATCTTTTGTCAGCTCAGATTCATGGGGAGACTTTCAATGGGATTTGGGTTGCTGTGATGTTTAGGTGCTTTTGAAAATATCACTTTACACCTTTCCTGTTGCTACTTAATGTACTCGATGAGCTGAAGCAATGCTTGAAAATACAGGATTGGATCATAATGTGCCTCCCTTCCTCTTTCTTTCTCTCGTTCGTCAGGCCAAATTGCCATACCTCTCTTGGCACTGTGTTATAATTTATGGTGCAAATAATCCCCCAGAGATCAGTGCAGCTATTTGTGAAAAAAGCAAAGCTTAAATCTCTCCCCACTGTTCTGTTTTTGTGTCCAGCACCCACTGCTATAACCTAGGAGGGTCCGAGCCACAGCTGATAGCGCAGGAGTCCCCTGAACTCAGGGGCTGCGGGAGAAGTCCCATACCAGTACTGCTGGGAAACAGGAATGCCAGAGACTAGCTGCAGGATAAGGAAAATTGGAGAGACTTTGGATCTATGCTTGTAAGATATTAGTAAAACACTCAAAGGAGTTTACCAGAATGAGTCCAACTTAACAATTGAAATAGGTGGAATTTTAGAATCCTCTGCAAATTGGCATGTCAATTTAGAGCAGTTCTCAGAATCCTTGGTCCTCTTGAAGCATGGTTAGTTCTTATTCCTTCAACTTGATTTGTTAGCATGTACACTGTCAAAAGGTCTGTTTCTTATTTTTGTTGAGTTATACCTTAAACGTGTCTTTTTTGGCTACTTATGTTCTAGTTTCTGCTCAGCAGCAGCCAAGCAGGGGCCCAAGTGATCATTCCTGGCCCCCGATTTATTCCCACCACTTTGATGGGTTGAGTCTGGTGTTGCCTGTATCACAGAGCACCTGGATGGGCTGAGCGCAGACTCGTTGGCACTGCAGCCTCAGCTGTGGAAACAATTTTGCTGGCAGTGGAAGTCTCGTTTTGCTCGGGAGGGACCCATATTTCTTGTTTGAAGTGTGTGAAACCTCATAAGAGTTCTGTTATCAGGCCCATTGGAATTTTTTCCCCTTCTTCTCTTCTTCCACTGTCTCTCACCCCTCCCCTAAATCTTAATTTACTTCTGCTTCTTCTCAAAGTCTCTAATGTATCTTTTCTGGCTTTTTTTTGCTATAATCTCTCCCTTCATTTTTTCTTCGCCCTTTAACTCTTCCTTCACTCTGCTTCTCCAATGCCCCCTCCATTTTCTGTGTCCCTCCTCTTCATTTCTCAGGAGCCTGAAGTTTATTTCCCTTTGTTCCCACTGATGTTCCCTGCCCAGGAACTCCATAAATGGCAGTTGTATTAGTGGAACATACATACCACTTGGAAAGGCTAGCCTTGCTTCAGACTAAAATATACAGCATGCTCCTTTTATTCTGGGATATTCAAGAACGCACTCACAAAATACTATGTCAACCTCTTTACTATATTAAGATGGAAGACTGCAATGAACCAAGCACAAATATCATTACCCACATTCTCATTTGAGTTATTTTGATGTTTAGACCATCACAGATTTCCCTGGGAGCGTGCGTCTCCCAGTAGGTAGGTTTAGATGTGCCACAGGTGCTGCCTGTTAAGAGGAGGACACTTGGTGCTTTGCCACCAGGGCTGGGAGTGAAAGAACCCACTAAACTTCAGAGCAGTGAAATGGTTAATGGGACGATATTTAACTTGCCAGAATCTTACTTCACAGAGGTAACATGCTCATGAGCTGAATGTGGCAATCTGATCTCCCTTAGCTATCATTTCAGGATGCCTGCAGAATCGGGAAGACCATGTATCGGTTTACACTCAGCTTGGTAATCTTGCATGGGGCCTGCTTGTGTCTCCTGTGCTGAAGGCTGAATGTAAAATGAACATTGTTAGCCAAGAAAGCAAATAAAGGGAACTATTTCCCAAGGCATTTTACTCTGTTTATTTAACGCCTCTGAACAAACCCCTTTCCACATCCTCTGAACCTACTGGCCACTTCAGATAGCTCCATTTCCTGCTGGGTGAGTTTTTTTCTAAAATGTTTATTCAGCTCCAGGAAATGATGATTTCCTGAATATTCTGAAACTTCATATTTTTGTTGTATGCCTGTTTATTTAACAGTCTTACTTATTGTGCGAGTGTGCAAAGCACAGCAACATCTCTTGCTGTGTAATTGCAAAGAAGTAGTGGAAGAAGTGGTGGAAATCACTACTACCAAAAAACAGATTAAGTGAAACTGAATCTTTAATTTCAAATGTATACACTGATGTATTACCATTAGCTTGAATAGCTGCTCCATATTTATCCTGGTCCTAATTATTTCAGAAGGAGACTTTCAACTTTCTCCTACTCTTTAATAAAAAATGCCTATAAATTGAGTTAGTGAAGGAGAGTTAATTAACTTAAAGACGAAGATATAATAACTCACAGTTTTCATTTATGTCCTTTTTGTTAAGAAGCAAACCAACACAAGGGATAATTTGTTTTCCTCATTCTATGCTAAGCATAAAATAAGAATTAACTATTTTATGAGGACAAAGCTAACCTATAGCCAACACTCCAGCCCAGCATGGATTTCACCAGAGTAAAAATCGTACACCGTCTTGATAAAAAGGCCGTGATACAGTATGCACAAGGGTGTGACTCGAAGTAAATATGTCGAAATGAGAAGTGTTACAGCACTGGACCAGAGGAACTTCAGGAATTACACAGCTTTGTCATTAACCCTGGCTGAGCCGTGCATGGCCCCCATGCTTTGCTCTTCTCCTTGCATGTCTACTCACTGTCTACCTGCATTTGCTGGCATCGCTGGCTCTCGCTCCTTCCAACTTGTTGCTGACAGAAGAGAGGGGTCACTTCACTGAGAAGCGTAAAGACAGTGAATGTATTTGGAATGCATAACATATATTGTCTTTACGCTCAGCAGTGATTCATTCACTACTTTTTACTGATTCATGTGGAAACATGTTGCAGGTAAAGTATCACCCTGATGTCTATCATTGATGGAGGTTGACCCTTTTGTAGGCATTAGGAGGGGGGAAGCAACAAAATACCATCACAAGCCTGAGCTGAATACTCTTGGTTTTGACACTGTGAATATTTTATTTCTACATAACTGAGCTGAGTATGCTCTGAGGGTGGTTTCTCCTCCCTGAGTTTGCGCCATGCCACTTTGTCAACAAATAGGTGAACTCTTCTATATCCCTTGCTACCTCCTGTGCAATGTTGCTGCTGACATCCAGGTTATAAGGATATTAATTTTGTTGTAATTGTTTTTGAGCCCTGTTTGGAATGCTACGTTGGCCAGGAGGTCTGCTCTTGTTTATGGAATTTGGTGAAAACCCTTGAGTAGAGCAGAATCTAGATCCTGGAGATTTTCGGCATCTCTCTCTACCCAGGGTCTGGTAAAACAGGAAAGGTGAGCGAAACCCCACTGTCACAGGGAACACAGGGCTTACTTGCATTTCAGGAAGTCTCAAAACAGCAATAAAAAGAAAGGGAAAAAAATGTTCCAGGCAAGAAAGAGGGAAATGGGCAGATAAAATATTTCCAAGAAGACCCCGACAGGACCAAAGCCAGTCAAAACAGTTTCAGTGCATTGTAATTTGGAATACTTTACATTTACCCCTCTCAACTAGAAACACTGAATGTACAAGGAAGCCGAAGAGCAAAATAGGGGAACTCAATCAAGCGCATAAAGCACTTGGCACCACAACTCTCAAGAAAGTCCATGAGTTGCAAATTGTCTATGGCATTTCAAACTTTATGCTTCTCTCTAACTTGAGCTTTCCTCCTCTTGCTGATCATTGTTTTCTCTATTTTCTCTGCTACTTCAGTTATCTCTGATTAAGAGACCTTACTTCCTCAGGTGACCAGTTTTCTGCCTTTGCAGGGGGATACATCCATGCTGTCTAATGTGGTCAGGCAGAGGTGTGACCCTTTTATCTTTTTTATCTTTTTTATTTTCAGGAGCTTTTTTTTCTCCTACCTCTTATGTTCCACTATAGCTATGGTACTGGAGTGTCAGCTCCAAGATCCTCTACCCCAACTTTATCAGAAGGTTGCATCATCCTGACAAATTTGTTATGCTTTCTTCAGGCTTGGTGAGGCTGACAGAGGACATAGAGGAGTCACGGAAAATGTTTTTTGCCTCCTATAGAAGTTTTGGCTACTTGGCCTCTATTATCACTTCAGCTGAGGTTGCTGGGAGGCATTTGCAGCACTATGTTTAAATCTGAAATTTCATGAGAAATATTTACCCCAGGCTGCTATTGCATTCGCAACATGCGAAGTAAGTTGCTAGGTGCTAGGAAAGTAAGAGAATCACACAAATAAATAGGTTTAAATTAACTCCAGGTCATGTCCTAACGCGTGATGACATTTACAGCTGCCTTGGCTTACCCTGCCATCTTCTGGTGATAACCTGCTGCAAGATCAAAAGTTAGAGGTGAAATGAGATGAAATATTTTATTACTGAGAACACAAGGGTTGGCTCTGGTCCAATAGAACAGTTTCCTTAAATAACCATTTTTTAATATACAGCACCATATAAGATTCCTGCAATAAATGTTAGGATTCCAGATTTTGATTTAACTTCTTTCAATAACGTATTTGTTTTACTGAATGATACTTCACTAGGCTAAAGAAATGTTTCTGGCCTGACATTGCCTGCCCTGGCAAAAGCAGACGAAAAAATGTACCACTCATTTCTCTATCATTATAAAACAACCAAGAATATTGAGGCAGCCAGAGTGGTTGACTGGCCAAGTATTCAAGGCTGTGACTTCTTGGTCTCCAAGTCTTTAGATGTTAAGTTGCAAACTGTTTCTCCGCCATCCAAAACCTGACCATTTGACACTTTCCACAACAAAACTACTGATCTGTGCTCCAATTCTCTCACTGTGTCTCCCTGCCTAATAACTTTAATGATTTTCTCTTTGTTGGTTTTCCTACTTCTTTCCATTTCTGTTTGCAGCCTGTCCAAACATAGACTGTTTGTCTGCTTGGTTTTGCTCATTGACCTGCCCCCAGTATTCTTCCTTAGAAAAAAAAAAAAAAAAAAAAATCCTCACTACTGGTTATCCCTTAAGGCAGGAATTGAGTTTGATCTTTTCCCCTTTTGACATTGTAGGGCTGTTGGTTTGGAAAGTCCCCCCGCTTACCCCAAGGAAAATTTTGACTTTTTATTGGAAAACCAAGAAATATTCAGTGTTTGGCAACAAAGGGATTAGTCATGTCTCAAACCTACAGGCCATTTCTTAATACCCACTAAAAAGTTCATTTTTGACAGAAAATATTCAGTTGCCATAAACAGAAGTTTGGAATTTTTTGGTGTTTCCACCAAATGTTGGAAATTTTCATGGAAAGCAGCTGTTGTAGGGGGAAAAATATATTCCCAAGGCATTTTACTCTGTTTATTTAACGCCTCTTTTATTCATATAAAATTCATATAAAAACCCTCTTTTACGGTTGTATAGAGAGGTTTTGATGGAAGTTTTTGATCAGTCCTTCTTTAAGACCTTTAATGGTGCTGTATTATGAAAGGATTAGATCTAGACACTTTATCTGTTTTCTTCACTTATTTCTGTTTCTACTTCATTATGGTACTCTCTTTGCTATCCTTGAGTCTGTAATCCCATTTCTTTTGGTCTCTATAGTACTTACTCATTTGTTTTGTTTCAGATATTTTCCTTGCTTATAGTTTCACTTAATCATCTGGGTGTCTTGATTACGATCTTTTGTCAATTTACTTGATCAATCGGTCATGGCTGCACAATCTGCAGAGTTGCAGATTGCCTCCAGGACTGCTCTCGTGGCACAGCACCGGGTTTTCATGGGACGTTCATGTCGCAGACCTTCATGGTTCTTCAAAGTGGCCAGCAGCACCAAGCTCCCTAGCATCCACACAGTATCTTCATCCTGCGATTGAGGAGAAAAATCAGATTTTTTACCCTCCTTGCTCCTTCAACCCTGAGGAACTCCCAGTTGATAGCTGAAACCATTGTTATTAGTCATTAATTGACGGATTTCCTACATGGTATTATTGTATTATATCTCATCTGGATCATGCTTCTTCTCAGGGTGTTTTTCCTTTCTTTCTTTTTTTTTTTTTTTTCCCCTGGCTGTAAGCCTGCTTCTGCCCCAAGCTTGCAGTGGCTGTTCTGCAAGGGGCTACACCGAGGAGGCACGGAGCTCCCCTAGGGCTCCTGCTCCCTCACCAGCCCTGATTATGGTCTTAATTATGGTAGACTGCGGAGCCTAATTCCAAGTGTTGAAGGATCCTGGTTTCTCTCTGAGAAAAACACTAAGGGGATGAAGGAGCGCAACATTTAACGGGCACTTGGGCTTCAGAGAGATAGAGATGCATTGGAATGGGAGCAACTTTCGAATTCTCCTCCAAATGGCCTAAAGCAACAGTGTTTAGAAAGCATATACAGAGCTGTGTTCATGTTAGAATTGCACAGTAATGATTTTTTTTCTTTAAGGCATCAAAGGTCTCCAGAGAAATGACAAGTTAATTTGGCAGATTGTTTGGGGTTTTTTTTCACCCTTCAAACTGTGTTTATCAAAATCAGGACTAATTAGCTCTCCAGACAGTATGTAAATGCAAACGTATCAATCTTTTATTTCGCTTCCTCCAACTCCCACCTGGTCTCATTTGGTTTAACCTTCAAGCACTGAGCACATCAGGAGTTCTGCTGTCAGCATCTAGAGCCCGCGAGCAGGCGGCGTTTGCTGCGATTCACAAGGTCATCATGGGCAAAGCCAGTGCCCACTGTAATACCAGGCAGGCAGTCCTGAGGTTCCTCCACCTGCCATCTCAGGCACCTGTGGTTCTACAAAACATGTGCAAAACCAAATCAAGTCATGCTTTCTACAGTCATTACCCCACCTAGGCTTTTAATGAGCTGAGGAATGTATTGTTTTTCTGTCCCAGGCACTTGTTGCGTGGGACATAAAGCTGCGTGAAGCATTGGCTTGGATAAAATGGGGAGTTTCCTGCATGCAGCTAGACTCATATAGGGGTGGTGTCAGTGGGCTCTGACTTCCTCTCACACCTTGCCAGGATCCTTAGATGCACTCTCGAGCAGTGCCCAGGCTGAGCAACCACCCAAAATATTCTCCAGACAGTGACATTTTGCTGATCCCTCAGTCTGGTCCCACAGTGCCTCCTGGGGTACCCCTTGCTAAAAGTGAATTTTTGCAGAGGTGACGGCAATATCCGAAATAAGAATGACCAGATGGTAAGAGCAGGAAAGATATTTTTGGCATCTTTTGCTAAACATTAATCTTAAAACAGGCAGAGAGGCAGCATCTGATCTGAGTGGCACTGGTGCAAGTCCAAACAACCTGCCGTGAGTGACTGAATGATTCACAGCAGGGCAAGGGGATCAGACCCTGATCTGCAGGGACTGCTCTACCCTGCAGTAGGCACCTGAAATTCCCGTTCAGAACTGCAAGCTTAAGGGCCGATCACAGCAATTAGTGACTTTTACAAGAGATACTGCCACCAGCAGAAACCTTGTGATTAAAGAAATATAAAAGCACCTGAATGGTGCAAGAGCAGCCGCAGTCCTTGCCTGCTGGAGCTCTGGGCTGTCCCGTGCACAGCGGGAGACTCCGGCAGCTTTCCAGAAGCACGGCAGACACTGGCACCCGTTCATGCCACAACACCGCAAAGCAAAGCCTGACTAAGAAAAGGTGAATTCCTTATCTTCCTGTTTCAGAGGAAGGTGGCATGGCCATCTCTCCAACAGATATTCTCTTTAGATGGTCTCTCCGAGGCATCTCAGACTTAGTCCTCTCTGAAGCATGTGATGAGTGTTTTTTAAATCCCTGCAGGAAAAGCTAAATAGCTATTCTATAAAAAAATACAAGAGATCAGAGCTGTTGAACCCTCCTAAGTGTTACAGCTGTTAATTTAAAGATCATATCTGTGAAGACTGGTAAAATGCCAAGAGACAACACAGTCTTATGGCAGTTAGATGAATGTTCTTCGAAGTAAACATTAGCAGCCCTCAAAAAGGCAAATTGGACATGGCAGTATGGTAGGTGAAGTGACGTACGCACAGCACTGCGATATTTTGATTGGATGGAAGCAGGAGCAGGTAGCAGTGAGGATGATGCACATTGTCACACATGGATCCAAGGTTATCTTAAATTTGGTAGCAGGATTTTAAAATCAGATTTTTCTGACGCTGCTACTTATCAGTGTTTCCTGGGCTATGCTTTCTAACTGGGTAACTCTTATTCTGGTAAACTTAAAAAGAGATTAACTGAGAAAAGGGAGGCATTTTGAGAAATTTGTATTTTTAATTATAGCCTGTGTTCTGTGACAGTCCTTCAACAATTCTGCCTGCATGCTGTGGATTTCCCCATCCTACGTATAAGAGGATCTCCTAATAAAACCCAGCTTTCAAAGTGAAAAGCCCTTTTCTATTTTAGGTGGTCTTATTTTCAGGAAATGATGCAAGCAGATCCACCATATCACCAAGTCTGCGTCCTACCACACCATCCTCTCCTTCTTGAAAAAATAATCAGCCACAAAATATGTGAGTAGAACTTGCGACAGGGAGAGCTTAACATTTGAGTTTCGGGTTGGCATCCCGTCGGGGGCTAATGAGAAAAGGCATGGGGAGCGCTCAGCTGTGGTCTGGGGCTGCAGCAGGCGCACACCACGCTGCTTATGGTTGATGATCGGAAAGTTATTACATAGAGCAGGTCAATAGCTGAGCTTTAGAAAATAAACAAAGAAGTGGAAAAAGGGGATTCTGTAGAATCCAGACATGTCAGGTAGACAAAATGACATTTTCATGAGGACGGGATACAGCCTGTGTGTTACAGCCATGTGTGAAGCCTGGCTGGAACTGCAAGATGCGCAAAGCCTTGTCCCCGCACAAGGCATTGGAGACGCGGCTGCTGCCAGACATTGAACCTGGTGGGAGCAGCATCCGCTTCGCTGGGTCAGCTAAAGCAGCAGATATAGCTGAATTTGGCATGGCCTGAGCCAGCCGTGGTGCCACGGCCAGGACCTGAGTGCCTGCGATCAGGAAATGCAGAGCCCAGAGCCCTGGTGAGGGGCCAAATGCTTTCATCATGTGTAGGGTTGCACCCAAGGAAAGGCATGTTGTTAGAACTTGAAATCAATATATTAAAGTGTCAAACAGATCCCGAAAACCTATGTAATAATTCTAACTTTCGTTTTTTTTTTTTTCCTTTCTGAAATAATTTACATTCACTGTATGAGTAACCAAGAGGCCTTTTTCAAAATGGGATTTAAGTGCCCAGACAAACCTGGTAGGACATTACTCTCCTGAATTATGAACGATATTCCTTGGCATGCTCCTTGCTACTTAGCACAGCCATTAAATATGGTTTATCTGTTTAACACGACTGGCAGAAGCGATGAATTAACTGACCATGATGAGGTGCACTTCCAGACCTAGCCACCGTAGTGAACAGGTTTGTAATAACGGGAAGTATTAAAGCTGTATCCTCTGGAGAGGGTGCTAGTGTTACAATTACAGATGATTTCTGCTATAGGGGTTACTATAGACTTTTTCCATAGGAACGGGAAATGGGATTTTTATAGGATTCATGCCTTCCAGGACCTTTGGGCCTAACCTGTGATCATACAGTTGCCTGTTGTACAGGCCTAATGTATGTACAGGCCTAACATATGTCTGATCTGAGCTTTTAAGAGGAGCTTTGCAAGATCAGTGCGGGTCTGGCCTCTTTCTCTTGCTCTTACTGACCGAGGAAGAGAGCAAAAGAGAGTAACAAGACTAAATGCTCCTTTAAGTCCTTAGGAGTACTGTCATCTAGCAATAGAACTGTGATGGCGTCAGTGGCTGTTGCATACGTTCAGAACTGTGGCACTACTGCACACCCCGCTATTTCTGGGGCTCCTAAGGGCTTGAGTGACGTAGGCTTGAAAACAAGCCAGGCTAAGGCCGTGTCTATCCCCAGCACTAAATATTTGATTGAGGGGCATGATTAATGCTGTTATAATAGCACCATTTTGCAGACTGTTTGCAAGGTAGGTAGAAAGCCACCACTGAGGAAAGCTGGATGATTAATTACCCTCGTTTAGGACTTTTTGGAATTAATAATGCGCCAAAGAATGACATTTTGGAGGAACTGAGGACCTTCATAATCTCAAATCAAACCTCAAAATCTCAAAATCTCAAAATCAACCCAGGGTCAGATTTTGAGGATCAGCTAATCATATCTGAATTCATCAAGAAGCTTTGATATAAAAGTAGGGAAGAAATTTTTCTGAAACCCACATGTCATAGGAACATTTTCAAAACAACACTTTTACTGGATTGGGATACAAAAAAAAAAGAAAAAAAAGGCTTTTATTTCCAAAATTAAAATAAAAATTTCGTACCGGGTCAAATATGGTTTTGGTTGACCTGACATGAAATATGCCAATCCAGCTTCTGCCAGTATTTTTTCCCCAGTTAAACCGTGATTGCCCAGCTCTGCCTGTGGCTGACTTGGAGCTCCTGGTGATGGCTGACAGATGGACACTCAAGGACCTTGTTTCCTGCACAAGTGCAAATATGTCATATCAAGGCAAGAAACTTGAAGCCCCGGGGGAAAAAAAGGAAGGATGTGATTCTATGGGAGAAGTGTCTGATGGCAGATATAGGAAGCATCATGCTGGGTCAGACTAAAGGCCCTTCTAGTTCAGTAATGTGTTTTTGGCAGTACCTTAAAGTGGATGGATGCTTCGGGTGGAGGGTCCAAAATGTATTCACTACTTCTCTGTGAATACTCCCACAGGATCTAATAATTTGCTGGTCAAGCAGTTCCTTAGGCAGAAATGGCTTCAATACCTCTATCTCCTATCATTGATTTTTTTGCCTTGAGCTTATTCCGCCCCCTCTTGAACCCATGTACACTCTTAGCATCCACAGCATCACTCAGTTTGCGTTCACATTCTGCCCCAAAACACCCTCTTGTGATTGCTTTGATGCGGCCCCCACCTGTTGGCTTCATGGTGACCCTCTGAAATCTTGCACTGCAAAAGGCACTGAGCAGTCATTTTGTATTCACCTTCTCCATGCCACTCGTGATTATAGGATTTTTTGACTCTATTAGACCCTCCACTTCCAGGTCTTTTATTTTCCAGGCTGAAGTGTTCTAGGGTAACCAGCAGTTCCTGTGTGGAAACTGCTCTAAACCTTTGACCCTCCCTGTTGCTTTTCTCTGAACCTCCTCCAATTTCCACTCTATCGTTTTTAAGATGTGGGGGTGGAAGAACAACCAGGACTGTACAAAGTGTTCATGATGCAATTCCATCATGGCTTTGTAGGGCGGAAAAATGCTGCTGAGCTAGTTTTTGGCTCATCCATAGCACTCTGAATGCTACTGCAGTTAAAGGACCACAAAGGAGTTATGGTGGGAGCAAACTTTCTGAAAAAGGACAAAGTGCTTCCAGCCAGTTTGGGAGGCCAGAAGACCCCGTTGACCTGAGCTACCACAGGCTAGTCCTGGAGGAAAAAGAAAGAAGAGAGTCACTGTGATGCATCCTTTCTGTGAAAGGCTCAAGCCTGTAGGGCTGTGCCATGCAGTGCCCCATCCATGCTAGGGATGGGCTGTTTTCCAAAGAATATGGGCCTGGAACTGGTCTGGATTGATAAAAGTGCTAGACTTAGGAAGAGAAAAGGCCTCAGAGATGTCTGGAAGCAATAGAGGGTAACTGCTTGTAAAGTAGGTGGTCTGTTAGGTCTGGTGCTGGATCCTGAGAAAGGGACATTTTTACAGGCCACCCAGGACACAAGCCTTCTGCCTTTTCCAGTAAATGTAATAAAAAGAAAAAAAATAAAAGGATGCAAAATGGGTTCCAGTTACTATAGATTTATTGGCATAAATGTTCATGCCAGCATAGGCCTAGTGGTCCATCCTGTTTACAAAGCAGCATTGAAGATAACCCCTGAAAAACTGTCTCCTCTAAGGCATCTGTCTACAAGCAGTAATATCTCTGATTTTAGAAGGAAGAGAATTGCATTTTAATATAATTCACTCTCCTCCATCCCCCACTATGTTGAACACATGTGGACAAACCAAAAATCCCTTTAATGTATGTTTAATATATGCACCTCTGTGGCCATTACTTATGAAAAGAAAATGCTTTTTGATACTAACTTTTTTTTTTTTTTTTTTTTTTTTTAATGAACTCGGGTTTTGAAGAAGGGACACTAAATACCTTGAGGTTTGGAGGCCTTGACACACCAGGTCTCAACTTCTGCTATTCCAGCTGTGTCATCTTCTACTTCAGCAGAACTGCATTAATATACTCCAAGCAAGGAGCTGGCCTCCCATCTCAGTTACGCTGTGTTGGCTTCATAGGTACGTTGTTTGCCAAGGGCTTTAGCTCTGTCCTTGTGGCTCAGTTTATCAAAAGCAGAGCCAACGCAGGCAGTCGTAAGGGTGGGGCCACACGTCAAGCTTTCAGTGCTTACAATTTCTGTTTCAGATTAAAAAGAGGTTTATTTCCACATTGCTGTGTTTTTGTTTTTGTTTTGCAAAGGGCAGGTAGCTCTTATTTACTTCAAGATATTTTTACGTCTTCTTTCTGAGTGCTTGATACAGGGTCAGCTGCAAAAGGGAAAGTGGGAAGAGTTAATCCAAGCAGAAGTTTTGACTGCAGCTGTGTGAAAAATGGGCCAAAAAGTGTTTTATACATTTATCTTTGTTTCAACAAAGCCTATTTCTTTTTCATACTTCAAGTACATGAAAGAGGGTAGTCAACCTGAAATCGTTTATTTAATCCAAAATAGAACATCTTGGTTTTGGCTTGCTTAATCCTAATAAAAGAAATAAATAAGAAGAGTCAGCCTCTAAGTGAAAACATCTTCTAAGCACCAATTTGAAAACATTTCAGTCTGAGAATGGTGAAAGAATATATGTAGGCTGTTAAAAATAAAAAAATCTGACCAAACCTTCTTAAGAAAACTAAAACTAAAAAAAAAAGTGTTTTTGGGAGAAAGAGAGAAAGTCCATCTTTTGGAGCTCATCAAAGGTTAGGACAGTGGCAAAACTCAGTGGTTTTCAAGACTATTTCCTATGTGTTAGAGGCGTACATACACTCAGTAAGACAACTTTCCAGGCCAGATCACCAGCACCCTGTACAAAATTGATGCTGCTGAGAATCAGGGGGCATTTAACTGGTTTTTGGTGGTCCTTGATTCTTGGGCTGAGTAGTGCTTTTTCACCAGTTCCCAAACTCTTTTTGGGGCAGATTTGCTGGATTTGGCTGCTCATCAGGTTGCAGGGAGGTCCTACACTTGCAGGGCCAGGTCTTGCCCACCCTCTGCTGCCATCCCCACGCCAGCACCAAGGCTGCCGTGGGCTGAGCTGCCTTGGACAATTAGGAGTGCACGCAAGCCAGGCAAAGCCTTGACTGAAGCTAGCTTATAAAAAGCAACTCACTGAAAACTCCTTGAGTTACTTGCACACATTTTTCTAATAAATGAGCCGTGCAAATGCTTAACCCTATTATTGCTTCTTAAGAGGAACATATTAGTAGTTTATCTTTAATAGCACGCTGTTTGAAAAGTTAGCTGCGGTGCGTTATAGCTTATCATAAACAATTCAAAATCAAATAAAACAACCAAAGGAGGCTGCAGATGACAGGTGAGCCTTCCAATTAAACGTTTGCAGTGGGAGAATGAGTGTTTCCCTGCGCAAGGAGCCTTTGGGAAACTTGCAGGTGTCAATGAACTTACAGGGAATTTCTGCCGGGTTTCAGCGCGAGGAGCCCTCGGCAGCCCGTTGGCTTTGCCGGCACCGCAGGTGCTGAGACAGCTCCGTGGCTGGGGACCTCCGGCCCCGTGATCCAAACCGCAGGGAACGGCTTGCTTAATTATTCTGGAACAAATCAACTCCAAAGTTCTTTTTTTATTAGTCTCCTTTCGAAGGACAACCTTTTGAGGGAGAAATCCTGCTTTTAATACCAGCATTCACACGCAAAGTGGAAAATCCTTGCTTCCGCAGGCTGTTTCCACAGTGAGGAGTAAGGCCCTACGGACACAGGGGATGCAGCCACGGTGTGATGGAAGGGATGCATGAGAGCCTTGCTGGGGCTTTCGGAGCAGCTGACATGAAGCGATGGGCAAGCTGAAAGCAACGATGCAAAATCAGGCCACGTGTCTCCTCTCTCGCGCTCGCTGGTCTCTTACCTTCCCAAGTTAGGAGATACGGGATTTGGATTTCCCTTGACTTAATAAAAAATTTAAAAGGACTGTCCTGGCTTTTGAGTTCTGTGGAAGCAGCCAAACCTTGGCCATGGTCCATCCATCCCATTGCCCAGAGCAGAGCCGTCTCCCCAGCCCCTTTCTCTTTTCTAGTTACCCCTGTGCTGGAAGATATATATGTATTTTTTTTTTCCACTGGCAATGACTGGGTTTTCAGGGAACTGGGAGATTCTCTTGCACGTGGCCAAAAATATTTATGTCCTCTGACAGATCAGGCTCTTTTTCTTGTTACAAAAAAATGCTTTTTGTTCCCATGGTCTGGGCCTACCCTATATATTTGGGTGTCAGCTGCACAAAATTAAATTTATGGACCTGGTGTTATCTAGCATGAAAAAAAAACAGAGGGTGAGCAGTTCTCAAGAAAGAGAGAGTATTTTAAAGCCAGTTTAAAATCTTTTTCACTATTTAAGATCTAGTAGCTCTTCATGTAACAACAGGCTACAGGACAGGCCTCTGGTACATATAAATAGGTGCATCTTTGTGATGGAGTTATGCTCCATTAAACAAGTGGAAAATCTGTCTCTGTGCTGAAATTTTGGATGCTTTAAAGGAAAAATATCCCATTTCAAAATCACAGCTTTTTAAAATTTATGTAGTGTCCCAAGATACTGGAAGTCCCAAGTCCCCAGAACTGAAAAGGAGCAGAGAAAATATTTCTTCTGTATTTTTTTCTTCATTTGTTTATTTGTTTCTTGGTGTATTTAAACTGAGCTTTATATATCACTGAGTACTGCCTGTTCACTGCTCTGAATACAGGCAATTATTCCTTGTGCAGGTCTCCCATGTACCTGGAGGACAGAAAAGCCTCCTTAAAAAGGAGAGGGGAAGTAAAGAGCCCTAAGCTGGATGAGGAATCCAGGAGAGGTGCAATGCTTGGAACATATTTCCCATTATCTTTATGGTTGATTAGAATTAGCCTCGGATACAAGCAGTAGGGAACCTACCCAGAAATTAGAAAATGGTTCAAAACCCGTCTCCCTCTCCTCAGGTCATTTATACAGTATATGGATAAGTGAATACTACTCACTATGGATAAGTGAGTACTAAAGATATATTTTTAAATGAAAGTGTTTTTACTATACTCTTTATTGGTCCTAATTCAACCATATGCTAAGTAGAAATAATATTGTTTGGGCTTATAGCATTGCACAGCAATAGAAATACTTAAGAAATATTAGCTACAAAAAATAAAATGGAGACATTTTTATTGCTAATTAAATAATTGCTTTATGGAAAAACAGTGTAAAATGACATCAAGCATAAAATATGCTTAATAAAAGCAGTTACTGCGTTTAATAAATAGTGTTGCTTTCTGTTGAATTAGAATTTATTTTAACTCCTGTAAGTCCTTTTCCTATATTGTCTCACACAGCGATGCAACAATTCATTAGTGGCACAGATGACTGGTTTTATGGTATGCTAACTTAAGAAACACAGCTCTTCTACTGGACCGTAGGAAAGAGTGTGCCTGTGCATTGCTGCACCAACTAGCATTTAGGTGACAGCACCATGACTCCAAGAAAATCAGATTTAAAGAAAACAATTAGAGCAAAGGGCTGTAAAGAGAATTACACTGGCAAGTCTGCAAATAGTCAGGGTATTTCTGTGGTCATTGGCGATTTTACTGTTGCTCCAAGTAAAATTAAATTGTGGGTGTTGCACAGGGCACCTTGGCTGGTTAGCAGGACCAGCAGCGGAGCCAAGGAAGGCTCTACGGATGCTCCTGAGAGCGATGCTCTCCCTCGGCATCTCCTCCCAAAGCTCCTTCAAGAGGCATCGCACGAGGAGCACAAGTTGCGGTTAGGCTGGACCCCTAATGGGGACAGCAGGGAACGGGAAGAGGAGGGCAAGAGTTTCAGCACTGCCTGAGGGTGACCTGGGCTCAAGTAAACCTTTTGTATCTCTGGAAACCTTGGAGAGTGGCTCTCATCAGTAGTGAACATCAAGGAGAGTAATTTCCATCCATGCCTGCTATTTTTTCATCTTTCTGTATATTGAATCATGCAGGAAAGTCAAGGCAATGGCTGCACTGGGTGCATGGCGCTCATGTCTAGCTCAGTGCTTCTTCCTCTCCTACCCTCTAGTTAAAAACTGTTGTGTGAAATTCTGTTCTGAAATTCTCCTTTTCCCAGGACATTTCAATGAGAGTGACTGATCTCCTGGCCTCCTCCGAGGCGGGCTGCACTAGCTGAAAGGCTCTCCTCGTGTTGTTTCGGGAGAATTGTTTATGGTAAAAGAGCTGAGGAAATAGGGTTGTTACTAAGGACTTGAGAATGGAGGAAGATGAACAGAAGTGGAGGTTGTAAATTAAATAAAGAATGGAACTGAAGGGAAAAAAAGTACACAGCAAGCCACAGGATCCAGTTCTGCTCTCACTTTACACTGGGTGCCGTCACTGATTTTAACATGTCCTGCAGTTGTGAGGAGAGTGCCAGCTCGTTATTGCTTATAATAGCTGGGAGCATGATTGCTGGGCAAAAAACTACACTATCAGATAAGCATATATCCTAGGACAGATCCTCCCTGAGGATATGACACAAATCTAGGGGACAGAGCTATGCAGAGGTGAACGTTCGGAGGACCTGGTGTGCTTCATTTCTTCAAGGTGTGAAAAATTGATAATTGGGCAAGCTGGTACTAAACTTAGCTCACTATTTTGAGTATGTCTTGCTATTTTATATGTGAAAAATACTGTATATGCATAGATGGATCTAATACAAAAAATACCCATCATATTGTCTCTGTCTACCAGATTTGCAACACCACAAAAGAAAAACACCAAATCTCAGCTTGGTCTTTGGGTCCTTTGAAATAAATTACTGAAGCGCAATCTTGGCATCTTATTCAACTTGCTGTACAGTTACCTTAATTCAGCAAAGTGGCCTTTTCAGCCTGGACAGGACAGATGAACAGCTCACTTCTGAGGAAACATGTTGGATTTTAGATGCACCCTCCTAGCGGCGCCTTCCTGCGTGTTCAGGAAACCTGCTGCAGATCTGCATACCATATCTTTCATAGGACATCAGGAATGAAATTATCATCAAGTGGAATATTGTAAGAATAACTGGTTCATTCACAAATTAATGAGGTCAAATCTCACTATGAAGCAGAATAAACCACTACATACCTGAATATCTGATGTTTTTACATTTGAAGTGTACTTTCTGTCCATATGCTTGGCTGAATCATTTCCTCAAGATTTCTTTTGATTATTTGAATCTCTTTCTAGCCAAATAATTTTTGTTTCCTGTAGCATTTCAGATAAATGAGATTGCACTGAGAGAAAACGAGAACTAGCACCGTTTCAGTGTAGAGTTTCTTGGCTCTGTAGCTTGTCTTTTCTCACCTAAGAGACTCTCCAAGTAACAGAATATATAATATAGCCTTTTAATGTGCATATTGTTTCCAGTGTTCTTTCTAATGGCAATACTGTAAATTGAACTAACTCTTCAGTCATGTTTTAATAATTAACACTTTAACACAAAAGAGTCTTTTTGGTATCCTGTCACTGAGTGAAGTTTCATAGGTGATTTTAAAAATCTGTTTTGTCAATCTATTTTGTAGTTGCAAGGAAAGTTATTCTAAATTAAACCTAATGGGTCATTTTTTTGTTTTGTAAAAAAAGGGCCGCAGCCTTGATTAAATTTGTGCTTGTAACACAGTAGTGTGACGTGCAATTTCACTGCTCCGGTGTAGCAACGATTCCTGCAACAACTGCAGATTTTGTCGTAGTGAGAGGTGCTTTTCATCTTGGATAAGGCAGGACCACATTTTGGGTGCTGAAAGCACAGTCCCCACGCTGGCTGTGGTGTTTGTGACGAACCCACATCACAAGGGGATGGGACTGGCATGAAGGAGCCTGGCATTGCTCATATTTGGGTCTGCATGGATCATGTAGGGATAGGAAACACTCTCCAAGATTTCTTAAGATTTCTTAACATAGCTTGTTTTTTATTGTTTATTTATTTATCTTACTTCCAAGGGGAAAATCAGGCAGGCAGAGAGTGGGCCCCTCCTCGTCCAAAATCAGGCAGTGTGTACGTGTACCAAGCAATGACTTGGGTCTACTTTCTAGAAATTGCCTTTTCCGTGATGTGAGCAGGAAATGTTTAGCAGACAGGATACCGGTGTGCACCGTGGGGCGACTGCCTTGCAGGAGGTGCGTCCTGGGGCAGCAAAGTGAATCATATCCTGAAAAAAATCATCAGTGTTTGCTTTAAAGAGATATTCACATCACTGCTCATCAGGCGCCCACCTGAGGTACCTAAATTAAGGAGCTGTTCTCCTCGGCATGCTTCTCCCCTCAGCTGGGGAAAAACATGGTCTGGCTCTTCCTTGTCCTCTGGAAAAGAGAGGGAATCCGCTGTGTAGAGAGGGAGGCTTCCTGCTGACCACAACACCTACCATAGGTGGTGTAAATACATGGGTCTCATGCTTGCCTCTGTGACTGAGCAGAAGTGACATTTCTTTGCCCCCTGTATGGCGAGGAGGCATATAATAATTCTCCATGCAGCATCTGCCATGGCTTTCTAGTGCCAACTGCTGTGTCCCCCTCCCCTTTCCTACCTTATTTATTACTCCTGACCTGCCAGGGAGCCCTCGGACATCTTGATGCTCCACGGTCGAGGGCTCTGTGGAGGTTCCGGGGCCAGTTTTGGACAGCGCAGTGTGACACTGGAAGCAGCCTAGCAGGGTGTCCTGGAAAACGGCACTTTGCTCATCGGTGCAGCGCCACAGCGATGACAGTCCACAAAGCATTTAATGCAGAATCCCCGCACCCAACTATCTATATGGACCACACCCACAATATGAGCCCAAATTGCCAAATAACCCCTCCTCCTTCTGAAATAAATATATAACCACAATGTTGCAATGAAGTGGAAAAAGCAATTTTGCACAGAGAATATTGTTACTAAAGGCTCTGTGTGCAAAGCTGAGCGCCCACCACACCCAAAAGTCAAGACAACAACAAGAAAGAAAATCCCAGAAAAAAATAATGCAGTCTTGTAATGACAAAAACAAATTATTTCCCTCCTACCCACCCATCCTCACTTCCTCCTGTTTCTAGTCCTAAGCAGATTTCCAGATACAGCCGTGTAGCTGTACAGAATTAGTAAAGGGAAATCCAGATAGTGGGCATGTTAGGAACCCTTGCTTGTCGAAACCGGTCCCATTCCCTTAGCAAGTTATTCTGTGCTTACCACAGGAAAAGCAGGGTGCGAAGTGCTTTGAAAGAGCACTAGAAACCTGCATGCCTTGCTCAGCTGAAATCCAAGCAAGTGCTCCACTTTTGGCTAGTCTCACGTGCAGTAAAACATTCAATAAAATTCCTATCAGCTTCAATAGCAGCAGAGTTCAGAAAATGATAAATCCATCCTTTGTGTTGGCACCCTTTTTTTTTCTCTCTTTTGCTTTTCTTCATGAACTGAAATAAAAATTACACCTTTTCCTCTCTATTTCTACTTATTCCTACTGAGTCAAGAAGGTACAAAGCATTTCTTCTGCTATTTCAGTATCCTCAGTGCTGCATGCCATTACACCTAACTAATTCTCTCTTTTGCATCACATTTATTACTTTTTTTCCCCCTAATTAGGAGTTTCTTACAAAGCCAAGAAAGGCCTCTTTTGTTGAATATGCACTTTGCCAGGAAGTTAAATTCTGTAATAAGTTACTTTTTGGGTAGAGATAGCGGCCCTGGACAAATGAGTCCTTTGGGATTGCTTTGCTAAAGGCCATTGGGCGAAATGGTTTGTGAGCAAAGATGGCTCTGAAATTACAGCAGTTAAAACCCATTCCTTTAGGAAGGGAAGGCTGCTGAAGGACCTGGGCAAGAGGAGCCGGGATGCCTCCTAAGGGGCTGATATGTGTGGTCAAATGTAATATTCCCTAAAGTCGTTGACCAGAATGACCAAGGTGCCTGGAATTTCTCGTATGCATTGCACTGAGCGTAGCCTTCTCTAGAGTACTATTTAGGAGGAGGGAGGGCACTGGACTGATATCTCTCCCCATGAAACAGACTGTTTTGCTGTGGCCTCAAACCTGCTGAAGATTGGCACCTTGCTGCAATAGCGCAAATAGCAATAACGAATGAGGCTCTGAGGTCTCAAGTTCTGTTCCCACCTGGCCTCTGTCCTAAAACTGCGATCCTGAGCTGTAAAAATCATGAGTCAGCTCCCCCTCCCTTCCCAGCAGCCTGCTAGAGTGCAATCAGGTCATGTTTTCAAACTTTCCTCCGCAAACAGGAGGGATGGAAACTTCTCTCACAGGAATGAAAGTTGAGGTTTGTATTCAGTCTCCTGGTTCCAGCAGCTGGGACTTGAAGACCAGCTTTAAATTTGTGAAGCTTTGGATAAAATCTTGAGAGCTGGCAACCCAGCGGAGTGATTTTATACTGGTTTTTGTAGGAGCAGAGTCCAAGCTACACCCCAGGATATGAACTCTTGTGGGTTTGAAATTCAGTGTCCCACTTATGAAGCTCTTTCCTTACTGAGCTGAAATATGTTTTAAAAGGAAAAACAAAATGGGACGGTGTATCACACACCTATTGCATGCAGTGCTAATGAAGCTGCCTAGTTTCCCTTGCTTGAGCAGGCCTGTTCAGGACCAGGCCAGGGATCTCAATGTGCCCAGAGAGAAGAAAGGAACAAGTGCAGGGGGATGGAGATGTCCCACTTCCATTTCCTTGCAGACTGTGACACACTGCTTCCCGAATCCCCCCGTTCTTGACTTAAATGAAAAGGCAGCTGAACCGTTTTCTTCTCTGCAGTGGTTTTTAAGGGATAAATGAGGGAATAAGATTCAGACCAGTGCACCTTGGGATGAATGAAGAAAGAAGGAGTCTCATCGCTGCAGCCACATGTGGCATTGTTTACTCATGTCAGTGTACAAGATTAATGCAGAAAAGCTGCATTTGAACAAGTGAGATTGATGAGAGCTTTACAGGCTATTTTTGTGTAATTTAAAACAGTGCCTATACTGGATGGTGAAAAGAAGAATGAAAACGAGACAGCCAGGGCTGTCAGCTTCTCCCCCTCCCGGTTTGGTTCTTGGCCATGCCCTGTTTCCAGTCCATAAAGTCAAGGTTTTGGAGCAAGATTGGAAGGAGAAAAGCAGAAATGCTGAAGGTAAGTTTTGGTCATGTCCGCACCAGCAGGTGCGGAGACATTTGAGTTCACTTCTCCCCATTAGTCCCAGAGTTTGTAATGAGGAGAAAGTTGGATGTTGGGATGCAGAGACACTGGAGCAGGCTGGAGGGGTGCCAGGAGGAGTGCAGATGCGATTTAGCCATGTTGGCCCAGGGCCTAAAAATAAGCTCATAGAGTTGATACTTATTAGCTCCTGTGTAGCGTCCAGGTACTCAGATACATCGCAACCAGGCCTGGCCCAGCTGAAGATCAGGTGTCTTGCTGCGGCTAGGGGTGTCTGCTAGCAATGCCAGCTCTGCTCTCTTTATTCTTGCTGTGCAGGTACGCCTTTAAAGTTCTTTAAACCTGAAAGCCCCGTTTTCATAAGTCTTCAGAGCAAAAGACAGGTTGCAGGTACCTGTCGTTTACAACGGGGCAGCTCTAGTTAGGAGATAGAATGAACTGCTTCTTAAGCATCTGCTAATAATCTGTTGGAGATGTGGGAAATAACAACAAAAATCAAAAGGCAAGCAAGAAACTTATCATGGATGATTTCAACCAGTGGGCCGTTTGCTGCTGATCTCCTGTGGCCAATAACAAATTTCCTTAGTGTTTCTATAAATAAAGAGTGTTGTCTTCTCAAACAGAAAGTCCTGTATCCAGTGCAAGGTAACTTGATATTGGACTGAAGTCTGGTGAAAGAATAAGTTTGTCACAGATCCTCTCAAAAAAAGTAGTTACTGAGGTAGTAGATATCTCAGTCCATTTGGATCTATTTTATGCAAATGAAATAGAGTACTGATCAAAAATGTGAGTATTTAGAACTTGAATAATGCCATTTTTCCAAATCTTAAGGCATTTGTGGGCATAACTGACTGAGTATACACATTTTAAGTGGGAAGGCACTGAGAAAAATAAAGAATTATTCAAGAATATTGTACTAGTTGTTCCAATACCCATGACACCACTGAAACAGAGAGTTATGTAGAGGGAAACAAACAAACAAACAAAACCCACCTCTGTTAAATGGAGAAACAATAAAATATCAAAGAATATATTAAGAACCAAAAAAAAAGAGGGGTCCGATTCCAGTGGAATTAAAAATAATACGGATTTTTTTTAAGCCTGCTAGAACCCAGAACAAGATTGTGCCAAATAAAAGTCAACTGTTAGGTATGAACAGTAAAATCTTGAACACTGATATAAAAAGGCAGAAAGGCTGATAAATACTTCTTACTTGTGTTTATTTGTGCCCATCTGAAATGATAGGCTATGGGACAGGTACATTTTTTTGGTCTGTAACAAAGATGAATATGAGGTGTTCTGCTAAAATGAAACACTTAACCTGTGTCATGGAAATGCAGAGTTATTACTTGATGAATTTGGGAAGGCTTCCACCTGCTCTCTCTGATTTTCGTCCTTAGTTACAAAAGAGTAGGATGTGATGACAAGAAAAACAACAACAACAACAACAAATGCAAAAATCAGGGAGTCATGCTCTCACGACAAGTAAAAGCACTGAACCTTTAAGGAATAGCAAGAGCTAATACCACTTTTTAAAACGTCTCCAACATGTTGCAGAATCTAAAATTACTATAATAGTATTCTTGCCAGGTAAATAAAGAAGGCCCTATGAATACCTCTTTGCCTGCTTTTTATTAGGCTGTGATGGAGTTTGGGTGAAGGGACAACACTGAAAGGATTAATACCAAAAGCCACTCTGTTGAACTTTAACACCTTGCATATTTATTTATCTTGCACGAAAATCACAATTGTTGCAATGTTCTGCTTCTTTGGAACCTTGCTAGTGTGTCCAGGTGGAATGAGACGCACTGCTGTCAGCTCACACAGAACAGCTGACGTGGAAGGAACCTCCCTCTGCCAAAAATATTGATCTGATTCTTGCATATGAGACTGTTGCCTTATCAACAAAAGGTTCTCCACGTTTACAAAACAGTGATGGGGCCAGTTTTCAGCATCGGGCAGGGAAGTCAGGGTAGTCTATTCCATCTTAAACACAAGTTTACATGGCATTCTGGATACTTAAATATCCCAAAGCTGGTGAAGTACTGGCTAGATTAAGTGGAGAGAGGTAGCCTGAAACTGAACGAACTGCGAGGCTCAAAGTTTTGTCATCAGTGGCACAAGGTCCAGATGAACATGAGACTTCAGTGGTGTCCCCCAGGGCCTCACACTGGGGCCAACATCATTTGACATAAATTCGTTAATGACTTGAATGCTGAGGCAGAAGACATTCTCAGCAAATCTGCAGATGGTAAAAAAATGAGAGAGGTGGTTGATTCGCTAGGTGGTTGTGCTGCCATTCGGCGGGTCCCCAGCAAGGGGGAGAAACAGGTCAACAGGCATCTCACACAGTTCAGCGAAGGGAAATGTCATGTCCTGCACCTGGGAAGATGCAAAGGGGCTCTGGATGCTGCATGGCTGGAGATAGCTAAATTTTAACCAGAATCAGTTAAGAGTGAAATACCTAGAAACATGATCACAATTCTCATTTCTAACAAATAAACTCTAAGCAGTTCCCCCCTCAACATGCAGCTTCTTAGGATGTTCTGCAGAGATGCCTACACCTTTCTATGTAGATGGATAATGAAGACAGTACTCTGGATTGTCCCAAATGCCCTTAGTGAAAACTCCTAGCTTCAATTTCAGCTTCATAACACTATGTAGCAAACTAATAGATGATCAGAACTAGAGATTTAAAGTTTTACTAGGATCGTGCTCCTTGTACTGCTGTTACCTACTGCTGGTAACAGCTTTTATGGTGGTTGCCTTGTCATAACAAGGAGACAATTCTTTTAAACAAGGTAGATTAAATAGATATGTTGGGACACCACTTGCGCAAAAACACTGTCCACCTTCTGTGAACCTATACACCAAACAGTCAAAATCAAATTAAGTTGTTCCATTTCTCCTTGGTTAAATAAACATAATCATAATAATAACAATCTATTCTTCTGAGGAAAAGCAGTATATTCAGTGTACAAGGAAGAGCCCAGAGAGCCAGGGAAACGAGCCATCCTCCCTCATTACTTTGCCTCAGCTCCCTCATTACCTTGTCTGCCTTTCAGGTCAGCTTTTGGCAATGTTAGTTTAACATATTTTTTATTTCCATGCTCAAAGCACTAAAGAGTTTTTGAGAGTTGTACTGAGTTTGGGGATTTTAGTTAGGATCACTGTGAGTCTACTCAGCTATCTGAAATACATTTGGATTTTATGAGATCTCAGAATACAGAAAGTTTATTTAATACAGTTTGGGTTGATTTTCAAATGCAGTTCATTCTGCATGTTATTAGCATCCTTCTATGCTGACTTCTACCATCAAATGGGATAACTCAAGAAATGAATTCTCAACCCCAAAATCTAGGTTTTCTGATATAGTAAGGAGAAATACTTCAGGAGGCAGATGTCCAATTAGGTTGTAGTTCTTTTTAAGATAACCATCACATGTTTGATACAATATAAATCAGTGATGATTTAAATTCAATAATACTCTATCTGAAATATACATTAAACTGTTAAATATTCTACAACCATCTAATTTCTAACCACCTAAGATCTAACCATCCAGAAAGGCATGTTACAGAAAATAGAGTTGAGAAATGGATTGAGTTTTGCTCATTTAGGGTTATACTGATGACAGGCTGATGTCTGGGACTGCAATCCCTATTATCCTTTTAAGGAAGCAATATACTTTACCCGATATCCTTTCCAGATAAAGATGCTGTACAGGTAAAGCCCTAAGTCATGAGAAAGCTGGATTGTTCTCCCAAGGTGCTGAGAAATACCAAGAGGCAACATACAACTCAGGCCATGCTGAGGTAGCAAAAACACTGTAAAAGCAACCAATACTGGGCTTGCCTTAGTGTTATATCTCTTGGCGGTATGGGGGCTCGTGTTCTATTTGGGAAGAGTCAATAGGTGGGGAGGCTCTGTGGGGCACTATTGTATCTGTTCAAACTTAGAGGCTTGTAAATCATCTGAAACTTTTTTTGGGGGGAATTCTTTCTTGTATTTGGCTTCTTCTTTATCTTTTTTTCATGGAAACTAGCTTTCCCCAGGCAAAAAGCTGTGAGCCCCTGTCTTTTTTCCTAAGACCTGCAGCTTGATAGGCCTGTTATATAATATTACCACAATTCCTCAAGGACTAACATGATAACTTTCAGCAGAGGCAAACTATCTGAACTTGGCCAAAATATGGCATTTGAAAGAGCAAACTATACACCATTTCTGTAAATATGACAAATCTAAACAGAATGCAAATAGCTGGTCTTCTTAAGCTTCCCTGAAAATTTCAGGGACAATTCAGATCAATATGATTTAAAGGTAAGGATTTGCTTTTCCATGACTCAAAGTAGAAAAATGAACCATAAATCAAGAGTTCCAGCTCTTTCAACACTTAGCTTCTTCAGTTTGATAAAAGAGGACATGATGTTTTGAGAGGAACTGGCCAAAAGTGATACAGTCTGAGCAAAATGTTGACAACAAAAATGTAGGGATTTCGGTGACCCCATCTTTCTTAAGCTGCTGATTTAATTTCTGCATTTTCAACTTTTGTTTTAAGTGCAGGTGGAAGACTATCTTTTGCAAAACACAAATTCCTATCTTCCTAGATTTCTGTATCAACCTGTCAACAAAAATCTGCAATGAACCTTAGGAACAATGTTATGTGAAACATCACACTGCAATATCTTAAAAAAAAAAAATGTGTTCTTACACAGTTCCCACCATGTTTTGTTTGGTTTGATATTTCTTTTCTTTTTCAGTTGCCTTTGTGTTTCTCTTCCTATTCAGATATGTGACCAGCAGACACTTTTCAAGGACTCCAGGGCCCAGGCCTTTGGTCCAGACTCCTGCTGCTCGTGGCGGGCTCAGAGGAAGGGTCTCAACAGCTCCCTCTTGTCACAGGGTCTGGATCTCAGCGAGGAGGGAAGGGAAATTCAAGTTTTCTGGAGTTTGTCAATAACCCCCTAGGTGAAACTGAAGAATTATGCTTGCACTTCAGGTCAGGTCTGCTGAGAAATGCCTGTGAACACCAGTACACTGGAGAAATGTATTCAAGAACATTTCATCCTTGTGAAAATATTACCCTGTTACAACTGCCAAGGTCACTGAGACCCAGAGTGATCTGTTGTCTAAGTGCTGGTCACGAAAGTTAAAGATGCCTGGCGGCTACTATAATTAAGTTATGAGTGCTAGGAGAATAGTGGAAGCAGTTTCCCACAAATATTTGTTTGAATTTAACAGTGACTTGAGACATGACCATGCTCAGAAATCCTCTGTGCTTTTTTTTTTTTTTTTTTTGCTCCTGGAAAACATCCAGACGATCAAGCTGGATGTGAATGCCCAGGACATCGCAGGTTTCACAGGCTTTCACTTGTGCTGTGTCAGCCTGAGTGAAGACGCGAAACAACACGCTGCAGCTCTCTATCAAACACAGTGGGTGTTTCGAGTATGTTGCCTGGGCAAACTAATAGATAGATAGAATAAAAAGTGCAGTTTAAATTCTCATCAGGGTCTGTTTATGGATAAAGAGCCAAAAAAAAAGAAAAAAAAATTAGATAGATTACCTTGACGATCAAAAGAAACTTGTTTCCATATTAATGGATGATTAATAAGGAGAAAAGATGAAGACTTCATATTTCTGCCCTTTTGAATTGCTCTTTGTTCAGCTTTAACTATTGGGGTTTTTTTTGAATGTTAGTTCTTTTTCTCTTTTTTTCCCTGAAATGCTACGTTAGCAAGTTCCCAGGCAAGTACATGCAATATCCCCAAAATGACTAGCTATAGGACCTAGCATAAAGTGGAACACTAGCCATTTGTGATTTTGACTACATGCAAATCCTACAATACTGAAATCCAGAGAGTTCAGAAGACGACAATAAAATGCAGAGTGTGTACGCTTGCAAAACCAAAGTGCACAGGATGGAGATAGTATAGATTTTATGGAGCGGGTAGGATTGCTGTGCCTGTAGGCCAGGCACTTAACAATTTTCTGTTGTTGTTTACAATAGAGAGATTTAGAAGTGGAAAAAAAATATAGCAACAAATGACAAATTCCCTCTAGCTGTGTCTCATGTGGCATTTTAACACACACTGTGTAACGAACATTCAGCATCTTGAAGCATAATTAACCTGCAGCTAGCTGAGGGATTAAACATGACTATTTCAACTTGAATGACCCTTTCCCTTAAGTCGAGCTGCCCATTTAGCGCCCTTAATAAATACAGGGATAATTTAAACCATGTGGCCACAAATTGAAAACATGGGCTTTTGAACTATGTATTTTCTTTCTCATGTTGGAACTCCTCCCTGGAGATAGACTCAAGTCCCATGATCTTGTAAAAGACAAATCTGTGTATCTTTTTTATTAAGTGTTTCATGATATATATTTTTTTCAGCTCCATTGCAGTGGATGTATTTGAAAGATGTATTCCGCTGACAGTACACAATACCCTCAAAGATTCTTGATCCATTTATCAACTCAAACTAATAAAAGAAGAATAATATTTCTATGGAAAAGAATGAGTTTTAAAAGCAGCTTGACAGCTTGGTAGAATACATCAAGTAAGTGTACTGAGAAACTGGAGAAAAAAAGGGGATCCTACTTTTTTTGCTAGCATTAGAATTAATAAAAAAATATTTAATCTGTCCTTCAACAGGAAAAAAATAGAGTTCATTCCCAGCTTGCATACCTTGTGGTTTGTGCTGAAGAATGTTACACTCAAGTCTATATTCAACTACTGGTTTAAATTATAGCCTTTCGAAAATAATCTACCATTCACTTTAATTAATATCAACAATCACAGAGTTGGTTAAAAAAAACTCAGCGCAACATGCTAATGCAAAATTAAAAATGTGCCTGTCCATTTTTTTTTCATAGAAAACTTCAAAGAGTCTCATCTATTGGCAGCTTTGGTACCCTGTAGCCTTAGGCTTCTTTCATGTTGATCCAAGGAAGGTTCACAACCAGTTTTCTCTAGTCAGTGGCCCACGAGACACATCTGGCCCCATCATTTCATCTGCGGTCAGGAGAGACACAAAGTGCTCTGCTAGACTGTTTTACCACAAACGCTCTTTAGTACCTTCTTCCCCTGAGACAAAATCCTTGGGCTTTGCCTTTCCTACCACTGCTTTGCAATTTATCCCCATAGAAAAACGAATGGCTGAGATCTTCTTCCAGCTTTAGGTCAGAGATGGCACCTTTCAGGATTCTGTCTCAGATCCTGCTTAGTGCCTCATCCGGGACTTTTTCCTGTTTAAACTGGCAATGTCCATGCATTGGATATTGTCATATTGATGAAATATTCTTGCCTTCAGCTAAAAGCTCCAGATGTCACTTAAAGCAATAGGGTTGTCACAATTCAGAAAAACAAAGAAAGTATTTTGCTTTGCAGATCTGAAATGAAAAGACTCTGACGCAGCTTAATTTTTCTGCGTAACTTTGCAGAGAACAGATATGGCCTCCATAATCTTGTGTGTGTTAATAGTCAGTCCCTCCCTTAAAAAGTAGAAATGAAGCACTAACTTGGAGGACAAGGGTCTTGATGTTGCACCTAATATGAGAAAAACCCATCACAGAGAAGTTACATGCAGGTTTGTGAATATTAGGATGAGCAGGTATTGGTTATGTTTGTCTGCTAAACAAATCTTGGGATCACTAGTATTAGTTAGAAACTTGTCCTTGTTAGAAATCGTCAGTTTTGAATCTATGTGCAGCCCTCAGATCAACAAGGGCTTCTTTTCTGCTGATGATTTTCTGGAACAGATTAACATTAGCTCAAAGAATACCAAGGGGTCAGAGTAAACTATTACTCTTTGGCCAGTATGGTAAAGGAGTTGCAGGTACAACATTTTCTAAACCATGTTTTCCTGAAAGAGCAACATTCATTTCGTTTTGCTGTTCTACAACACTACCACCAGCTCTGTAAAGCTCCTCTGCAAAGCACACATACACAACATAGACTGCAGAAACACAGCAAACTGATAGTACTTAGACAAACTAAAAAATCTTTTTTAAAAAACTAAAACAAAACAAAGCAAAGCAAAAAAATATTTTTCTATCTTCCAGCAGTACACTGAATGACCCTTATCAGCAATAGATTTCAGCACAGTGTATTTGTTATACTTGCATCTGCTCGTGTGTGACAGTGTGGGATGAGGAGAGAGAAGTCTATGTCTTTGTATCTTAAGAGGTGTTTCTGCGGGTTTCCAATCCAGCCATGCCTCGAGGCCCTGCAGAATGATGCAAATAACCTTGCTTATCCTTGAGAATTTAGCAATTAAGATATTCAATACTGTTTGTCTGGGTCACTGTGCAGTGCAAGAGCTTTGGAGAGAAATATATTAATATATCTTCACTTTTCTTGAGTAAGTTTTGGATTTAAAGAAGGTGGAGGGAGAGCATTGAATTACATTCCTAAGTTTTTACAAAGCTGAAAAAAATCATGATTGGCATTTTTTCTTTACCAATCAGGAATGCAATTAATACATTTTTCTTTTCTTTTTCCTTTCCTTTCCTTTCCTTTCCTTTCCTTTCCTTTCCTTTCCTTTCCTTTCCTTTCCTTTCCTTTCCTTTCCTTTCCTTTCCTTTCCTTTCCTTTCCTTTCCTTTCCTTTCCTTCCCTTTCCTTTCTTTTCTTTTCTTTCTCTTTCCTTTCCTTTCCTTTCCTTTCCTTTCCTTTCCTTTCCTTTCCTTTCCTTTCCTTTCCTTTCCTTTCCTTTCCTTCCCTTCCCTTCCCTTCCCTTCCCTTCCCTTCCCTTCCCTTCTCTTTGCACTCATGTACAATAACTGTTGTAAATGTTCCTTGCTTTGTATATTGCCCTCCAGTTCCATTCCCATTGCCAAGAAAGCAACCATATTTTTCCACAGCATTTTCCTCCATGCATGAAGTGGTTCAGTCCTGCAGCCCCTTGTTTCTTGCTTTCATGTCTATAAAACCAGGGTGACCCCATGCAGCTTGCTGGCAAGCTGTTCTGTTGCTCACTTTTCAGTTACCTCACCTCACTGGCCTTGATACCAAAGAACAGAGAGGTTGTCTTACTTCTATGAGAAAGGCTGCCAAATTAAAAAGAGCAATATTGCATACTCTCAAGTCATATTATATGGATCATTTGGGATGTGTCTCAATACTTTGATAAGCAGGGCACGTTTTCCAAATTTGAAGGTTTGAATTTCCAAAATTGAAGGTTTTCTGTGGGTGCTTTCTTGTGGTCTTGTCTCTGCAGTTGTGTTTATGCTGGTTCAGTGTTGCTTACCTTATGAATACATACTGTCAACAAATAGTGAGAGAGATTTTGATGATTGCTGTTAACTGAACAGCATCTGCTAGTTTCTGAAGTTTAAGTTAATATTTCAGTCAGGATCTCCAACTCTGAAATGGATGTTTGTCTTGATTTAGTTTATTCCTTATGGTATCAAAATGTGGTGACAGCTTAAAAAAGAAAAATAACATACAGCTTCAGGGAGCAAAACCAGAGTATGCATTTTTAATGGTTTTAATTATATTACAGCACTGTTGGTCTTCTTTTTTAAATATTCACTCCTCATATTTTTCTTTTGTTAGTAGCCAGTTGACAAGAGGACTCTCTTATTCCCTCTTCTGTTCAGCTCTGTAAATTCCATTTAGAAACATCTTGTTTATCAGAGATATATGAAGAGCTGTAAGTGGGCCTACAGTGTTTGAAAGATGATTTTTGTTAAAAAAAAAGCATATCATTCCTCTTCCTATCTATCCACATTGATAATCTGTTTATCAACTCTCTGCCTCTGTTACAAGGGAGATTATGTCAGATTCAGTGCAAAGAAATGCCACAGAGTGTAACATTTCTGCTTATAAACCCTGGTTAAGTAGTGAAATAACTGAGGAAGAGCTGTGTGTGGTGAAGCAGCCCTGCACACCTGGTTGATCTCTCTGCTTTCAGGGCTTACATGCACAGAGCCGTGCTCAAGTGTCAGGATTTGGAAGATAAAGCTTCCACCGGGACTAGGCTAGTGTGGGAGGCGTTATCCATTGGCCTGAGGCCCTGCAGCAGATATACAGTAGATGATAGAAGAGATTTGCAAAGGACTCTGTCTGGGATGGAGAATCCACATGTAGGAACCTGTGAGCACAGGGATTCCTTGAGGAATGCTCCCAGGAGAGCATTGGTATAAAGTTGGAGATTTGTTAGCACGTTTTGAGCTTGTGTAAGACTCTGAGTAGACTCCTGTTGGGACCTGTAAGAGATCTGCCCCTCTCCTTTGAATCCCAGGGTTGGAAGCCTGCAGAAGCCATGTGCAGGTTTTGGACCCAAATAAACCATGGTAGAATTGAATACATCCAACAGTATTGTCAATGGATCATCCATGTCAACCAGTTGACAAGAATGACAAGAAAGGGATTTTTTTTTAAATCTGGTTTGGCTGAAATCAGCGTTGAACCAAATAGAACGGGAGAAAGAGAATGTTTAGTTTATCCCTTACCAAAAAACCTCTGCTATTTTGCCACCTTCAAAATGAAGAAATGATCTGTGGCTGAAACACTGCCAAGGAGGTAACAAGTAAAATATCAAGGCTTGAGTATAGAGACTGGATTTTTCAGAATGTTTTCCACACATCTCTTCTTGTGAATTTACTGCATTTACTGTAGCTGAATACTTCAAGGAGAAAAGAAATATGTATAAAAGTAGAGGAATAGGAAAAAAGTTTAAAAAATACATTTTCACAGCTGGTAAATGTACCATTATTATGTTTCTGTTTTCTGTAACTATGTTCTGAATTGGAGCACAATAGACATTGGGATTTTTATATATTCTTTAAAATGTCCATATACATTTTAAATATGTTTAGTGCTCATGTTTTTTATGTGGGCATGGAAACACCAAGCCCTATAAGGATAGTAAAAATATGGGATAGGCTACCAGGAAACTGGGAAAGTGCTACCACTGGAGCCTGCCAAGCCTGATATGACAGATCTTAAAGGGGTTGTCCAAATTCACTTGAACCTGCACTCGTGCAGGGAAAAGGAGAGGTCCTGTCAAGCCCTTAACTCTGTGATATTATTGGGTTTGCTGCTGGCAAACCCAATTTTGTCGTCATTATTTTTGCAGTGCCACGTAATGCAGCAACCTTTATGAAATGACGCTTATGTTTTTAATAAGCAGATGCATGGGTGGGAAACCAAAAGCTAACAACAAGATGTTTACAAAACAAAACCTACAAGACCAGTTGAAAGAATGGAGCTTGTCTTTCTGGAGCAGAAGAGACAAAGCGGGACATGATGTGTTTTCCATAATGCGAAAGCTGTAGAAAGGAGTACAGTGATTAAAGTTGTTCCTTGTGCTGTTAGGAAAAGGTCAACAGGCATTTAGCTTAATTTATAGCAAGGAAGACTCAGGTTCCACATCACGAATCAACGTCCCAGCCATAAGGGTGATGAAACCCAACCTGCTTAGGGAGACTATGGATCTCCCCTTCATACGTCTTTGAGAGCAGGTGAGAGTAATGCCTGTCATGGATCACATAGTCATTGCTGCCCCACCAGGGAAGCTGGAGCAGATGAAGCTCAGCCTGAGCCTCTTTCAGACTTCCACACTGCTGCCTTTTAGTAGATTGGTTTCTAGTTCATGCCCAGAAGAGATAACTTCCCCAAAGAACGGGCTTTCCAGCACCCACTGGCCTCCATGCCCCAAAAGGATTGATGTCCTGAGGGTGCAGGTCTCACGCAGGTCCCCGTGTACCTTGGTTGGGCTGATCAGTGCTCGAAATGCTTCCCTAGGTTCTCCAAGTTCAGCCTTGGCCACCTGCTCATGCTCTAGCCAGACTCCATATTCAAACAAAGCAACAGCTTCTTTGCCAGGTGTAAGAAACCTTGGTATGGTCATATATAACCATACTTCATTCTTACTCTGCTCTGTGATTCCCACCTTACCCATCTGTGGCTCTGAGGGTCGAGGTCTGGCATGGGATACAAGGGGCCAGCTCCTGCTGAAACTGGTAGAAATTCCTCCTGTCTTTCCAGGAGGAGCACGAAGGCGTCATTGGGCTGCCTAGGTTCAGCCTTCTCACTTTGTTGTTAAAACCGACTAAAATTGCAGTTTACGTGTAGATACCATTCCCTGTGAATCTGTGAGATATTTCTCAGAGAAATACTTGTAACGCTGCAAAGCTGAATCCCCACATTCCCTGCAGTAATAAAAGCGCAATAAATAGATTTCCTAGTGCGGCACTACACTATTTGCAGCAACGAACTCCCTGTGACTATTCAAATCCCAATAAATCACACTCTCTGGAAAGCGGATTCCACTAAACACTTGTCAATAGCAATGATGGAGGGAGGAATCCAGTTGCTAACCTCAATATACTCAGGTCTTCTAGCACCCTGAACCACGCTCCCAGCACACAAAGTAGTACTGGTCAACGTGCAGAAAGGCTGAATTCAGAGGGCTGGGACTCAGATGTTCACCTGGGGGTTTAGTGGTGCCTAGGTATTTGCAGGCCCTGGTGACTTGCCTTAATCTTTCTTTTCCTTGGAAAGGCTCAAGATTACCCCTTTCATCCCAAATGACGCTCCGGCATGTCTTGATTGAACCATAGCAGCAGCAAGGCAGGACAAGCAGCTCTCTGAGGGGTGCCCCAAAGCGGCAGATCTGTCTCTCCTCTGGGATCGCTTGCTGGCACCCAAATAAAAGGACTGTAGCTGGGATCTGAGCAAGCAACAGGGCCTGAAAGGAATGAGGTCCAGGCTGAGAGCAGCACAGAGCGCACGCCAGCCATCACGACGTCTCTGTGACTCCCCAAGCAGAGCGCATCCACTGTGCAGAGCGCAGCTCAAAGCAGGCTTTGTTATGAGACCTCTGCAAAACAGCTGTATATTTTTAAAGTTTTTGTTATTAAAATATTTTGCTATTAAAATATTTTGAAAAGACTTTTTTTTTTTTTTTTTGGCAAAACAACAACATTCTTCAGAAAGAGGCTAAGCAGGCCAGAGCATCCAGGTTTCAGCATGTCCGACAGGCGCTAATGCCAAGCATGGTGGCTAATGACACAGTCATGCCAACTCTGAATGAAAACTAAAGCTAAATTTAAGTTAATCGTATGCTGAATGCTTCCTTTGGTCTGGCCATGGGGAGCCATCAGCAGATCATTTTAATCTTGTCATTTTATTTAATGTTTCTGTGTCTTGTTTCAGAATAGAGCATATCCTGCTTTTCAAATTTAAAGCCTATTCTGAGTGTGAAGATCAGAATACAGCTAATGACTGATACAACCAGTATTTATATTCTGAAGGGTCTTTCTTTCCTGCATGTCTATGCAGGCTTTGACCTACCTCCTGCAGTAAAAGCATATTTTTAGCAGTTCAGTTTAACTTCAAATAGAGAAAGAAGTCAGAATGCAAAGCAGAGTATTTCTGCATTTCATCAAACTTGATTTGTGATAAATAGTTAACTTTCTTCAATTTCATATCTATGCTTTTGTAATCTTTTTAACTGCTTCCCCAACCCCTCATCTCTGCACTCCACCAGCTCTGGTTCATTTCATTCCAAAAATTTTACAAACCTGTGATGTCAGAACACAAATTTTAGCTCATGCAACAGCTTCACAATCTCAATGGCCATACGAGACCAGGTTTTCCAAAGAACCCAGCTTCTCCATTGGGATGAGACCAGTCCCTTTGTGTGCTGAAATAAGAGGCTATTGAAAAACAATAACAACAACAATAACAAGAAAATTTGGCTCTGTTCCATCCCCAGCTACACCCCTCGGCCCCTGGATATTTTTTTCCATTTTCTGTTCCTAAGTGCTGAAAACCTTAACGCACCCATTTAACTTCAGGCAGAGCATTCTGGCAAGCAGGCTGCTCTTGCAAAGATTTGGCCCTCTGATTTAACACAGACATTCTGCTACTATCTCCTCCGCAGGGGTCTCTCTGGATATCCAAGCGTCGCCTTTGCAGCCTGCAGTGAAGAGAGACATTGCAGCTGCTCCTGCTGCTGCTGTGTCACTCCTTTTCAGACTCAGACCTGTGACTTGCCATTCTTCTGGAGTCATTTCAAGTATCCTGATCAATAAAACTAGTTCACAAAGACTGAATTCATCCTCTCCTGTTTGTAATAATGTGGCAGGAACATTGTCAAAACCTGGCTCCAGATTGTCTCTACATCCTAATTCTGATTGAGGTTCTGATTTTGAATTTTTTTGGGTGTTGGCCCAGTGCTGATCCGCAGGTTGGACGTGTGTCATTCACTGCTCCCCTTCATCACTGTTTGGAGAAAACAGCAAATCGCTCTCTCCTGTTGAGGAAGCTACCACGCTTGCAGCTGAGCAGCCGCCTGTGGCATCTCCTGCATGGACCACAAGCCCAGCAGGAGGCAGCAGGCGCACTGGTGTTTTGTGGAGCCAAAGCAGCTTCCCATATCACCTCTCCCTCCTACGAAGAGATGCTTTGAATCCCAGAGGGTTTCATTCTTTCTGTGTGCCATAGCCCTCCTGTGGCTGATGCCCTTTGTGACATTCCCGTGGTCAGATGCTCTTAGAAGCACCCCCTTGCTCCAGCTCCAGTGCACAAACATCGTCTTGTGAGTCTAACGACATGTGACTCCTCCTGCATGGTGATTTTCTGAGACTTTCCAGGATTTTTATCAAAACACCACTTGTTCTTTATACCTGGATTTCTTCCAAATGTGGCCACACTGCCTTGCAGCTCTCTTGACAATATTGCTAGTGGTGTCCCCCCGAGACCTCAGCCTCCTCCCATATCCTTCATGCATGACTTTATTCTAGGGTTTCAGACTTCTTGGCTGGTTGATATTCTAGTCTATAGTTTTTATTCCCAAAAGATTTTGTGTTGCATTTTCAGCTCAGCCATTTCCTTTGGTTCTTCATCATGGTAAATCTGTCTTTCACCATAACTATTACCAGGTAATGCTTTGCTCCCTTTGGGCTTCTCATAGACTGGAAATTATTTTTGTGTTTTGAATCAGTAACGTTAAGGTCGATCTGCCTAGAGGTGCTGCTTCTCCAGATCCCTGAGCGTTGTTGTGGACGGTCTTACAAGGAAACTCTCACTCCATGCAGCTGTTTCTTCTTCCTCTCACATCCTGCTATCACTGTTCTTGTGCCACTGAGCAAGTGTGATCATCACCGTTTCCTGCATTCATGGATTTGGTCACACTCCTCGATGAATGTAGCTGTTCTTCATGACATGGGGCAAGTGTCAAGGCTGGCTTGAACCCACACGCAAGGAACAAAACCTACCTCGCCATGGCCTTGCTCCGTCCTATTTTCTCTCTCTAATTGCTCCTTGCTAATTCCTGTTCCCACTGAAGAGAGTGGTTACAGTCCTAATTTTTGTAGTGGGACCTTCACCTGGACTCACGTTAAAAAGGCTAGGTTCTTCTTCCATGTTCTCCCATCTGCATAGTGTGGATGTTGGAGCTCCATGTTGCACCTCCCAGCCCCATGTTGCGCTTCACATCCCACGTGGTTAAGCTACTGTGACCTGAAAGAAGTGTCTTCAAGGCAGATGAGGTGTTTCCTGACCATGTGACATCTGATCCATGGAAAACTGAAGAGCGAAGCCCTGCTGAAAGGAGAGTCAAGAGCAGCAGATTTGCACTAGGTAACAACAGCGGTGAAGGTGTAGCAGAAGGAACTGCAGCATGTGAGAAAGTTGCCTAAATACCTTGAGTCAATGGAGGTTTTTTGAGTCAGTGCTATTGCCTCTCCTCCTCCTGCTCCCTCCTGTGCTACCTGCAGTGCGTGACCCAATTCAGAAACTGCCACCAGCATGATTAGCCCGGGTCTGAGGCAGGAGTTAATCTGTTTGCAAGGCCCTAGGGCCCTGTGTTGAGCGCAGGAGTCCTCCTGCCCTTAAACCTCCATGTGAGAGCCCCTAGCACAGCACCATCCATCTCCTTGCGCCCGGCTCCTTTCAAAACACCCTTTTGTGGTTCTGCCAGCGCCATGGGGAGACGGGGGGCTGTGCTCCAAGGGGAGGCACCTGCCAGGGACCGGTTTGGGAAGCCCCTCAGCAATTCAGCTCCAGCAACAAAAGTGGCTTTGCCAAAACACTAGCGGAGCCCCAGCTGCCCCTCCTCACGCGGCCTCAGAAGAGGCGGCGACTCCCTGGGAAAGGCTCCGGGCGCCCAGGGAGCCACGGGAGGGTTAAAGCGGAGCCTGCCCGAACCGCAGCCCTTCGCGCGCCTGCCTTTGTCGGGGCCGAGCTGACTGCGGGCACAGAGGTTGCGGGCAGCTTGCCACTCTCCAGATGGACACGCTGCCTCTAGTTTGTTTCTTCTTTTTTTTTTTTTCCTTCTTCTTTTCCTTGCTGCAGGCTAAACGCTGATCCCAGGGAGGTCAGTGGTAAAACTCTCGTCTGTTTCTAGGGGACCCGGGTTTGGTAAATGAGTCGGGGTGAAGCAGCAAACGGGTAGTGGCAGAATATTTGTGCCGAGGTGTACAGGAGAAGGCTGGAATCGTCTCTCGTGATTTTGGCTACCGCAGCAGCTAGGCTAATGCTGAATCCCCTGAACGCACGCTGAATTAGCCATGCTCTTATGGCTGCGCTGAAGCACCAAAATACATCTTTTTTCCCTCAGTTTGTATGCAGCCCGACGTGTTAAGGTCAAGATCCGCACTCCAGAGAGAAGCAGATGGTATCCTGAGTGATGTGTTTTCACTCACTGAGCATGAATATGAAAAAGCCTTCTTATTTTCCAAGCATATGAAAGTCAGTAATGTAGAACAGTCTCAGAGAATCTTAATATGTGAATAAACATGTGTGTTGCAAAAGTTTATTTTGGTCTTTGTGCTCACTATGAATTCCTAAGATTAAATGACACTCAAATACTATGTATCATTGTTTTTATTAACTTGATTCAAACACCAAGACCTATGCCAAAAGGCTGTTTCAATTTTTGTAGATTTATAATAATTCCGACCTTCATAATGAACTAATCAGAAGCAATCCTGGAGCCAGTAAATATTCACTTTGCAGTGAATATTCCCTGTGTATGATAAATCCCAAATATGTCAGGGATATTCTGAAGTGTGCGTGATGCAGCTAGTCAGTCTATATTGTGGAGGGAATGTGACAAAGACGATTGCTGGAAACTCTCAGCAAACAAGTTGTATTGAGTTTTTAAAGTCTGATCCTGCTCTCTCTCAGCATCACGAAGCCTCTGGGAAGGAGATTTAGGCAAAGGACGGGTCATTCCCATCCTTCACGTCCCTCAAAGCATGTCATGCCATGTCCAAGTGCATGGCCATGTGTGACCTATGAAGAGCCTTAGGACCTTGGCCACCCAGCAGCTCAGCGGTTCGTGTCCTTCCCCAGTTTCCCAGCAGGTTGTCTCGCACCATCTCCTGCTGTGACAATATCCCGGCTCGCTGCTTGGCCCTATAGGGGACAGAGTCAATCAGGTGGTTTCTCTGAGTATAGGCCACATAGAGAAGCCACTTTCTGCTCCCTCTCTCCAAAACAGTTGTGTTTAAGAGGAAAAAGAGGTAAAGCAAAATGTTTTTTTAATATTTGGAGTGCCCACTTCAAGTCTTACTAAGTCAGTGGAAAGAGATTTGATTTCAGGAAGATTTCAGGGAGATTTGGGTTGCTCCTACATCTAAGAGGGGTGCAAAGTAAAAAATCAGGGAAAAAAACTCTTAAATATTTTTTTTCTCTCTAATCCTTCACCTGTACCAGCTGTTGGAAAACATCTTGCCAAACATCCTCTCTCATCATGCTCGCTGCAGAAATTTCCCGAGCTTGTCCAGCCAACCAAAACATTAATTTCTACTAAGACATACACAACCCCCCACCTTTCTCGCCAGCTCAAGTAACATTAAACATTTTACTCAAACTCACAAAAACAGAGATTCAGAGCTGGGGCTGCTGCTTCTCTATAAGCACTGTGTACTTTTAATGTTTCTGGCTAAAGATGTGAGGTGAGGAAGAAGTGGAAGTGAGAACAGTGAATTCCATGTTGAAAGAGTCATATGCAGGTTTTAAACAGCATTTTAAGTGCACCTGAAGAATCTGTAGCTACATCCATTTTGTGCACGGAAAATTGCATGGTTGTGCCACTTCTTTGTGCACAACAAAGAAGGAACTGCGAATGCCTGTATAAAATGTCATCTCTTTGCTCATTTACCCGCTGCCAAATGCAAATAGATGTGCCTGCAAATTCTGCAAGGGCAGTGTGGGAGCTGTGTTGAAAATATGCCCTTCTCATGGCGTTTAGATGTGTCCTTGCTTGTTCTGATCTGCTTATGTTCCACCCAGCTCTAATCTATGTAACAAAGGGCATAGAAACCCCCCCTGACTGTTTAAAGTACCCCAATAACCAACAGTTCGTGGGCTCTCAAGAGAGTTAAGGCCAAAAAAGTGAATGTTGCTAGAAACCCTATCTGGGAGCGGCTGGCGGACGGGCAGAGGCCCCACAATGGCCGGCATTGAGCCCCGCTCGCACCCCGTGTGCGAGGAGGGCGCGCGGTGCCGCCCCTCGGGGCCGCGCGGCACAGAGGAGCCTTTATGGGCTTGGATAACTGGCCTGCACCCGCACCGCGCGCTCGGAATCCCGCCCCCCGGGCACTCACCCACTGACTGCACTTTTTATTTATTTATTTATCTATTTATCATGTGAATTTGGGGGGAGTGAGGGACATGCGTATAACTACCAGCGTACACTAATGCTAATAGCTAAAAATTGACTTTAAGATGTGCTCTTGCTTCAGAAGAAATGGAAAAATTCTTTTAAAGTAAAAAGGATCTTTTTTTTTCCCTTTGGTGAGATCTGTACCTTAAGTCTGTTTTTAACCCATTTTTACTCTAAAGTTTGTTTGTTTGTTAAGAAAACAGATTTCCAGAGACTTTGTTTGCCCAGGATGTATATTGAAACATAACTCTCCCACCTTATTTTTGTAATAATAGTCCCACGATGTGCAGGACTGGGAAATAGAACTCTATGGTCTTCATTCTTTTCCTAATTCTGATTCAGGAGTTGAATGGGGGAGACATTTTGGCCAAGGATGCATTCTTTCATGCCTCTCCCTTCCCCATCCTCCCCGCCACCAAAAAAAAAAAAAAATAGCCTTTAGTCTGGCAATAGCTCAACCCACCAGAGCACTGAATATACCTCCTGGGTGTGCAATGCTGCTGTGTGGGTTCCCAAACCCCTTAGCACAGACCTGGGCTTTTCATCCCAAGGAGGAGCTGGTTCCAGGGCCAGCATGAAGAAGGAGATGTTAACCAGTGATGGTGTCCTAGGGTGCATGGCGGGACAGCCGTGGGGAAAGGGAGCCTGCCCTTCAAAAAGCAAAGCACCAGCTGGGAGGAAGGGCAGCCTCTACCCCCAGCTCCCTCCTGCCCCTGAGGGATGCCCCAGCCTTGGGAGCGTTTGGTGCAAGAGCAGCACCACTACCTGCCACTGTCACGTGTTGTGCTTTGCACATAGTAATGCACAGAGGAGACCGGTGGTTGTGCATTTCATGAAGCGTAATTCAGCCTGTGCTTTGCCAGTCTGGGGCTTCCCTCTTTTCCAGGAGCACATAGCTGCTTTTTGGCTCGTGATCCGCGATAGCCTCCGGACCAGTTTCTGCAGAACTACTATCTGGGCAGCTGTTCCGTGTCCTACATTATATAGCATTATTCCTGGTGAGGTGCAGGATCTATAAGCTTGTCTCAGGAGTCGTGTATTTTTCTGCTAGACCTTAAAAACACCAGTTTGCCAAGATCATTTTGAATTCTAATCCTGTCCTCCAAACTCCTGACAATCCCTCCCTGCTGGCTGCCATCTGTATATTCTCTCTGTTCCGTCGTCTGGGACATGAATAAAAATATTGAATCCAACTAAACCTAGGAGAGACTGCGCAGCACCTAGTCCATATGTCCTCCCCTACCGACTGGCAGGACAGCCCGTCGCTGAGCCCAGACTTCCTGCCTTACTGTGCCTTCCTCTGGATGGTGCTTCTCAACACTGTCTTTTATGACTATTTTCCTGACTAATTGCAAATGACACATGATAATGAAGGACAGCAGTTCAACTCTTTTCCTTTTGCTATGCTTGTGTGTACCGTTGTTTAAGTATTATTTGTTACAATAAAATCAGTTTCAAGAGGGATTTCCTAATCTACCTGATTTTCTGTTTTAGAGGTAGACACCACATTTGCCTTTCCCTACTGTCCTGCCTTAGCCAAGTGAAATAATCAGTAGTTCTAATATTAATACTTTTTTAATACTATTTTTTAAGAGGTGTCCTACCTTCTGTAAGAACCTTTGTTCTAGGTATATTTCTCAGGGAGTCTTACCAATTTATTCTTTGACCCTGTTGAGATCTGCCTTGTAGTCCTCTATTACTTTATTCTACTGCAGTTCCTCCTCCGTGTTGTCCCATTCCACCACACTCTGTTCCCAGAAGGTGCCCTGAACAGTTAACCCTGTCCCCTTAGTAACAGAAAGAGTAGCATTGCCTTGAATTTTGGAGATTGTTTTCACTTCTCAAAAAGAACTGTCAAGCCGACGCCCCAGGTCAGAAGGCCCAAAGTCACGCTGTGCTATGAAAACAATTGTGAGGTTTTTCTCTTTTATCATTTCCCTAAGACCTCTCTCAGATCTGTCTCCCAGGATGATCTGAACCTTAGAGTGACTGGGTTCATCTTGGTCTATAGGCCAAATGCATTTTGGCCCAAATTAGGGCCCTGACTTGGTCTATGCCCTGGTTTCCCAGTCATTCTTTTTAGACATGTGCATCTATATTACTCTCTCCCAGGTATGAGAATTATTCCATCAAGTCCCTCTGTCACAAAAAAAAATAATATTTTAACTGGTCTATATAAATTATCTCTTTCTGCTCGGTCGCTGTACCTCCACTCATGCATTGGGCTCTGCATGCCCTGGCTCCAGCTGCCCTCTCGTTTCTCCCAGGACAGGCGGTGGAGCCGGTTCCTTCTTTCCCAGCCTTTTGCAAAGATCTCGGCCTCTCTCTGAGCTATGGGAGCTGATGCTTTCGGCAGCCCTAGCTCATAGCCGTCAGCATGAAGCTGGTCCGACGCTGTGCCGAAAGGGACGTGCTGCGGCAGCGAGGAGGGGGACGAGTGTCCGGCTCCTGGGACGCCGCCTCCGTGCAGGAAAGCTGGAATTTTAGGCTTGCTGAATTGCCCGGTCATTATAGGAGGACTGCAGAGGCTCTGATCTAAAACCTACCCAGGCAGATTAGGAATGTGTCAGATGCTGAACCCCTCAAAAGTGCTAATACCTTGCTACCCTTTTATGTGGTTTAAGTCCCACATTTGTTCTGGAGCCAACTGGTAGTGCCAGGAAAGAAGATGAAGCAACCTTTGCCAGTCCTCCCTTTGTAAACCTTCATTGCACAGTGGGAAGCAGGAGAATTTACTTTAACTAAAGCCAAGTCAGTGGTTTAATCTTTGTAAACATGTCTTAAGTGCTGTGCCTCTTATCTTTATGCCATGGCTTTTGTACGAAAAAGAATGGGTAAAAAATCTACTCAGCCAGAAATCACAGTTCTGACATAAAAACTGTTCATTAATCACTTTCTGTTGAGCTCTGTGTGTGTGCGCCCGTGTTTGTCTCCGTATGTATTTGTGCTCTGATTTTACTCAAGCAGCTATTGGTGGCCTGCAATGCAAATGCAGACTGCTCCTGAAAGTGCCAGCAAAAGAAAGAAGGAAGGAAAGCAAAAATCTGTGCCCTGTGCATGAAAAAATGCACAGCATCACTGCAGAAAATCAGGGGTTGTATTCTCAAGGTATTTGTTTTCTTCGACCTTTTGTTTGCCCTCCTTTTTTAAAAAGGTCTAGATTTTCTTTATGAGAGGAAGACTACCAGTGCAAATGCTATACATGACAATTTCCATGTTAGATCCAAATTTCCTGCGATAGCCTCCTCTTGACTGTAGCAGAGAGACTGATTACAAAATGTACAATTAACAATGGCTTGGGTATAACTGATGACAGTTGGATATTTATTGTTATCTCCAAACAGAACAAAGTCCAAACCAATAAAGTATATTCATTTTGTCTTAAAGAGCAAAATTCATTTAGCTGAAAACAATGCTGGAAGAAACTCAGCTGGGAGAAAGATTTTATTAACAGGAAAATCTGAATGATGATTGAGAATCACTGGATAATACTTAAGTGGATGCCCAAGAAAACACACCCCCCAAAAAATCTGCTCTCATTAAATGACCTGCCTCAGGAGGGAAGTAAAACTTCTTATGTGTATGCGTATAAAAGGGACTTATTGACAATACTTATAAATTAGAAGGTAGGATTTACAGAAAATTGGTAAAAGGAGTAACAGGTCACAGGGAGAGCCATGACAAGCAGAGCTCAGGAAAGCTGCCTGTTGAGGAGTATTTTGTGAATGCTTGGGATTTTATTTAAGTATTTCCAGAACATAAAGGAACCTAACAATGACATGAATTCATTATGAGATGGAAATAGTAAAACTGCCAATAACAAAGAAGCAAAAGAAGGCTTATCCTGTAATATTTCTGTTCTGTATCCAAAGGAAGGAAAAAAAAAGACTTCATCATTTATTCATGTCACTTAACAGTGATCACATACTTTTTGTTCTAGTTATAACTAAAGAGGAGGTTAAGCAGCAGATTAAAAGTCAGGAAAAGATCTGAGTAACCTGCATCCAGCAACTTGAAAAAAAACAGCCAAAGAAAATAAATCTTTTTAACGCTGTGGAAGTTGCAGATGCCTGGGAGAAAACGAGTGTGATAAATGGCACAACCTGCATAATTTGTGGGCCTGTCAGCCCGCCCTGATCCCAGGGATTGGACCTGGCACTGCATAACATGTTGATCAGGTAACAAGGGTGAGGACAACGAGACAATTCAGAAATAAACTGTAAGAATACCCTGGGTTGGGAAATGGACCTGATAGTGAAAGATCTAAAGGGACCAGCAAAAGGAAAGATGATTGGAGCACAGCATATAGCCATCCATATACTAGCCATTGCCTCTAGAGGCTGTCTCACTCTGGCAACCACACACACAAGATTCAGTGGCTGGAGTTTGAAATAAATTTCCAATTAAAATTAATTAGCTGTAAAAAAAGCACTTCACCACTGGAACAACTCACAATGGCTGAAAAATGTTTATACTGGAAAAATTTCCAAAGAGATCTGTTTTATTCCAAGCATTGTCTTTGGACCTGAAGCAGCAGCTGATTTCAGCAAGTCCTGTAGTCTGTGTAAAAAGAACTTTAGACTGAAGGTTCACAGGGAGTCCTGTTCTTAATTTCTATGATCTACAAAGAAATAAAGACAGCAATGCACATGGAGGCACTTGCTCTGTTTCAGGTGCTGGGGCCTTGGGCTCCTCAGGCCAGAGAAGATCCTGCTGAAATAAGTGATTTTAGAAGCTGAGGTGTTTCCTTCCAGAGTGAAATTCATGTAGGGGCAGCATAACAAGACGGCACCAAAAAGTCTGGTGGTCCAAAAGATAACTGTGTGGCAATCTAAAGGAGTCACAGTGGGAGAAGCGGGACTTTTCTCTATTGCCAGTCTTTCTGTTAGTACACCACATTCAAGTACTACCATAGATGCAAAGTGATACTCCTTATCATGTAGATTAGATTGAACTATTTGGGGAAAACTGGGTTGGGGAAATGTTTGCTTTGTTCATTTTATAGTCCTCATACAGATCATACTGTAAAAACATGCCTAAGCAAGTTGGCAATATTGCCAGTTCCCAAAAGTAGCTTTTGACCCCATCTCTGTACAAGCCTAAAAAAAAAAAACTTAAAAAAATTGAGAGGCACTTCATAAGGTAAAAAATCAGTTAAGAAAAGGGCCATCAGAGGCCATCAGTGCTACTCTGGAACTCCTGTCTAAACCTGCTCAAACTCAAAATAAAGAGCAAGCAGCAGTGGGAGAACATCTGTGATCTGCCAAAGGTGGTGCAAGGTTGCCAAAATTATTGTGGCCACTGTGATTCATAGGTATCAACCAAATATAAGCAAAAATCATTTCTTTTCTGACACACATGCTTCTATGGCTTTAGTCACATGTATCCCTATTATTTTATCTTATTTATTCCATAGATTCAAGTGGAGAAATAGGCTCAAAGTGCTGAGTCTGTCCTGTATGTGGAGAGATGAGATGGGTCTCTCATCTCAGGCTTTTCTATCACAGCTTTCTGTCCTTGGTCCTTTCTTCCATCTCACTGTCACCCAGAGATGACCAGGTGCAGTGCATGGCTGGACAACTGTACTGATGAGCCCCATTTACAATGGGTCCAATTTGCTCCCTTTACTCCTCTATTTTCCTGTGCTTCCCTAAACCACCTTCATCCCATCCTTTCCCTGCTTTTCCTTTGCCCTGCACCATAAAAAGTATATTCCCTAAACTGCCAGTAGCATGCAATTTCCAACAATGTCTATGGAGTTCATTCTTTGGCTCTTCTAAAGCCACTCCTTACTTCAGAAATGAATAGGAAGGAGTTTAGAGGAAAAGGAAGGAAGTTCATTAGACCTGGATGGATACCTCCAAAGTTTTTCCTAAGTGTGCAGACTCATGCAAAACACTTATTTTCCTTCGCATAAATGCACAATTCTGTCTCTGCTTACTACAGATGCTTTAGCAACAGAATTTGCTGGCAGGATATCTGACAGAAACAGTATTTCAGTGAATAGGAAGAAATATTAGATTTGGAGGTAATAGACAACTGCAGCTTAGCAAGCCTGAGCCATTTTGAAAAAACACTCATCAGAAATTAGGTTATATCTGTCAGAGGAAGCAATAGGATCTTCGGTCAAAGAGGACTTTGAGATATTTTCTTGAAATCTCAAGCACCAAGTCTGACTTAGGAAGAAGACTTACTTATCATCCGTCTTCCTGCAGAAAAACTGTCCCCTGAATGAAAAGAGGAAAAGAAGGTGCAAGACTGACAGGTCTTCTCCTATTTCATGTGCACGGAGCCATAATGAGAGCTCTGCCAACTCACCACCACTCCACAAGCCCCTAGTTGCCACCTCTAATGAAAATGGATGATATTTGATGATATTTGCCTTCAGCAACAGATTTCTCCCTCCAAGCTTTAGAACTAAAACCTCTATGTAGAAAGGTCAAAGTTCTTGCTTTAACTCAGCCTGACAAGAGCAGATGTCCCAAACATTTCTGGCTCCTTCATCAGTTGCTCCATGAGCCAGTCTTTGATACAGCCACCCCCATCATAAACTTGCATCACTGAAGGTCGTATTGAACTTTTTGCTGCTCCTACCAGCTTGGTTCCCTTACAGTTTTCTCAAACAAAGAAGGGCTGAAAGGGAGCGCAGAATGTTTTATATGACCATTAATCAGAGACATTTCTGTCCTCAACTTCTCCATGTCAGTCAATAGGTTCCTTCTCTATTGTTTAATTTTGTTGTTTGTTTTCCCAGGTCTCAGGAGTTTAGGTGGCTCAGGCAGTATTCACTGTTCTCCTTATTGCTCAGATTCCCAAAATCAAAGGGAAGATGTTGTTCTCAGCTGAAGAATCCAACAGATTGACCAAGTGATCTTTCAAGATTTGGATCAAAAGACAGGGAAACTGCATCTCACTATTGTCTTATTTAAACTCTTTTTTTTCAGTGCTGATTGTTGTTTGGAAATGACAGCAGTTTTTCTCATTTTATCTCCTATTTCTCCATCTCTTTCCCGCTCCAACTACAGATGAAAGAATTGTTGAGGTGGTCTTAGTCTAAACATAAACCATGGCCTTGAAGAAACACCAGCTTTGCTCTTTCTGGATGTTAGTGGCAGTTATTATTATTTATCTTTTCTGCAGTGGTTTTGAAGGGCTGAACACAGGGTTTCACAGATATTTATTTACCTATCCTCCAAGGGTGGAGCACTTGTGTTATTTTGCGAATGTCTTGATCTCCTTCTCTGGCCACTCTACTGCTTCTAATCTAATGTATGCTACAGAAGAAGTAGCACCCAAGTGAAGGCAGTAATTTTTACCAGGTAGTTCTACAATCCATTAGAAAACTGGAATCTTTTTCTGCTACACACAAGTTGAGAACTACACTGTCATCATCTTTTCCATGTATTTCCTCTTCTGATACAGCCAGTATGTGATATCTTTCATATATATATATATTTTTTTTTTACTTAGGCAGTAGATGGATTTGCTGTCATGGACAACTTGGTTGACAGTTTATTGGCACCATCAAGAGGAAAGCAAACAGCGGTAAATTCTTGTCCAACTTTATGCTAAGGGTCTTGTGTTTACTGTTTCCTATTTCTGAAAATTGCCTAGAAGTTTCTGCAGGTATCAGCATTTTAATAGAATAATTTCCATGGAGTCAAAGAGAAATTCAAGATTTTGGTTTTTGCACCTGAACTTGCAGGTTTTCAAAGCAAACTGAAAGACCTCTGAAGGATATCCTCCTGTATTTACTCCTGGAAATGTAAAGCTGTTGAGGATGATGACACATAAAGCATTTCTTCCTTCCTCAGGGAATGAAGTTTGTCAGAAGGATGAGGCTGGTGTCTTTTCAGTGCTGGTCACCAACAGGACTAGAGGAAATGGCCACAAACTGAAGCATCAAAAGCTCCACAGGAACTTAAGGAAAAAGTTATTAACAGTGAGGGTGACAGAGCCCGGGAACAGGCTGCCCAGAGAGGCTGTGGAGTCTCCTTCTCTGGAGATCTTCAAAACCTGTTTGGACACAATCCTGTGCCACATGCTCTAGGTGCCCCTGTGTGTGCAGGGGGGTTGGACTAGATGATTTCTAGAGGTCCCTTCCAACCTTAAGGATTCTGTGATTCAATAAAACAAGGTCTGCACTTCCAGGAAGGATGTCAGCACAGGAGTAAGTGTCAGCGCCCACACCACAGGAGATGGTAGTGGATTCATGTGACCACATCAGAGGGCCATGAGACCTGACTGACTGTCAGGGTGAGAGGGAACAGAGGAACATCATTAGTCAACCCAGACACAGGGCAAGAGCAACCTCAGTACAAATGAGCAACAGATTGAAGGTATAGAGAACCTCACAGACAAAGGCAGTATGTGAATGTGGCTTTCTGAACAGAGTTCTCCAGCTGGTGGAAAGTCACTGAAGGTCCCACCTGATACACTACTTAATGAAGAGTCCGAAGGCATCACTACTCAGCCCTTCAGTGAATCCTGCAAGAACAGAAAACGAGTTTGGCCCAGTCTATAATTCAGTTATATATTTATCAAGCAAGATAGGCCTAATCTTGTAGATGACTTGTAGATTGTTTCCAGAGTTATTAAGGCCTCTCCTTTGTTTTTTAATCAGGAAGAAATTTCACAAATGTAAACATGTTAAGAGATGGAGCTGGAGCACCTCCTCTGCCTCTTTTCTCATTATCCCCATGATAACTCCAGTGGTGAAAATCAAAGGAAGAGAAGAAGCAGTTAGCATTTTTTCCACAAATACTAAAAGCATCACCAAATAATGATGCATATGAATCATTACATCTACTCTTACACAACCTGGAATAAAAATATGGGAGTGATGCAAGCTGGGATAAATCTTCATGCTCTGGGACATAATACATCTCCTGAATTTAAGCAGAAACTGTTCCCTGGGCATGCTATTGCATAATGGTACATTGTGTGTGTTTTGCACCTTCTTTTAGAGCATCTGGAGCTAACAATTGCCAGAGACAGAATACGAGATTTCAGGAGACATTTGTCTAACCTACCATGGCAGTTCCTGTCTCACATCTAGTTATATTTTGCTTTCCTTTCACCCCTTCTTTAATAGGCCATCAGAGTGCATCCATGTTCCTGTTATGAGAATGTATCAAGAAAGCCATTCAAAGGCGAGTGATATTCATCCAATATTAGATCTACCAGATCTTTTTAGATCTTTTTCACGGTCCTCTAATCACAGTGATTTCTGTGAGGTGGTAGTAAGTATCTGATAAAACGATGATGTGTTGCTTCTGTTGATTATATGGGCATCTTTTGTGTTTACAGCCCTCACACTTCCAAAGGTTACTGATCCTTTTGTCTTGTCTCCTGCAGCAATAATCTGAAGACCATACACTTAAAGAAGCAATTAGCACATTGCAGTGGTACAGACATCAACTAATCCCCATGGTGATGAGATCTCAAAGGCAATGCACATGCCAATAAAGCGAACAACGCCAGGGAACATTCCTGGGAACTTACTGGGACTAAGTCGTCTATATCACTACATTGTCAGGCCCGTTCCAGGCACATTTTTAGGCCACTCTAACTAGTCATCTCCCACAAAACCCCCAGTTTGTGAGCCAGTATGAGTTGCTGGCCATTCCCCCCAGGCAGTTTGGATGCAATAGGACTCCCTGCGGTTTCACAGTGGTCTCCACCAGTGGTCTCATTCTCAGAGGGCAGTGATAGACACAGTTAATTCATCAGCCCTTTCCCATCCACTAGCATATCACAGAGTCTATCGCTGATGAGTTGGGTGCGGATCACCATCATCCTGTATATTCCCTTATAGTCAAGGTGTTAAGGGCTACTCGATTCACTAAAGGTCTTTGCTGAAGCAACATTTCATGTTTAGGACTCTGCTCGCTCACTGCATCTGTTCTGCTAAGTGTGCGATGCCAGTGGCTTGCAAGTCGAGAGAGATGATGGAGAAAGCTGTGGAGGAAAGTGGGTTCTACTACCTTCTTAGGCCTGGGTGCCTGCAGCTGCTCCCTCTGGCACAAACTCATGCTGCCTGTCATTTTCCAGAATTAAATTTGCAAACTAGCCCTTTCTTAAAGGATACTTTCCAGGCAGGAAAGCAAATGCCTACTAGTTTCAATAGGTATTGAAGAGGAGAGCTGAGGAAACATGATCTGTTTTCACCCTTAACATGGAAACAGGTTGCCCTTATTCACCTAAATGGTCTCTGAATGGAGCCCAAAGTCAGGTAGAGCCAGATTTACAGGGTTTTCTCGTGGCCAAGCATCATTGCTTCCTGCCAGTGCCTTCCTATACTCCAGAGCAGCTTCCTCGAGCAAGCACTCTGCAGGGTGCGAATGAAACATAGCCCAGCACAGAGGGCCAGTACAAGATCAGGATCACTCCAGAGTCATCAGATGGGGCTAAAAGGAACTCAAGAAGTGCCAGGGCTCTGTGGTGCTGAGGAACACAGTGACTCTGTGTTGTGTGACTTACAGGGCACAAGCATCAGCTTTCTCCATCTGAGCACACACCATATGGGTGCCTCGTTGCCTTTGCATGTTGCTGCTGCAGGTTTCCTGTGGCATATGTTCAGCCTCTCACAGCTGGAAACAGTAAGATGTAGTTTGATCTGCATGTTATACTCAGGAAGGATTGGAGTTTGCAAATTTTTAGCACTCTGCACGCTAGCAAGCCCATAATAATCTTTATTGGCTGGTTTGTCTGCTTTATGGTTGCAATTTTCATCCTCCTATAAGTGGCTGCAAGTACTTCCTGCAGGAGCAAGAGGCTATTGTCACTTTATCACTTCACCATCATGTACCTCCATCCACCCCTCGCCTTTTTTTTTTTTTTTTTGAGGAAAAAAAAAAACTAAACAAACAGAAAGCACCTTCTGCATTGCTTCTGTCTATCATGTGAAAGGGTAGAGCTGGCATTTTGCCACGTTTGGCAAGTGTGGGCTGATAAAAAAGTGTCTGAGGCTTTTTACAGTGCCTATCAACAGAGTATCAAAGCAGTGAAATATTGTTATTCATGTCTGCCTCCCCATTGATCTTATCACCAAAGGCCAAGCCTACTAGAGACTGTGGGTCTTTCATGTGGTATCGCTTAGGAGCTTTTGTTTTGCTAGATATCCAATGCTGGGGTAGTCTCTAATGCCTGAGTCAGATTCCAGGCTTTAATTAGGAATGATGGCAAATGTGGTGTTCATAAGAGCTTTTTGCAAGGTGACTTTAACATAAAAGTGTTTTCTTGAACTCATTTGTTTCATGTGGTGAAGTCTTTAGTGCTTAAGAAGGTCTATGGACATTGCAACTAATGTCACAAAATTCTGCCACAGGTGGAGCCCACGTAAGAAACATCCTAGAAACGTATTTATTAGAGATCCACAAGGTTTTGAAAAGAGCCGGCTGTGCCATTCTGATTCGACTGATGGTTTTGTCTATAATCTATATAATAGTTATATTAGACCTTTTAAATTTCAACATATTTTTATACTTTGGCACTCTCCAGGCACATTGAAATAAATCTTGTGGGTTTCTTCGCATGTTGCAACAACGGGGTGGGTGCTACTGTGGTCAGTTTTAATAGGTATTAATACAGTGAGTAGCAAGCAAATTATAACTGTTTCACATTAGACATAATTTTACAGCAGACAATTTTATAAGGAGAATGGAATGAATCAAATGCAGTAATTTGTATTAAAATATCTTTTACATTCCCAGTGTTCCAGTTGAACTGATGACAAGCCTAGAGAAGCATGCTAGGACAAACAGACCAGAAAATTAAATTCTTCTAGCTTTCATATGCCACAGCAGGAATAATTTGCATTTCTTTTCCTTTCTCAGCCTTCTTTTCATTTTCTTTTTTAGAGAGAGAATGACAATTTAATCTTACATTTCCAAATCATATCAAGAGGGTTTTATTATTATTATTATTTTAATTTTTATTTTCATAGAACTGTTATCTTTTCTGGTTCTTTTGCATGGAATCTAGTATGGTATTTGTGATAGATGGCATTCACTTTGCACATGAATAAACCCAAATGCTTAAAACAAAGGTTGGAATCTTAGGATTCCGGATCTTTGGGGAAAGCTTATTCTCTTAATTAAGCATATATATGTGCCAGATGTCCACGATCCAACTGCACTTTTGACACACACCCCCTGCTAAAAGAGGCTGTGCTCAAGCTCTAAATCCCGCTGAAGGCAGATACTTAAATAAACTGGGTGCCTTAACATTGTGGCACTGCCAACTTTGAGCTGCATGTGCCCCATTAGTTAGATTAGATACCTCCAAGAGCTGTGAGGGCTTCGTGGAAACTGTGGGGAACCTGAAGTTAAGGTTTCCTTAGTGTAATAATAACATATAGACACCCCAATGTCAATGGCCTATACATTTAGTGTCTCGCCTAAAAGTCACTTACCTAGCTATAATCGGTGTAGAGACACACACGCGTAAACGGCCCATATACCTGATATTCATGCATACCCAATGAGGTGGGAAGACTCAGCTCAAAAGTGCCTGTCTCTATCCTTGAGTACAAGGAGAGTCTGAACAATAGGTTTAGCCGGATGCCCGGCTTTTAAATATCTGCCCTAAAGACGGAGCAGTGGGCGGCTAACCCTGCAGCAGACCCAGCTGTATCCATAGACGGCTGCAGGTGACGGAAGGCAGCATGCCGGAGGTTTTGTTCTCAAACCCTTTGCAGGCACAGCCCCTGCAAGTCCCTGAGATGGTCATAAATCAGAACGATTACTGCCTTCTCCACCAGATCTTTACCACTTGTAAAATAAGAACTAGCCAAATATTTGCAACAGCCTCTTACACGAGGCTGATGTATGGTCATTAGTCAACATAGGCAAAGGCCTTCGTGATTCATGGATCAAAGATGTTGAGTCTGCCTCTTTGCTTTAGGGTTTTCTATAACACTCATCACTCACTCTGAAGTTCTGACCCTGTAAACACTTCTGTGTGTCCTTAACATTTTTCATGTGAGGAGTTTCATCGATGAGCTAAGCACTGATACTACTCATCATATAGTTACTTATCCCCACTCTCTTTATTTATAAACTCAAAGACTCTTTCTCCAAAGGTCAAAAGCTCAAGGCACTTTATGCTACGCACAGCAGTAAACTCAGGTATGTTTCCATTTGAAGTGTTTTTATTTCTTGGCAATAGATAATATTTTATATTTGCTTAACAACAAACAAACAAACAAACAAAAAATAGAAGCTCCATAAATATGTGAGAACAATTTAAAAAATAAAAAACACTGAATCTTTCTTTCTTTATTTTTTTTTTTTTTTTGGACTGATAATATTGGGGACATTCAAAGCTAAGTGATGGGAAATTTAAAAATGATTGATCACATTTCTTATTTATTATTTATTTTTTCTTAAACCATGTGACCTGAAACCCAGCAAAAAGGAATCTTACCAACTTTTTTTTTTTTTCTTTTAAAAAACGTATTTTCTCATCCCTGACTCAAAATGGTCAGATTTGAAACTTTATCATAAGTCTGACTAGATTTTATTCCAAGCCATCTCAGAGGGAAAACGGGAGCAGTGGTGTGGATGAAGTCCAGGGCAAACTAGTTGTGGGACTTTAGGACAGAGAGGATGGAACAATTTGGAGGCAGATTTGGAGGGAGACGTTAAGGGCTGGTAATTTCCTGCAGACCTCTTTGAGCAGCTGCTACTTCACGAACCTTTCACAGCCTGACCATGAGCATCCTGCATGAGCTGCAGCCCTCCCATGCATCCCAATGGGACTGAGGGTAGAAGGCCCTGTGCTGGAGCTGGCCGTCCTCCTCTCCTCCTGCCTCTGCCATGTGTATGAGATTTAGTTGCTCACTGTGGTTTCTGTACATGCTTGTGGCCACAGACTGGCTGTGCATTTCTCCTGGCCTATGACATTATTTCACTCTCAATAAAAGTTGTTGCTTTTATGTTAACATTTTACACAGGATTTCTAGTGGGGAGGGGAAAGATTGCTTCTGTACAGCGGAGCATAAGCTCAGATCTTTGACTGCAGGCTAAGAGCACTCACTGCAGGCCCCTGATACCTCAAGGATAAGGACAAGGGTTGGAAAAGGAGTTATGGGCTTTTGGGAGTGTGAAATCTGAATACAGGAAGGGTGTGCTCTGTTCCCAGCCCTGTCAGAGGGCTCTTCTTGAACAGTCTGTTTTCTTCCCTCGCTCCACATTTGTTAAATAGGTATAACTCCTGCACATCTGTCTGCCCTGTTGCAGAACTGTGGACACTCGTGTCTGTATATCATTACTAATATGTCAAGAATCATATAAATAAATGACAAATAAAGCTACCTTGGGACTCTGCTTGCAGGCCAGGTGAGTACAAGATGGCCTTGAGGCTTTTCCCTGTGTTGCCTTCTCAAAGCCTGTCTTTTGCCACAACTCAGGAAAAATTGCTATTCCCTAGATGCTTTTAACATATTCTTCTTTCAGGCAGTCTCAGATCAGTTTGGTCTGTTCTTACTCTAATTTTAAGCTTTCAGCCAGTTCCCAAATGTCTTGTGTACTAAAAAAAAAAAAAAAAAAAAAAAGAGAGCTATGCATCACTAATGCATTGTTTGCAAGATGGCCTGTTCTCTATGCACATTATAACATAATTAACAGTTAACAACTGCTAATAGCTATGCATGTATTTTTCATGTGAGGTAATAAACTGAGGCACTACAAACACCATATTTCAGTACTAGAACCGTCCTTCTCAAGCAAATGCATGAGAAGCGACATTAGTACAATTATGCCAATGTCTTCTAGTATTGCCAGTGAGACTATCAGCAGCACTTTAAGGTCACTCTGGTCAAAGACTAACTGAAAGTCCAAGCAGAAATATCACCAAAGTTGTATGGAGTAACCCTTTCCACTTCTTGCCAGCATTCAGAAAAGAGAAATTTCATTTTTGTGTAGGTCCTCCCCTTTCAGATGATAGGATCTCCTATCTAGAGATCCTAGATCTCTCTGGATCTCCTTATTTTCAGTCTAGGTAGATGCCAAAGAGGAATCTGTGATAAATTCACACTTTTTGGCAGAGTGAATTTTCCAGGTATGTTCCTTTCATATTTTTGCAGAGGGTGAGACTCTCACGGTTGAATAGATGCCGTTAAATTTTCTGTGTATGTAGCATATCTGCCAAAAGGTGTGAAGATCTGCTATCTAGTCAAGACACTTCTTGTGGTTTCCGTTTACTAGGCACAGTACTTAGAAAGATCATCACAGACTTTCCTTTTACTTTAATAAGAGTTATTGAATAACAAACATGAAATACTGGTAGAGGTCCCAGATAGAGTGGAAATAGAAGAGCAATATGGACCTATCCACATTCATGAGATCTGCAGAAAGTACCAACATCATTATATGCTTCCAACCATTCTGGAAAATGAAAGAAATGTACAATGTGCATCATCATTCACGTCACAGCCTTAAAGCTCTGAGCAATAACAAAGACAGTGAATATCATGTTAAAATTTAACATATTGGAAAGAACAAGCAACCCATCCTTACACAGCAGTCGCATGAAAACACCCTAAAAACACTTGGCATCATGGTTGTTTGCCTCTCCTGACCAAAGGCCTAGCCACTTTTTAGAAGCCCCAGGGTTATTTGCTTCTTGTTCCCTCCAAAGTAGCTGATGAAATAGCTGAGCTTGTGTGATGAATAAGTGAGCCATCCGTGGAAGGCTGGCTGAATTTGACCATAAAATCCACTACTGTGAATTAAGGTCTTAGGAGCTGGTATTTCAAGTAGCTCCATGCTTCAGGGCCACGGTGTGCACAAAAGAAGAAAATAGTAGTAGACAGAGCTGGTTTAAGAGGTGAGCACTCTTGGCAGTCATCCAGGATCCCAAGCCAACATGGTCCTGTTAGGTCTGGCTTATGAGAGAGACATACAGTGTGTACACAGAAAGAAGAAACAGTGCGTACCCCAACCTTTGCCCAGACTCTCTATGAGTCTGATACCATCTCTAGAGCTAAGCTGTTGTGTTTGCACAAAGCAAACAGAGCTGACCAGAAAAGATGAGTCTAAAATCTCTCCTGACTGCCCAGCTTGCTGCACTGGACACTCTCTTCACCAACTCTGTCCTGTGGATATTTACACCATCCACAGCCAATGCTGTCCTGTCACAGGTCTTGGGTGAAATCCAGGGCAGTCCAGCAGGACTGTGCCACCTTCTCATATTTTTCAAGACCCGCTTGAATCCCTGAATCCTGAAGTATTTTGTAGATACACAGGACTAGATGGGACTGTTTGGAATATCAATTCTATACCACTGTAGTTGTGAAAAGCACTTTTCCTTAATCTGACCTCAACAGATGAGGCAGAATTTGCCCAATGCACTAGACTCTGAAAAACAACCAAATCCTTCCCAGTCAGTCTGCTCATGTCTCATTTTGCAAGAAAAGAGGTGTGTGGAGGATCCAGATTCCTGCGGCAGTTAGAAGCAAGGCTACAAATGACACCTGCTCCTTCTGGCTGATGCCCACTTGGGAGAAGGTGATGGCCATGCAGCCAAGCAGAGCCACCAGGCAGAGATCATGCCAGGGGCTGCACAGTGCCGTTCCCCTATGCGTGTGCTGCTGTAGATGGTGCTGACATGGGGAAGAGAGGCTCCCACTCCTATCTCGGCTCTTCCACTGTTGGTTTTCTCTTCCCATGTAAAACTGTATTTGATACTTCCTGCTTCACTGAGATGATTTTTTCAATACAAATAGGTGCGTCTTTGCCTCTCTGTTTTTAAAGGCATCCTCGGTTAAATAAGGACTCTGGGAAATAAGAAGTAACAATAGCTTTAAGACCTGACTGTTTCTGGACATGTTAAATGATGGTGTCTTTATACACTTCTTTCACATCTCCTCTTTTCCAAAGGAGATTTGGCTGTTGCCTTTTTCCCAACAGAAAATACTTTCTGAGTTTTGACTTCCTGCCTCTCCCCCTTAGTTTTCTTTTTTCTACCAAAGACCTGAGCAGCACCAAAGTCTCATAGCATATATCCAACAAGACCAAAATGTATTCCAGGTAGCCTCTCTGCACAGAGATAGACTTTTTCCACATGCAAATCCAGCTTTTCACAAGATCTTAGATGCTGCAAGAGTCACGATAAAATGATGTTATCTGGGACATGTTGGTTTATGTGTCAGATTTGTGCTTTGGATAAGAGTCCCTCTCACTTGCAGGACGTTCAAGGGCTCCTATGCTCTATCCATGAACATCTTTGTTTTTCTGTATTTCTGAGACACTATCCGCATTGTGGTGGTTGCTTTGGTTGCCATTATAAGTGTTCATACAAAAACTTTGCTGGTTGGAGTGCAAGTCAAAGCAGTCCCTGAGCAGGCTGAAGTCAGTCAGTGGCCTGCTGGGGAATAGCTCCAGTTGCTTCTTTTTACAACTTTTCTTTTCATATGCTCAGTTTGTATGGTCCACAACTTCCCCGACTCCTTTTGCCTTCATATAGATCGTGATTTGATTGACCACTGATCCATGCAGACCTTCTAGAAACATTCTTCAATCCTATGTAATTTAGAAGTCGTTTGAAAGATGTCTAAGGGAAGCCGTGTGTGCTCAGTCTTGTGCTACTGTGACACTGGAAGAGGCACAAGGAGAAGGACTAGACACCAAAGAAGCCCAGCCCTGGGTAAGACACATCCCACCACACTGCCCAGGGCTATGGGGGGCTTCCCGTTGGCTGGACATCCCTGCCCCAGAGTCCTGGAGAGCTCAGGAGCTCTTTATGCCTCCATGTACAAGAGGAATGTGGAGCTGCTGGAGAGAGTCCAGCGCAGGGCCATGAGGATGATCAGAAGCCTGGAACATCTGCCCTATGAGGAGAGGTTGAGGGAGCTGTTCATCCTGGAGACGAGAAGGCTGAGAGGGGATCTAATCAGTGTGTACAAGTACCTCAAGGGAGGCAGTGAGGAGGATGGGGCTGGCCTCTTTTCAGTGATGGCCACCGACAGAACAAGAGGAAATGGCCACAAACTTAAGCACCAAAAGTTCCACAGGAACTTAAGGAAAAATTTCCTGACAGTGAGGATGACAGAGCCCTGGAACAGGCTGCCCAGAGAGGTTGTGGAGTCTCCTTCTCTGGAGATCTTCAAGGCCCGCTTGGATGCAGCCCTGTGCCACGTGCTCTACGTGACCTTGCATGTGCAGGGGGATTGGACTGGATGATCTCTAGAGGTCCCTTCCAACCTTAGGCATTCTGTGATTCTATGATTCTATGTGCCATTCCCATGTGCTGCTGCGAGTCTCAGCAGTGCTGAAGTCCCAGTCTCCGAAGCCCGGGTTACCCTTCAGAGTCACATTTGTTAATTGTCTGTCAAATTAAGTTTGGACAAATGCAGTTTTAGCATAATTTTATTTTGATGGGGAACAGATTAAGTTCATAATGATAATGACACATATTAGGTGCAGCTGTTCTATCTGGTTCCCCTAGCAGTCCTGCCACACTGTTTCTTAATGTTGGACCTGGCTCTACAAACTCTTACAAATCTGGGCAAGTTTTACACATTTCCTGTTGCATTGGTTGAGACTTGTTCAGATGTTCAAAGTTGGACCCCAACACAAGTTTCTGCAGGACTGAGTCTACAACTTGAGTGACTAAACCTGGTCCAGTCTGTTGCCGTACATAAAAAAAAAAAAAAGAAATCAGTCAAGTTACAAAACATTACTGCAAATAGGGCCAAGGAGTCTTCTATTGCTTTTCACAAGTCCTGACCAAATCTTGATGAATATCTTGGTTAAATTATGTTACTAAAACGATCCTTTTCACCTTAGAAATAGCCTTGCCAAAATCTGTTGTTGATCAGTGGCTGTGACTCAGATTAATGATGTACAAATCTGAAAGACTGTGTACTTTAAAATTTAAGAGCTTTTTCAACATATGGAACCAGGTAAATAATTACCTAAACTAAGGAAGCAAATAAGAAATAATTTACACTCAACCTTTTAAATGTGTAGCTAGATGTGGAGTATTTATGTGCTATAGAATAAGCATTAGCTTTCTCTACATATTTTAATTTTTATGTAAAATACGAAAAACAATAACACAGAAGCTTAAATAAGAAAATAGAAATGGATAAAAACAGAGAACTACCATAAAAACTATAGCACATACTTTATTCCTCTTAATTAAATATATTTGTATTGGTAATTATGGTATAATGTAGCTTATACTATAAAGAGTATTTTCACATAATCTGAGTTTCTGCATATATAAATCTTTTTATTTCTGTACAATGGGAATAATATTTCCTTCACAGTGGAGTTGCAACATTCTATTAATCTTTATAAATTGTGCAGAGATCCTCACACAGCAGGTATGATACAAAACATTTTCCAGTAAGTGATTAATATTTTTTAGTCATACTTGAAGACTAAAGTTTCTAATAGCTCAGGAAATTTTCAGGATGTTCCATAGATGTTTCAGGACATGACTCTCAGCTGGATAACAGAGTTGTAGCTGAGTGTCTCATCTAACAGTTGACTTCTATTATTTTTCCACATTTGTGATTTTTTTAATTCAATTTTCAGATTTTCCTGTCATTGCATTGTGTTTTTTTCTTACTTTCTGCCCCCTTTGACTATGGTGGTAAAAGCAGCAATCTATTGTGAGGCGTTCAGAGACAGAGGAGGAGCAAATTAATTCTGCACAGGGCATCTGCCATTCTCTGAATTTTGCAGTCTTTTCTTTCCCACTTAACAACATTTTAAAAACATATTTGCATTTGCAATAGGAAAAAAGGCAGAAAAGAAAGTGAAGGACTGCAGATCTTGCTATGACCTTAATAGATAGTGAAAGGGAAAAGCAAAAAGCAAGTATTACAATGCTTCATGTAGCTGGAGGCCAGAGCCTCTGGCTGTTGTTCTAACAACAGTGTTAACAATATTAATAACAGGAGAAGAGACAGATGATGGAACTTGGAAAAACATTTTTGAGGAAAAATGACCATCCTTCCATTAGACTTACAGGCGCAGAATGGTTAGTGTTGCAATTCCTCTTTGGCTGAACAGCAAGAGACTAGCTATTGTTGGATCACTTTGGGTACATCAATAGCAAAACAACAACAAAAAAAAGTGGCTAAATAGTGCAAAATATACTGTGAAAACAAGAAGGAAGTTCATGTAGGTGGGACCAGATGGCATAAACTTCTTCACTAACTGCAAATCCTTCCTCTCCTGAGAATAAAGAAGAGCCAGATATAGAAATGTTTTCCCATGCATTCAATGAACTTTCCTGGTACAGAAATCCAGACAGAATCCAATTTGCACTTGTTGCTAGTGTCTTAGCTGGAAAATTTTGAGCCGCATTCAGTGAGGAGCATCAGTAGCAATGCAAAAGTGATAAAAGATGAAAGAAGTATATACCCAACCAGCACATTTGTGAAGCAAACTTGTCTTGTAATGGCCAGTGCTATAAGGGTAGGCATGGGGGCAACATCTGTTTTTTCCTATTCTCTGGAAAAAAAAAAGGGGGAAGGACCACAATGGGGTGGAGGAATGGGGAAGGAGCACAATTTCCTGGAGAGAAGGGAACTGTAAGCTTGATAACTGTGAGCATCACTTCTTGGACAGGAAATCATATAACAAAACATTTCTTTTCTTCCTTTCTTGTCATGACAGACTGCAAAGGAAGCAATTCCATATAGCTTTATTTGTCCTGGCATCCTAAAACAGGCTGGTAACCACTGAGAAGAGAGAATGAAAGCTAAGAAGGATAAGTATACCAAATGAAGACACCTTGGAGGAGGCATCGATGCCTATTTGTAGGAAAGAAATAACACAAATAGACATTAGGAGGATATTGTTTGAAGGTTTCTGGGATCCGGGATTAACAGGATACTGTTTGAAGGTTTCTGGGATTTTGGGACAAAACCTAGGAGCTAACCCTGAGGAAACACAAAGCAAGAGTTGTCTTCTGTTGGTTTGAGTGACTTTACCATGTAGAGCCCAAGTTTGGGTTTTGAAGAGCAGCAAACTGAATCTTTGTGTGGTTGCAAGGGGCTGATTATGTTTTTCACCTTGCTTTGGAAAGGAGAGGCCTCTGAATTCATGAAGAGCGTGTGGGAGGGAGGTGGGGAGAGGAGAGAGCAATTCACAGGGGAGTAGCTGGCCAAACCGAAGGGGAAGATAACTATAAGAAACAGGGTAACATCATTATTCTCATTTGATTTTGAATTTCCATTTCCTAGAAGGCAGAGAGAACTCTCATCCAGCAGGAGGAATGCAGAAGGAAAAGGGAATACGGTCAGCCCAGCAAGAGGTTGTTCCAAGGGCATGTCAAGATCACCATCCTGATTAAGTAGTTCAGCCACTGAACTCAGAAAAGAAAACATATATGTGCCATCCCCAGACACATCTACACGTTTTTCCTTAGAGACATCTTGGTATCTTCCCATGGATAGCTGGACAACCTGTGCTCTGTTGTCTGGATGCTACTCTGGGCTTCAGTCTCTGATGGCAAGCTTACAGTTAAAGCAATGCTCCTCTTCACCAGTGAAACTGCCCTATCAGAATTCTTATACCATAACAGTTTAATCTTTTTTTCTGTTTGTTTGTTTTTGTTTCTAATCACTAGACAGTGATTTTATTTTGCAAGAGCAGAAGAGAGGACATTCGCACAAGAACCTCAATGCACAGTGTTATGAGGGACAGTGCAAGGCCTTGAGAGAGTTCTCAGTTGGGAGCATAGGGTTTTTTATCTAGTGATGGCCAAGGGAGTCAGTCACCCAGTCTCCCCCTTCCCTCTTAAATCAAATTGTTGCTAGGCAGCTCAGGTGTTTTATCTGACATACACATATATATATATATCTGTGCTAGTCGGGTAGGCTTCGTATGTTGACAAAGCAGAGAAAATCAGTACGGTGCAGTTCATTTCATGTTAAAGCAGACATTTAAAATAGGCCAAGTTGACTCATACCCTCAGGGCGCCTATTTGTCTGCTGTGGCTCTGATGGTAGCTGAGGGTGACCAGACACTGATGGCTCCTCTCCAAGCACATGAGGTGAGGTGAAGCCCACCTCAAAGTCTTTTAATCTCCTTTAATTTGGAGAGGTGTGGGACCGACAGTTTGGGACAGAAGCTCTGTAGGAGCCTGGGTCCTGGGATGAAAATTTTACATATGTTTCAACATCCCTGCAGGCCAGGCTGGGCATCTCTGACTATTTGTGCCAGGGCTGACTCTGGATGTCTGTGTGCGAAGCCCAGACAGAAGAGCAAAAATGCGTGGGAGGTTTGCACGGGAGAACAACGAAACATCCTTCTTTCACAACCTGGTTGTCATAGGACACAACACAGTTAGCTAGACTGTTTGGAAAGAATTTCTTCCTAATAAACACTTAGGACAGTGTTTACTACTTGCTTAATAGAGTCTCTGCAAGGCAGCACGTTTCATGGCACTTGTAGTCTCTGGAAATGACACATATTTTCCTGCTCTGTGATCTATGATCTACTGAGACTGTCAGAGATTCAGAACATAACCAAATCAAGTTGAAATTTTCCGTGAAGTGGAAAATTGGAAACATTTGATGATCTGAGGAAGTTAGTTTATTTCAATATTTCTTTAATTTTTATTTAGCTAATGCAATGTGAGCTTCATTTTTATACTGTTTTACATTATTTCTCAACGTAGTATTAGTGATGATGCATGATCATTAATTAAATATTCTATTCTAATTATATTCTCATTCTAATATTCTATTATTTTAATCTTCAAAGATCATGGAGGGCCAAGTGCTATTTAACATGTTTAAATATTTGATCTTCCTTTCTATTTCAAAATGTCTCCTATTTGTGGGATTTGACAATAACATAAATGACAAAAAGAATAATCTTAAATTGGCCACCTTGACCAATCAAATAAAGAATTTCTTAAAATTCTGGATTTTTTTGCCAATGGAAAGTAACAAAATGACAACTTTTCATGACATTTTATGAAAATATAACTTTTTCAAGCAAGTTTAGATTTTTTGAATTTTATACTCTCATGGAAAAAAAATAGACTATGGATGAGTTCACACTGACTTTGTTATAGACTGTTATTGCCCACAGCAGTTCTCCTATAGATTTTGCTCGAATGCATGCACCTTTGGTCTGGAGATCTCCCCTGAGAGACAAGATTGCAATTCCCACTAAATCTGTGAGACGTATGCATGTCATTGCATGCATAAATCTGGAAAAAGAATTGGGTCTAAAGTTTGAACATAACAGAGTGATCAAATAGCCAGATAAATTACTGTGATGGAAGATGTGGCTAGGCAGTGACGGCTAAATTAATTTAAATTGCCTCATATTTGCCACAGGCAAACACATACCTCAGGTTAACACAGAAACTTGCTGCAATACTGGTTTTTCATGGGTCCTAATTAGCCTTAGCTATAGCTATAGGAGATAGAATTGCTTTAGAAATAAAATCTGTGCTGATATTGTTATTTTTATAAATATATTGAACTGATATTTCAATGTGACATACATACGAGGAAGAGTGAAAACACATTGATATTTAGACAGATGAACAAAAGTATGTACTTGAACAGTTATTGAAGTCTTAATCTATCATTTAGCATTTGAGTATATAGAAACGTAAGAACTGCTTGACTTTCACGTGTGTTACTTCAGTGGAATAAAAAAGCACAGTTTAATGAGAACAGACTAACCTTAAAAAGCGTGTGAAGCGACGATCTAGTGCTGGGCAAGGTAAGAGATAAGATACGCCGGTGGAGCACCCCACTTTTCAGACATGGCCTCTGGGTGTTGGCAAATATCCCAGGAAGGGGAGAAGAGAGACGGGGAGTACCAAAGTGCCTGTGCCAGCGGGGACACCCCAGGACATGCCTTTGCTCCCCTATGCAAAATTAGCTGTATGGCTCCCTGAAGACATGGCTGTAGGGGGAATATAGGAGTCCTTCCACAGCTCTGGCAATGGAAGATGAAAAGCTATCTGCCAAGGTGAGACAGCGGCTGCTGCTGCTGCTGCAGGATGATAGTAGTCAAGTAGTTCAAGTGGCAGCAGGATATGCAGCAACGGCAAAAGCCCAAGTCTAAAGGCAGCTGGCGATGTATGGCTTAAAGGAGGGAGGGAGACTCATTACAGCTACATATAAAGGCAATTACTTTTAGGAGTATTTTTTTTTTCGTTGAAATGAAACCTTGGAAATTAATTGCTGTATCCAGATAGGATACTGTGCTATCAAGAGCTGCTCAGGGAACTTCTAATGCAAGGAGACTCTGTGGACTGATCGTGGCCAGCAAACTTGCTAGGGTGTTAAAGCTGCTTCCTTCACAGCACCACATTTCAGGTGTGCAATCTCACGGCAAAAAACTGCTTTGACAGCACTTAAAAAAACAAAGTCACCCTGCTCCAAAACAGGGTCAACTTCACATCTCTGTCCCCATTCCATACATGGCATGATTCGCATTCATGCAGCTGCTGACAAAGCTGAAGTACCTAGGAGGTATTTTCTACAAAACGTGTTGGTTTCTCCCTAATTTCATACAGTACTCTGGGGAGAGATGGAGAAAGTGATACTCTCAGCATCTGTGGTGGCCTTCTTAGTGAAAATGGTGGTGGGCTTTCATATTGGTGTCTTCCTACCACCACAAACCTGCCGGCTTCAAGCAAGCAGGTGCGAGTCACGCCCCTCCCCTCAGCCTCATACCTCTCCCCTCAGCCTCACACTTCTCTCCTCAGCCTCACACCTCTCCCCTCGGTGCCCAGGGTCCCCTCAGCGCCTGGAGAAGACAGCGAGGGCGGCCCCATGCGCTAGACCGCGGGCAGGGGGACGGCAGGGCCGGAGCAGCGGGCAGAGGTGGCGTCCAGGGTGACACTCATTTCACGCAACCCCGGCCCCTTCCAGATGGAGATGCCTGGTGCAATGGAGAGGAATACTGTGGAGTGGGAGCGTGTGGGTGGCGGGTAAAACTAGCAGCTAAGTGTCAGCGCGAGGAGCAAAACCATGCTCCTTCCCCCTGCTCCCTCCACCCCAAACGTAGTTCTTTTTTTTTTTTTTTTTTGACGTAACGAGCATCGCTCCTGATTTTTCCTTCCAAACAAGCGGCGCAGCGGTTGCCATGGCAACTGTCATGCTCAAAAGCTGTCCTGTCAGGAGGCATGAAAGGCTGACAGACATTTGTATTAGCCGGTTGCAACGGCGCGAGCTCGTGCTTAACAAATGCGCTGCTCGGCTGCGCTCGTCAGGACCGAGAGCGCAAACATTTGTGTTCCATTAAAGAGAAATTAATAAGATTCGGATAGGAAGAAACCAAACCGGGCTGTTTTTTTTGTGTATACAGCTGTGTTATGAAGTAATACGGGGAACGTTAGCATGAATAATGATTGCACATGTGCATCCAATTTATTTCTTTTACTTTTCATACGCTCTCCCTTAACCCTTTTTCTCTATAGGTTTTTCAGAAATCAAACACAGGTTTAACAGCTGAGTAAGACAGGGATTTCAACTGCTCCTTTCACACTACAGAGGTCCAATAGCACTTCTTTATTTAAAGGCACTCTGGGTCACTTGGAAGTTGTGCTTTTGAAAAATGTTCACGTACTTGATGATTGAGTACATGAATGTGGTGGTCCAATTTTTACCGAGGAAGGAGAAAAAAAAAGAGGGAAAAAAAAGGAAAAATAAGAAATGTTCCAGCCTCTAAACAACGAGGGACATATCCTGAACACCTATGAATCCTCCTGCCTTCCTCTGCTGCAGAGAAGCAGAGCTGATTTATACCAGCTGAGGAGCTGGCCTTGGATCCATACATTGAAAAAAAAAAACATAGTAATAATGAATTGCGTTTCCAGCTCAGCTGAAAATCAAAAGTGAAAGTTCAGGAAGAAAGCAGAGCCTTCTCCTCCAACAACTCTTCTGCTGGCTCTCTCTTCCAGAACGTAATTTAGAGCAGTTCCTTCCACTTCTTGCTACAAGTAAACAACAAAAGTAGACTGGGTTACACAGCCTGACAATGACAGTCTGTACTCAGCTTTATAGGCCACAAAAGGCTATGGTAGCTTTGCTTTCTCTGGTCAGCTTAACCTCACTTCTTTTCTTCCAAGAAGGAAAAAAAAAAGAAATAAAAAAAGAAGGAAAAGGGAAAAAACTGGCCAGGATCCTGGCTCAGCAATGGGCCCAGTCCAACTGACCAGCTCATGTGTGCGTACCAGTGCCTGGCGTCCCTCTATCATAGCTGCTCATAATTCTTCCTCACTTATCATTTTCCCATTTTAATGTCCAAACTTCACAGGCAACAGAAATAATCATCCTGGAGGCTATTTTTCTATCACACCAGACCGTTATTCCTGTGAGGGTTTGTTTTGCAACAGTGTGAATGCTTAAATTTTTGTGCCAGAACTCTTACCTCCTCCCCTTGCCCTCCCCCATTTCTCCTCTCACTCCCTTCTATCTTCCTTTTAGTTGCTGAAACTCCTATTATCCCACTAAACCTCCAACTTTCAGACTGAACTGCATAAAATCCTTATCCCAGGCTGGGCAAATGAGAGGTGAGGCAGCAAATGGGAAACATTACACTTTCTGGGTGTAAATGCTAAACAGGAATTTGCTATTCCATGAGCATGAACACCTCCAAGCCTGGAATTTTACAGAAAGGATGAAATCACCCAGTCCTTTGGATAAGTAACTATTTTTTTTCTGGAGAGGTTTTTCCATTCTGTATTCCCTAATTCCTGCACTTTGTTTCCCTATGGTTTTGGAACAGAACAACTGAGGGAGATTCGCAGTGCTTCTGCCTCCCTGAATCAGAACATGATATTCAAAAAAATGAGGTCTGGCCAGTCCTGGATTAACATGATGGTCTCTCTTTACCTGTGATGAGCATCTGTCACCTTAGGCAAGCATGAGCTCTGAAGACATCCAGCTATCAGATCCAGGAGCAGATCAGAGATTTTTAGCCATTGCACCTTCTAACTTGGAAAATTTGTTGAAATGAAAATCTTTCTTACAAATAAATCCTCAAAAGAACTTCCTTCAATAGAACATTCTTTTCTTTTCTTTTCTTTTCTTTTCTTTTCTTTTCTTTTCTTTTCTTTTCTTTTCTTTTCTTTTCTTTTCTTTTCTTTTCTTTTCTTTTCTTTTCTTTTCTTTTCTTTTCTTTTCTTTTCTTCTCTTTTCTTTTCTTTTCTTTTCTTCTCTTTTCTTTTCTTTTCTTTTCTTTTCTTCTCTTTTCTTTTCTTTTCTTTTCCCTTTCCTTTCCTTTCCTTTCCTTTCCTTTCCTTTCCTTTCCTTTCCTTTCCTTTCCTTTCCTTTCCTTTCCTTTCCTTTCCTTTCCTTTC
>VWPW01010023.1:360916-476714 GCA_013389825.1 Crypturellus undulatus
TTTTCTTTTTCTTTTTCTTTTTCTTTTTCTTTTCCTTCTTTTTTTTTTCCAAGTTGCCAACCAAGCTCTCCTCCACAAAGAGAAAGGAGACAACTTCCACAGAAGCTCCTTTTGGTTCAGCCATTCAGCCAGTGTTTCCAAAGCTCAGTTACAATTCTGGTGTGAAACAGGGAAAGTAGTGAACTGTGTCTACTTCTTTCCGGGTTTGTGTTTCAGGACATCTCTAGTTATTCTGAAGACAAGGTGTGTGAGTACATATGTAGTAAAATATCAATCTCTCTCCTGGGTATTTTTGAAAGTGCTTAGTTTTGTCTTGCACTAGATATTAACAAAAACTATATATTTTTGCAAAAGTGAAACGAAATTTCCTTATTATCTTCTTTATTTCTTTTCCTTATCCATTAGCTTCCAGAAGAACAAACCAATATTCACCACTCTCATATGGGGTTCGATTTTCCTGCAGATTGGTTTCCCTACATAATAATGTGTGTTACAAACAAATTTTCCAATATTCCTGAGCTAGGAGCGCAATAATGCATGTCACTTACTGACATTTTGGTATGATACTTCTTATGAATAGTCCAATTTCCATCATTTCCATCATTGCAAACTTCCATGGCCTTGCATTTGCACATCACACATACACATTAGCTCTGCTCAGACTGTTATTTCAGTGAACCCTTGCAGTTCAGACTCCAACCTCACATACAGAAACACTTCAGAATGATGTTACTGGTCTAAAATCAGATTCAATTTTTTGTAGCTTTGTCACATGTCAGCTGAACAACATGGTAAATAACATGTGCCTTCAGCACTCAGAAAACTACCATAAGTTTGCTGGATTCATTTTTTTTTCTTTCTACTATGGTTTTCTATAAGGTTTACATGAAGCTTAAGGCTTAAACTTTAAATGAAGAGGAAGAAGCAGGGACAGTTGACCAAAGAAGAATGTAGAGACACTGTCCAAGCATTTAGGGACAGTGTTAGGAAAGCCAAAGTCTTCCTGCAGTTGACTTTAGCAGGGGATGTAAAAGGCTGTGAGGAGGGTATTTCTTATCTATCACACAAGTATTACCTATGAGCAACAGGAGAAAACAAGAGAATATGCAGGCCCACTGCTGAATGGGGCAGAGGGCCTGGTGGCAAAGGACATGAAAAAAACTGAGGTACTCAATGCCTTGTTTACCTCCATCTTTACTGATACAACTTGCCTCAGGTATCCCAAGCCTCTGAGCCCAGAGAGAGAATCTGGAGCAAGGAAGACTTACCCTCAGTAGAGGAGGATCATGCTGGGGAATATTTAAGCAAACTGGACATACACAAGTCCACGGGTCATGACAGGATACAACCATAAGTGCTGAGGGCCAATGTCATTGCAAGGCCACTCCCAAATCTGTTTGAAAGGTCTTAATGGTCAAGGGAGTTTCCTGAGGGCTAGAACAAAGCAAACGTCAACTCTGCCTTCAAGATCTGTGAAATTACACACAGTCCCACTTTAGTCCCTGAAAAGGTGATACAACCAATCCTGGATACCATTATTAAACATATGAAGGACATAAAGGTAATTGGGAGTAGTCAGCACAAATTTATGAAGGAGAAATCATGCCTGACAAATTCAATAGTCTTCTGTGATGGGATGACAGGTTTGGTGGACCAGGGAAGAGCAGTGGATGTTGTAAAGTTTGTTAGCAAGGCTTCTGACACAATCCTACACAGCATACTCATACACAAAGTGATGAAGTGCATGCTAAGCAAGTCGAAAATGAGGTGGACTAAAAACTTACTGAACCGCTGGTTTCAAAGGGTTATAATCAGCCGCATGAGGTCCAAATGGAGGACAGTCAATAGTGATGTCCCCTGGAGGTTGACACTGGGGCAAATACTATTTAACATCTTGTCTTTTTAATTGACTGACTGCACCCCAAGTTTGCAGATGACAAACTGGAAGGAGTTGTTGACAAACCAGGTCTTTACACTGCCATTCAGAGGGACCTTGATGTGTGTGCTGGAGAAATGGGCCCATTGACATCTCAAGCAATTCAACAAAGGGAAATGCAAAGCCCTACCCCTAGGGAGGAATGACCCCATGCACTGACCAGCTGGAGAGCAGCTTTGTAGAGAAGGACCAAGGGGTGCTGATGCTCAAGTTGAACGTAAGTCAGCAATTCTCCCTCATGGCAAAGAAGGCCAATACCATCGTGGACTGCATTAGGAAGAGCACAGCCAAGAAAAGTGATCTTTCCTCTCCGCCATCATAAGGCCACTGGGAATGCTGGGTCCAGATCTGGGCTTCCCTTGACAAGACAGGGACATACTGCAATGAGTCCAGCGAAGGCCTAAAAAGATGATCAAGGGATTCGAGTATCTGTCATGAGAGAAGAGGCTAAGAGAGCTGAGGCTCTCTTCTGGAGAACAGAAGACTGAGGCTCTCTTCTGGAGAACAGAAGACTTCAGGAGAATGAGAAGAAATGAGAAGAGAAAGATCAGGAGGAAACTTATGAATGTATATAAATACCTGTTGGAAGGTTGTAAATGTAACAGAGACAGAATCTTCTCAGGGGTACACATTAACAGGACAAGATACAATAAACATAAACTGAAAAAACAGGAAATTCCACAAGAAAATACTTCTTTACTGTGAAGGTGGATGAACACTGGAACAGGTTGCCCAGTAAGGTTGCACAGTCTCCAATCTTGAATGTATTTGGAACTTGACTGGGCATGGTCCAGAGCAACTTGCTCTAGGCTGATTCTGCTCTGAGCAATGGAGTCGGACTAGATGATCTCCAGAGATCTCTTTCAACCTCAACCATTGCATGATTCTGCAAAGTTTGAAGGTTCCCTGTCTTAAGAAACTCAAATATCTGAACCTAGCTCATCTGAGGCTCAAACGCTTGACCACTGTCTACATGAGGAATAATGTTTGCTAAGTGGGGGGATAAAAGGCCAGGATGAGACTAGAGGAACTTCTTCAGGAAAGACCTCTCTCAAGGAATAAAAGGCTGCCACATGCCTCATCACCCTTTACTCAGAGAAGAGTCTGATTTCTTTTGGCTTACCTTTGCACAACGTAAACCCATGGCAATGTGTGTTCTGAGAAAAAACACTAACGAAACAAGGCTGTTCTCTTCCCTGAGGTGAGAATGAGAAAGAACTACTGTGGATGCACATGAAAAACATGTCACTTGGCATATTATGAGAAGGCAGCCAGACACTGCAGTGATTTTCATGCCACAGGAACCTAAATGGGCTAAAACAGAGAATGCGCACATGCCCTGATTTTTCAGCATCACTAAACATGCTTATTTCTCATCAGCCACAATAGCATTTGTGGTTGTTCTATTCTTCTATAAACCTTTCCTTTAAAATAAATAAATAAATGAAGATTTTTTCATTAGGAGAGTAAGACACCTGAAGAGCAAGTTATGCAAAATTTTCTTTGTGTGTGTCTTCCTTGCAATAACACTAAAAGAGATATGGCAGGATTCTGGTCTCCTTCATATTTGATCAAGCTTGTTTATACATGTGGGTAGCTAAGTGCCCAAAATATCTGTAGTCAAGTTGAATGACCTCATCTGCTAGAAGTCCAACTCCAAAAAAGATATTGCCTTTCGTGCGTTAGTCAAAAATTCTAACCTTGAATATATTGTTTGCTGGAAATCTGTATTGTGTTTTGTTAATCTGCATGAGTACGCAGCTATGACTGCAGTGTGAGAATTTTATTAATAATTTTTATAACAATGAATGCCCCAGCCCAAATATTTTCCTTTATGTCAGTGAAATTTCTGACAATGAATTTTGACATTCTGTATTAAAATAACTATCAAGAGCCCTTACTGAGCTTTTTGAGCCAAAAATGCAGCATTGTACTCTGAGCAACTTGAAGTCTTTCCAACAGACAGGTTTTCTGTCAGAGAAAGTTGTTTGATTTAAGAAAATGGAAATATATCACAGCATCTTACTGAAACTTTGGCACATAATTGTAAATATAACATTTAATTTTGGCTTATTGAACTACCCTTAAAGTAATCCATGCTGGTCAACACCACTGAAATCTCTGAGTTTTGATTTCAGATGCTGCTCTCTGACTGACAGAACTGGAGAGGTGAATAAGGGTCACTCTTTCACTCCCTCATCTAAGACAAGACTTGAGAGGAGGACGGAAAAGAGGCAAGAGGGAGTTAATGTATCTAGTAGATGTCAGGCTGAAAGCAAGCACAAGAAGGTACATCAGAGTCCTATGGCTCTGGACAGTAGGAAGCTTTCTGATCAAAAATTCTGGATTTTGCTGTGTACTTTCCACTTGTTTGTTCTACTCTCATCTTTTCCAGGATGAAAAATAATACTAGGCATAGGATTTTATTACCAAAGATGAAATTTGCTATCAGAAAGCCAACTTTTATAAATTTTCAATATTGGAATATAAATATTAAGAACAAAGGAGAAAATAATAAATTCACTCAAACTCCCTTGGAACTGAGACCCCAAGCAAGAGGACAGGATCTCATAGAACAAACCAGTCTTTTTTCATTTCAGATTGACACATTGTCCTTAATGGGGAGGAATAACCCAGACACCAGGACAGGCTGGGGACTGTCCTTCCAGACGGCATCTCTGCAGAGAAGGACCTGGGCGTCATGGTGGACAACAGGTTGACCACGAGGCAGCAATGTGCCCTCGTGGCCAAGAAGGCCAATGGGATCCTGGGGTGCATTAAGAGCAGCGTCTCCAGCAGGTCGAGGGAGGGGATCCTGCCCCTCTACTCAGCCCTGGTGAGGCCACATCTGGAGTACTGTGTCCAGTTCTGGGCCCCCCAGTACCAGAGGGATGTGAAGCTGCTGGAGAGAGTCCAGCGCAGGGCCACGAGGATGATCAGGGGCCTGGAACATCTGCGCTATGAGGAGAGGCTGAGGGAGCTGGGCCTGTTCAGCCTGGAGAAGAGGAGGCTGAGAGGGGATCTAATCAGTGTCTATAAGTACCTCAAGGGAGGCAATGAGGAGGATGGGACTGGCCTCTTTTCAGTGGTGGCCACCGACAGAACTAGAGGAAATGGCCTCAAACTGAAACACCAAAAGTTCCACAGGAATTTAAGGAAATATTTTTTAACAGTGAGAGTGACAGAGTCCTGGCACAGGCTGCCCAGAGAGGTTGTGGAGTCTCCTTCTCTGGAGATCTTCAAGACCCACCTGGATGCAGTCCTGTGCCACGTGCTCTCAATGACCTTGCATGTGCAGAGGGGGTTGGACTAGATGACCTCTAGAGGTCCCTTCCAACCTTAAGCATTCTAACGATTCTCTGATTTTTAATCCGTGGTGGCCGGTGACAGGACAAGGAGTAATGGGTGTAAGTTGAACCACAGGAAGTTGAACCTCCATGTAAGGAAGAACTTCTCTCCTGTTACGGTGACAGAGCCCTGGCACAGGCTGCCCAGAGAGGCTGTGGAGTCTCCTTCTCTGGAGATCTTCCAAACCCGCCTGGATGCCACTCTGTGCCACATGCTCTGGGTGTCCCTGCTGGAGCAGGGGGGGTTGGACTAGATGATCTCCAGAGGTCCCTTCCAACCTTAAACATTCTGTGATTCTGTGATTCTGTAATTCCCGGGTTTCTGTTCTGCAAGTCTGCAAACTGGAAGAATTTAGGCCAGGTGTAGCCTCAGCTCAGCCTCAGGGGTTAATCCATTTTCTCAGGAGACCAGCAGAGGCCTGAGTGCATGAAAATTACTTAGCTGGAGTCAAAGTCTAGATTGGAGATGTCATCTTTAATTTTTATTGTCCTTGACTTTTCCTATTGGCATGAGAACTGCAGTGTTTACTATTCTGGAAAGATTACGTCTTTTATTTTAAAGTAACCCCTAAAGAAAGCCATGATTAATCATTCTAGGAGTAAATATGAACATCTTCAGAAAAAAAAAGAAAATTTTACAGCTTACTGAAACTATTGCTAGGTACAATGTGAAGATATATATTTACTAGCCTTGTAAAACTATAATTATTTTTACGGAACATTGGAAGATCTTTTAAAATCTGCTATTATCCAATACCAAATACTTGTTCATGGAGATTTCATATCACAAATTACTGAACTATTTACCTTTAGGTTATGCCTGGCATGTATGTGTAGAGAGTCTGCACGTTTTAGGTTGCCATAAATGTTCCTAGAGAAACTAGCTTGGACAGAAGTCATTTGTTCTAAATTAAATAAATATGTTTTTTTTTTCTGATTTTTCGAAATACCCCAAGGAACTAGCTCGCATTCTAGATCAATGGCCTGCAAAATTTCACTCTGAAATACAATGACATTTTTTACTTAGCGGAGCCCAAGCTATCTCTGGAAACAAAGAAATCCTTACAGATGATCTGATTCTGCAAATCTGCAGAATGAAAATTCACCAGGCAAGTTTTCCCTCTGACTTTAACAGGATCACTTATCTAGGTTTCCATGTTAGCTGCATAGCAAGATGGAAAATTCCAACCTTTAATAAATAAAACCTTTTGAAGGCTCTTCCCTCTCTGAAGACCAATGTATCAGGAGGTCTGGGTATGGTAAACTGCTATGGATACAAATCCAGTCTACAGTCTGCCCTCAGTTTCTGAGTCTGTTTCAAATGTACTGAGAACAGGTCTGAGAACTAAAGCCTTTAGAAATCAATGGAAAGATGTCCATTGATTTCAGTGGGTTTGGATCCAGGTTTAATGAGCAATTTGGGATAATGGATTTGTTACAGAAGAGGGGAAACCACATCAATGAACTTTTGTAGCCCACATACCACAATGCATTTGAAATGCCAAAGCACAGATACTTACAAAAAACACTTACAAAAAATGACATCAACCCTCCCAAATATCCATCCATCTTTTACAGACACGCAACGTCCATGAAGAACCAAAGGCAAAATGGGCTCCAAGGTGTTTATGACTTCACTGTTTGCCTGCAGTTATACATCACTTTGGCTTATTTTTTTTTACAAGCAGGCCTTTGTCTTGCGTAAGATCCGCTTCTTGTTAGCTTTGGCAAGAGCTGTACACAGCTACCTCTGTTCTAGGTCCTCTGCCAAAAAGGTAAATTGGATGTGCGGAAAGACTTGGGGCTGCTCCACAAAGTCTTATCCATAAAAATAGTGTCAGAGTCATATGGACATGCCCAGAAAGGCTGTGAGCTCATCAAGAATGATTTCTCAGGATAAAATAGGCCATACTTTTGTATTATTTTTATTAATCAAGCTATTTCCATATCACATTCCCTAGCTTGAGTTTCCCTGAAACACAGTCTTCCGTCCAGTCTTGAGATGAAGACTTTTGATAGTACAGATCAATGACTAAAATTATCCAGGCCTTCCAAAACATCTGCTTTGTCTGTCTTGTGAATTTGTTTTATTTCTGCTCTTCAGCACTTATCACAGTAGCTTTCTCTAATTTAGATCCCACTGGCTCAAAGTATTGCCTTGAGATGAAGGCATTTCTGGCATATTCAAATTATCTATTCTTCCTCCTTTTGATCAAACTGCTAGAGCTCACGGGGTATAGAACTCCTTTTACACATTTCAGATATTTTCTTCTGGCTCATTTTCTGCATCTTCTTGGTACAGTCAGATAAAGAAGATGGTACAGTCAGAACGGCATGTAGGGTTCCAACATCTGAGTCACTGTAGCTATGTGCAAATGTAAAATTACATTTTTATTTCCATCATCATTCCTCTTTTTAGGGCTCTCTGTAGCTACAGCATTGTATTAGAAACTCTAATCCAACTGCTTGTCCATGAAAGCTAAGTCCTTCTTGGAGGCGCTTGCTTTCCAGAATCCCATAGGCCATGGCCATCCTTGCCTTCCTAGGTCCCACATATAGAATTTTTATTTTTGCATCTGGTAAAGCACATGCTCTTTATATGCCAAGTCCATATGGGTTTGTACATCTGCCCAGTTCTCACCACCTTGTATCACCCTGCTAGTTTTTATGTCATTAGGACATTTCCAATAATAATTTTATATTCCCCTCTAGATCACCAACAGAAACACTTACCGGCATCAGCCCTAGTACTAATTTGCACAAATTCTATTATAAACATCTGTATGGTCATGTGGTTTCCCGCAAAAAAATACTATTTTAGAATCTGTCACTTATTCAGTTCTTCACCCATTCCAGGATTGCTTCATAGACGTTATACTTTGCAGTTCTTCACAGAAACAGAATTCAATATTAAGCCAAATAATATTTGTTAAGTACTGTACTTCTATACAACTCATTTTATCAACCAGCCTTCATCAGACATTTTGTTTAACAAGATTTAATTTTCTTTAAACCATTTTAGCTGGCAATAAATCCTCACCTGTTATTCCTTATTACAGCTTAGTAAAGTTTGTCTAGACTTCCTTTTTTTTTTTCTTACTGAAAATGCAAATCGAAATAAACCAAGACTTTTTGGAATTTGTATTAATTTTGTCATATCACTACAATTGAAAACAAGTGTGTATATGTATGTGTCCATGTGGGGGGAGAACCTGAAAGATCAAAAACATTGGTTTGACATATAAAAATGGAACAGTTAATTTTTTCAATCTGAAATATTCCATTTCAAAATTTATTTGAGTTTTATTTTAAGTAATTTTTATACTTTAAAGCCAAATAAAATATTTCTTTGGGGATTAAATAAAGCACTTTCTTGAATCTGGGCTTTTTTATATTAAAAAATCTCATCAATTTAGAACAATTTAAAGAATGCTATTGCAAGTGGATTAGGAAGGATTTTTATTCATACAGCACTTCCTTTGTTGCTTGAATACTATTTAATTTTCTCCATGATTTCTCCTAAAACTTCTATTACTTACTACTTTCTATTAATAATTACTACTCTTTATAATTATCTTTTTGCTTTTAGAGATATTGGCAGAAAGTCGACATCTCTTCAGATATTCCAAAATCCTTTAAATATCTCTAAAATAAACCCAATATGCCAAAGGTCTTCTCTGCTAAATCTGCCTCAGCAGCAGGTACTTTTTAATAGTCTCCTCAGCTAAATTATTCTGCAATACTTTTGTGACCTGTACGTGCTTCTTCTTGCTGCTTCCAAAGTGTCTAATGGAATGATTTATTTCAAATATCACTGGCTGCATCTTTATTAGAAATTTTGCCATCTGTAAATACTGCAGGGCCCAAAGCACATCATATGCTTGTTTTCATTTGTAATCTATTTACACAGTTCTACCACTGAAAAGCAGGTGTTTAACAGCCTTATCTGAATCACTATTTCCTGATGTGTTTACTTCCTATATTGCTTTTCCACATTGCCATACTTGGTGTCTACTTCATCTTTTTCCCTTCTACGTGTCATATGTTTTCACTATTGCTGCTCTATTTCTGCTCCTGGTCTATTCTTCTTCTCATTCTTGTTTGTTAATTGAAGTGTTTCATTCCGTGCAATAAATGTCTTATAAACAACTCTCTATTTCTCACTACAACTTCTTCTGACTGTTCTTTCTGCTCAGTGAAGACTATAAGAACCTGTTTCCATGCATAGCTGAGACTGTACTAATAATTATTCTGTACAAAGATAGATATATTTCACGGGGTGTTTCTTATCATTTACCTGAGCACTCTAAACCCGAATTTCATCCTGTATTACTAGCACAATTGCATATAAAGCATGCACAAGATTCAATGTGGCTAATCACAAAAAGATGGGATATGGGAAGAGCCTGTCAAATTGAAAGTTAGTTTTTTTCATCACACCAATTTTCAGTGGCAATCATTTGGCTTTTTTTTTTTTCTCCTGGACATATGTTTAATTATCACAGTCATTTAGAAAGCACCGTGATTCTTTATCCATTTTGCTGTAGGAAAGTCTGGATTTGGAAGAGGGCTAAAAGCCTTCTTGCTCCTTCACACAGCCCTGCTGTTGAGTGGGATTCGGAGCCTGGCTGCACACTCCTAGTCACATCCACGCCGCCTTTGTGCGCTATTTATTGTGCTACCAGGACAGGAGAATACAACTGGCCCAAAAGCGTGTTATAGCGACGAGGAGCATGGCCTCTCAAGCGTGAATTGACGGCAAAGAGGAAGAGTGCTGGAACAAAAGTTAACTTCATTGACACTGGTGGGGAAAGCCCTGTTCTGTGGAGCTGAGTGTGTAAATAGTGGATAAAGTCACCTTCTAACAAGGGGAATCTCAGTGCTTAAATAATGGGATCACAAGGTCATACGAAATCCCCTCTAAGAAAGCAGGCTCATTATATAAAGCATGGGAGTATAATCTCTCTGAAAAGCACAAATAACAAAGCAGATTCAGTACATAGATGGTGGGACCACAGGTCACTCAAGTTTAAGTCCCCTATAAAAAAGGGGAATTCAATACCTAAACACTAAGAGAACAGCGCTATTGTGCACCATCATAACACTACAGAAATTATCTTTTAGATGGAAAAAGTAAGTACTTTTGCTGCTCCAAGGAAGTCTGCTGATAATGCTGCAAGATGCATTTCTATGCATATGTACAGCAAGAACTGCTGCTCCCACTCAGAGAGATTCCCTGGGATGGAGAGATCTCCAGGCAATATTAAGAACTCCCTTCCCAAGGCGAGCACGTGTCTTTGTACCCAGGAGATACACTGGGCAGATGATGTTGATGCTTTCTGTTCTCCTCCCCTTCTATGCTCTCCCTCTCTGCTCATATCCCACCAGTGTCTTGCCACACTGCTTACGGCCTTTGCAAATGAACTTGACTCCATCAAGTGGCAGTTTTTATTTGACCTGAAATACTGACAGCTGCCCTGGTTGAAGGCAGAGGGAGCTTTCTCAGGCCCATCAGGAAAAAACAGGCTGCTTCCGATGCAGTGCATGGAGGTGGACACTACCAGGACAGGTGGGGACATGTGGCCATCCTATACCTCATTTAAACATATCCATTCCTTAACTGCAACTCCTCAACTGCAACTCACTTCAGCTTCCTTCCCTACAACTCACTGCAATTTCTCATGCCAGTTAAAGCTAGTGGTGGATTATAGATTTGATATATGGAGGATGAAAGGTACCACTGATGCAAATAGGTATATTAAGGACTCAGCTGCAAGGACTCAGCATGAAGGACAGCTCACTCTTCCAGGAATCCTAGGACAACTGGCAGCTTGATCCTGGTCTTTCCCAAATGATGTTATCAAGATCCTGTGGAGTGTCACACAAATCAGTGACCTACCAGCCTGAATCCGCCCAAGGCATTTCTCTGAAGAGCTCAAACTGGTTTTTAGATTGCATTTGCAAGAGCAAAGGGCTATTGTCTTATCCCATGAATCATCCTGCTCTGCACAGTGACACTTTGAAGATTACCATGTAAAGAGCATTTTGGATTTGCAACACGTTATAATGTAAGAATCAGATTACGTACAAATATTCACCCATAAAATGAACTATAAGTGTTTTATTGCATGTTCACAGACAAAACATTTTATTACACTTTTATATGTAATGTGGTCATGTCCATGTCCATATGTGCACTTAGGGAGAGAAGAATAGCTCCCATTATGAATGTATACACATACATCTTCAACTCAAATGGGCCCACTTACACAGACATAAATCCCACTGAAAAGGGCAAGTTCTGACAGCCCTTTTATGTGTTCTGTTAAGAAGCAGTACATCTGTCTGGTGCAAGATCAGAATGACGTCTTTTGTCTTGAACAGAAGTTACAATGGTATAATCAAGAGTAAAATTCCTTCCCGTGTTTAACAGGGCTCCGTGTCATTTGGATTACATGTCTATATATATTTCTGGTAAAACTGTTATCTTGGTTTAGTTCAACAGAAAAAACAGCAAAGAAAAGAAAACGTTTCTACGGTTAACATAATATTGGCTTGTGCTCTGAACAGATTTACGTGTTTCTGATTAAATAATAATGATATATGTTTTCATATACAGAATGAGCGTGTGATAATGTGTATAAATGGTGCATACCTATTTTTCAAATACGCCATTCTAAAAAGAGACACCTCTGGTAGTCCAAGATCCTGAGAACTTCTGCAAATTCAGGCTACATATGTATATATCAGATCTGTAGTCCTTGATAAGGCCTGATCTTGAATACTCTGAGATCAAAATCAAAATCTTCTGACTTCAGATGTCCAGAATCAGCCTGCTCTTCAACTGCGACTGTAATATTTGAGTTAAGTTTCACTGGAAGAGAAAAACAAAGTGGTAGCTGTATGTGTTGAGAGGAATTTTAATGTTAGCTGCATGGCCACAATAAAATGCTCTGTTCCAGTTCCGACTTGGGAAATGGAAGGCTTTGGTCCAGCATGCAGCGCGTGGGTAGCATCTCAGGGTCTAAGTCCCCACACTGACTTCAGCAGAGATTTCCAGATGCTTAGCGCTAAGGTATGTATTTAAGAACTCTTTTGGATTGGGACTAATTACTGCTTGTTTAAATCATGTGACATAGTCGTGGGTACATGGGTCTGATCAGTGATTAAAGAGATGATAAGGGACTTTAACAACCTTGTTTTACTTGAACATCATTTGTCATTTTCATTATTTTCTCTCCTTTCTGTGCTTGTGATAAGTCCTTCCAAGTTTTTGTGAACAAACTAGTTTTCCGTACTTGTTATCTGTGTGGCTATGACCTTTTTTATTCCTCCTATGAAGCAGTTAAGCTCAACAAAAACCTGAAGAATATACAAGGTTCCCAAGACCAGGGTTCTATGTTGGTAAGACCTTTTCCTTCTCCCTATTAAAGGGACCTTAGAGGACAAATTTGCAGTTAGATTTAATTGTGTGTCACAAAAGTGAACTGACTCTGCTCATTTTTTCCCCATTTGTTTTTCCTGGGACAAACAAATTTGACATGATGTGGGATGCCCTGGCCACTAGGTTTTTGGGCAACAAACACTGAGGGGTTCAGAACTGAGCTTCTGATCCCTGCCACAGCTGCAGAAATTGCTTCCATTGCATTGAGTGTAAAGTACTTTTCTTACTCATGTCTCCAGTGCCTGAGCTACTTTATGAGCTTACTTTCTGTTGTCCACCATAAGCTCAGTCTCCCCTCTCCATTAAGAGCATTTTAACCCATCACTTCACAATCCAAAGTGATGGAATTCAATACCCCACCTCCTCCTAAAATACTTTTTTATATTAGGTTCCCTCAGGAGTTTTAAAATATTGTTTGGGGGCTTGTAGTCTTTTATTTCTAATGGCTGTAATTTATGGCATATTATTTGTTATGAAGATCCACCTGTGATGTATATAAAGGAGCACTGTAGAAACTGACATAAATCATAAATCATTTCAATGAAACACGTGTTCTTTGAGGCCAAATCAAACCACCAGAAAGGCTCATAGTTAAAAAATAAAGAGGGCTGTGGGGAGAATTATGTTCATCCAGCAGGAGGCCATTACCACTTATCACCGCCAGCCCACGAGATACCAAGACCCACCAATCCTTTTTGAGGAGCGACTGCCTCCAGCCAGGGGTTCCCAGGTTGCTTCTGGTGCACCCACTGCGTGTGGGTGAAAGGAATTGAGGGCAAGAGAAGGAGCTCAACCTTCACAGCCCTGGACGAGAGGAGTGTGCTGGCGCTGCTCCTCCCGCCTCTCCCCATTGAATGTGCAACTTTGAGGTATAAAACTATTGTTTTGCTTTCTGGGCCTTCCACGGCAGCCAGGCCAAGCTCCCTGCTAGGAGCCAGGATCTGCAACCTTATGAAAGTTGCAGGGCCCGGCAGGCTGTCGGTATTTGTAGCTGGATCAAGCCCAGAACAATTTTATTTTCATCAGAAATGTTCCCTGGCCCTACCACATGTGCAAACCTACATGAAACCACCACGAAGGCTCCCTCCCCCTGCTATCTTATTTAGCTCAAATTCAGCTGCCCAGCAGAACTGTTTCTTATCCAAGCCCTTAGAGACTGGAGAGGAGTGCAGAGATTTAATTATAATCTTTCTCTCTCTCCACCTCCCACAGAACATTAATGCTTTTCATTAGCTAAAGCCAAAACCTTGCTTTATAAGCTGAGAGAGCTGTCTTAAAAAAAAATCCAGTTTTAAAAGAGTTATTCTGAATAGTAGTAATAGCAGCACAACCCCTCATCCACAGGTGTGGAAGATTCACTTGAGGATTGCTGGTAGAGAGGCAAATTTTATTTGAAAGACATCTGATTCCTATTTCTGTCCTTCAGCTGGTTATGCCTTGCCTTACAACACCTCTGTGCCCGCTGACGATTTCACACACATGTCCAAATGAATGAGAGAAAACCTTGATGTCCAGAAGCTTTGATGATTTTTATAAGTATCCAGATGTTTAGACTTTTATCTGAAGTTTATCCAAAAGTAGGAGGCCACTCCTAGCAGCAGCCTGACAAATATCCACAGTCATTTATTCTATGTGTGTACATGTGTATAGGTCTATAACATACATTTATATGGACATATTACTGGCATAGATGCATCTATTTACCTTGGAGGTATTTAAATGCGGGTAAATGATGAAATTTTTGATCCGCAGTTGCAATCTGCTTTTAGTCATTGAATGGAAAGGTGTTGTGTTTGTATAAGTTACTAACAAATTAGTTGTCTTTGCCTTACAGAATACATAAAGTTTATTGCCATCCATGAAAACTTAGAGTTTACTCACAGATCTTCTCTATCAGGAGAAAACCCAGGGGTGAGGAAAAAAAGATGGAGACTGGTTCCTCATGACAGCTGATTCCTTTTTTTTTTCCTTCTTATTTTCTTGTGGGTTGCCAGCTTTAATGATATTAATAGACAAATGGGCCTCAGCAAATTGCCAGAATGACTTTAGGAATATTTGTTATCTGTGTTCAGTAGCACTTGGAAGCATCAAGCAGGCAGCTCTGTTGTGGCAGATGCTCTACAAACATGCACTGTGGTAGGAAATCCACTTGTGTGAAGAGCTGACAGCCTGCTTGGAGAGAAGATACGACGAGCTGCATAGCAAACGCCTGCCTGATTGATAAAAGACAAATGAGAAGGCCATGGGATTACATGGATTACATGGATTAAGTTGTTGGTGGCACAGATTAACTCAACAATTAACTCAACAATTAAAGGCAGCAGGAATAATAAATATTCTTCCAAGAGAAGGAGCTGCTATTGGGCTGCAGGGTGAATTTAACTGCTCAGAATGTAAACTATTTATGCCATATACACAAAAGTAGAGTGAGAGTGTCGAAGGAGAAGGAGAGCTCCCTGGAAGTAGTCCCATGAGTGGGACAGGCTTTCCTTCATTCCGCAAGAAACTTTATACAGTTGACTGGTTTTTATGCACATTTTGATGGTTTCTTATCTTACATTTTAATAGGAAATCTGCTGAATGTCTGAAATGCCTTCTGGCAGTCAGACCTTTTGCTGCTGATCTCTGTGATTTAAAAACAGTTTAACTTACCATGCAGCTTTGGTGGAGACCTGGTGTAGTGAGTAGGTTCATTTGGGTTTTAAATGCTTTCTTTTGGATCATTTTTAATCATCACTTAGACTGCGTACGACCATTTATGCATTGACAGGTTGATGGGGACTTCAATGTACATAAAACTTTTTCTGTCAGAACTTATGCCTCTCTGTCAGATTTTATCCTGCAGTAGAGAGAGTTCACGTATAGTTGCTGACAGATAAAATAAGCTCCTCCAGCAGCTGCAGTTCTACCTCCCACAGATTTTTTCTGCTGTGATCCTGTGTCCCCAGTTAAGCATTCAGAAAACACAGGCAGTAGCAGAGGAGGAGAAAAGCGCAAGAACCTGGACGATGGTAAATCTCATAGAGGATTTTGGAAGTCACTGCGTGAGAGGGGTGCACAGACACCTTTTTGACATTTGAGGATGAGTTAGTCCCTGCAGGGCCAACTCCTGTAGTCTGGCGGTCTGATACTCGGTGTCTGTCTTCAACCGCAGCTGCAGGAGAAAGGCAGTGACAAGAAAAACCTTGGGTTCTATTTTAAACAAAACTGACTTTCCAGCTCTGATTCCTGCAGAGAAAACCAGAAAGGCAAGAAATCTGTTAAAAAAAAAAAAAAAGTTTAAAATCCCAAATCACAGAAAAACTGAAAAAACTTGTAATTTTTATGTCAGTTCCCAGATTTTAAGGACTGCAAACATAAATGTGAAGTGCTTGGGTTTGAGAACAGTGGGACTTGCACTGTGCGGTCTGGAGGACAAGCACTATGGATTTTAGGTCTGTTACAATCAGCACTGAGATGATAGGCTGATATTATATCTAATGCTAAAAGGTGCCCAGCATCTGTCATTTCCATAGAAGCCAATGGAAACAGCAGACACTCAGCTCATAAGGATCAGGACTTTAATCATTAATATGCTTCCAGATCTATAAAAAAAAAATGTTTCCTAAGATACTTTATTTCTGCAAGAAATTCCCTGTTGGCAAGAGAATTTTCATAGCTCCTTAAAGACCTATAAGGAACTGTGGAAGAAATAAAGTGGGGCTTTACTTATGGAAATCAGACCTACTGGAGAGCAACTGGAAATGTTTTTTATGAGACTTTATAATGGAACTACAGTAGCAGTTCCATGTTGATTTTCATTCTAAGACCTTATTTTTTTTCTTCTTTTTAAGCCAATTTTTTTCCCACCTGAAACTTCACGTGTGGTCTCTTGGCAAAGAGGAATATTTTTAGAAAGTTAAAGGCTTATCTGATAAGCCTTTTTTAAATAAGGAGATTTGAAAACATAGAGATATTTTGCTTTTTTTGTTTGTTTGTTTTAATCTTCAAACCTCTCATTTAGAAGTTGAAATCTGCTTACACAAAAAAACTTCCATTTTGCTTTTATATTTGGCCTTAATGAAATTCAGCTCATGAACATATTTTTAGTAATTCTAGTCATACCAAAATCTGGGGCTTTGATTAAGTTTTTTGCAAAGGTAACTTTAAAAAGTGGAATAAAATTGGCATTAAAAATCAGAGGGAAATACTATAGTCATAGAAAAGTAACATATTATACACAGATGTTTCAATCAGCACAAGGATATATACCAGAATCTCTCAAATGATTAAGAGGAATATTAATTTTTATTAAATGTGAGCTCTGCTCATGGCTACTTGCTCCACGCTTTGCTCCATAAGCCTTACTGTGTCGGTGCAACCCTCAGATAAGCCAGTCTTGAGGGTGCTGGATTGCGGGCTTCTCCTCTGCCTCTTCCAGATCCCTGATAGGCACTTTTTTTTTCAGCCTACAGAGTTTTCAGACGAGTTTCTGCAATGGTGACTTTATGAGAAGCTTACACTTTTTGCTACTTTGTTTTGTTCGACAAAATGCTTGCACTGATAAAAAATCTTTATCAGAGATAAAATGATCCCTTTCATCCCTGGGAAGAGAGCTTTAAAACAATTTCCTTCCAGAATATAAGCAGCACCTTTTCGTTCTGCACACTCCTTTCCTTCCTCCTGCCCACACTCGCTTCCTATTCCTTCCCTCACACTGGTAAATACATGGCTGCCCTGGTTTGCTTCATTGACTTTCTTCAGTAAAAAGCTGTTTTCTTTCTTTTACTTATACTTTCTAATGCCTTCCCATTTTTAGAGCAATTACTATCCAGAAAGGAGGATAAAATGGAGTCACTTCTGATTCTCTATGCCAGTACAGCTGTCATAACACAGTAGAGGTGCATTTGGGGTATTCTTCCATTACAGCAAAACATGAATCCACCTAATTCTTAACCATATAGAAATACATCACGCTGAGTAGCAAAGAACTTGCTTCAGTGGTAAACCTCTGTCTAATCTGCATGCATACGCGTGCTGGTAAGGCTTCCCTACCAGCTTTTTCATGAGTCTGATGATAGAATTTCCCTCTTCTTCTGCCTCCCTACTCTACATTGCTCAGGGGTCGAAGAGACGTGTTTGCTAAAATTTGGCTGGTAATAAATTTTGTCAGGCCAGAATCTCATTTCAATGAGGTTTCAATGTGACTAGTGTAGGGTAAAATGCTGTATCCATGATAACAGTGACTTTGGTAATTTACATTTCTGCTTAGGGAAAGACATTATCCACCAAAAGTAAGGAAAACATTAAGCAGGCACATATAATGTAGTCAGATGGCTTCTGATATATGGGTCAACCTGAACTCCTAATCTGAGCTGCATGTGCAAACTGGACACACATAAATCTATGGGCTTGGATGGGCTGTACCCAAGAGTACTGAGGGAACTGGTAGAGGTCGTTGCTCAGCCCCTCTCCATCATCTGCGAGAGGTCATGGAGGGCGGGGGAGGTGCTGGAGGACTGGAAGAAACCAGTGTCGCTCCAGTCTTCAAAAAGAGCAAGAGGGAGGAGCTGGGAAACTACTGGCCGATCAACCTCACCTCCATCCCTGGAAAGGTGAGGGATCAGCTCATCCTAGAGACCATCTCCAGACATGTGAAGGAAGAGGAGGCGCTCAGGAGTAGTCAGCATGGATTCGCCAAGGGAAAGTCATGTTTGACGAACCTGATAGACTTCTATGACGGGATGACTGGATAAATGGATGATAGGAGAGCCGTGGATGTTGTCTAACTTGACTTCAGCAAGGCTTTCAACACTGTCTCCCATAACATCCCCATTGGGAAGCTCAGGAAGTGCGCTTTAGATGAGTGGACTGTGAAGTGGATTGAGGACTGGCTGGATGGCAGAGTCCAGAGGGTGGTGATAAATGGGGCTGAGTCTGGTTGGAGGCCTGTGGCCATTGATGTCCCACAGGGGTCAGCACTGGGCCCGGTGCTCTTCAACTTGTTCATCAATGCCTTGGACGAGGGCACAGAGTGCACCCTCAGCAAGTTTGCAGACAATACTAAACTTGGTAGAGTGGCCAACACTCCTGAGGACTGTGCTACCATTCAGAGGGACGTAGACAGGTTGGAGAATCGGGCAGAGAGGAACCTCATGAGGTTCAACAAGGACAAGTGCAGGGTCCTTCACCTGGGGAGGAATAACCCCAGGCCTGAGGACAGACTAGAGGTAGATCTGTTGGAAAGCAACGCCACGGAGAGGGATTTGGGAGTCCTGGTTGACAACAGGTTAACCATGAGGCAGCAATGTGCGCTCGTGGCCAAGAAGGCCAATGGGATCCTGGCTGCATCAGGAGGAGCGTTGCCAGCAGGTCGAGGGAGGGGATCCTGCCCCTGTGCTCAGCTCTGGTGAGGCCCTTCTAGAGAGGGTCCAGTGCAGAGTGATTAAGGGACTGGAGCATCTACTGTATGAGGGAAGACTAAGCGAGCAGGGCCTGTTTAGCCTGGAGAAGAGAAAGCTGAGAGGAGATCTGATCAACATGTTCAAGTACCTGAGGGGAGAATGTAGTGAGGATGAGATCAAACTCTTCTTGGTGATGGGCAGTGATAGGACAAGGGGTAATAGGTACAAGCTGAAACACAGGAAGTTCCACCTCCATGCGAGGAAGAACTTTTTTCCTGTGAGGGTGACAGAGCCCTGGCACAGGCTGCCCAGAGAGGCTGTGGAGTCTCCTTCTCTGGAGATCTTCCAAACCCGCCTGGATGCCACCCTGTGCCACGTGCTTTGGATGTCCCTGCTGGAGCAGGGGTTGGACTAGGTGATCTCTAGAGGTCCCTGCCAACTTTAACCTTTCTGTGATTCTGTGATATAAATATATCATAGAAAATTTTTAATAAATTCCACAAAAAGTGAACATCTGGATATCTGCCTTCCTAGACATTTGTGAATTTCTCATTTAATGAGTAGCTGTGGCAGAAGATCCAGTATCTCACACAAAGCATTTTTTTTTAGCATTTCTGGTGTAACTAACAGTGAAAAGCAAAAATAATCTCATTGAATTCTATTTAATCGGGGTTAGATGGATTGGATAAATCTCTAAAAGAGATTTATGAAATCTCTTCAATGATTTGTATGACTACTTGACTCAGATTTACAGACATTGCCCATCTTTATTATAATCATTGTGTCTGGAACTTCATCTGCAAAGCTTGTCATGGGCTAAGATGGCTATTTCATGCCATAGTGGTTAATGTGAGGTAATGCCATGCAATGCATTCTGCATAGCATTTCCTATAATGCTCTCCAAGTTCATATTGCACTGATTTCAGTGAGATTTGCATCAAATCTTGGACTGAGGGTTTGGTAGGCAGCACTGAATTTCATAGAATCATAGAATCATAGAAGGCCTAAGGTTGGAAGGGACCTCTAGAGGTCATCTAGTCCAACCCCCCTGCACACGCAGGGCCACCTAGAGCACGTGGCACAGGGCTGCATCCAAGCGGGTCTTGAAGATCTCCACAGAAGGAGACTCCACAACCTCTCTGGGCAACCTGTGCCAGGGCTCTGTCACCCTCAATGTCAAGAATTTACAGGTAGATTTTAGCATAAAGGGAAAATGTTCAGTGGTTTCCTATGTGAGTTGTATGGTATGATGGTATTTAGTAATCGGAGATACAACATGAGTGCAAATTGTCTCTTGATATAAATCTGTATGTGTTGTTTAGAAGGCTCCTTTAAAAACATATTACCATCTGTCCTGTCAGAGTGGCCTAATTTGCGGATCTCGTAAAAGAGGAATAGGAGATGTGGGCTCAAGTTGTATCCCTGTTTTTGTAGATGTTTGAAAAATAACTTGAGGTTATCTCCGAACTCAGAGAAAGGTCAGGCTCTTACTTGACATTCCTCCAGTAAGTAGCAACAAAAATTTGTCTATTGACTTTATTGCTATATGTAACTACTGAGATTTAGGATTACTCTATCTTATACCTAGGGTTTTGGCTTAACTATGGGTAAGCTAGATGGGGGTATCGTTTGGACTGCCTTCTGTCTCTGAGAAAAATAGGGGTTCTGATAATAACTTTTTAGGTACTTGGAATGATGTTCATCTCTCCAACTTGAGTCATCAAAGAGTTTGATTTCTACCCTTCCAAAACAAGTGCCTAAAGTAAGTGAGATCATTCTCCTACTGTGAGTGCCTGTCTCTCTCTGTTAACTCTAGAGAGAATCTAGAAAAACCATTAGAACTGCCCTTTGGACGAGGAAAGTGAACACCATCAGGTCCTTCAGGGTATGGACATCAAAAACTGTCCATTTATTGTGGTTTAGCAATTTATTCATCATCAACTGAGCCAAAGTAACTGATTGTGTGCATGTTCCTATCCCACCCCATTAAGTGCTTGTTTTAATCCTTCTCCTGAGACACTCATTAGGCTGTGGTAACTTGATTGCTTGTGAAGGTCTGTTTATCAGCTCTCAAAGTACATGGTCATATTCATCAACTTTGTTCTAGAAACCGCATAGTTAAAACTATACATACAGATGGAGACACACAAGGTTACAACAATGAGATAATAGCTATACAGTTTTTCTTCTTACTCCCATTAAAGCTCCCAAATAAGTAACAATGGAAATATAAAAGTGTAACAGTGCCTAATACTCCTTTTAGTGAAAAGCTGACTTTCTTGAGAAAGAGAAACAATAAAGCTATTAATTTTTTTTTTAAATCATAACAGTCACATTATATTTTCATTTGTTTTCAAACAGGAGCTGTGTGGCTCAGGGAAGGGATACACTGACCTTTCACTTCTGTACTCTCCAGCTCTAATGCTGCTGCAGGTCTTAAGTGAAAATGAGCCCATTGGCCTCATCCAAACCCCGGCGCATGTTAGCCCACATTACAAAACACCAGAGAATTTGGCACGATCAGCAGTTTCTGCTCAAGAGAGGCCCAGGACTGCAATAGCAGAGGTGTTAGAGATCAGGACTCAGGAACACTGGTTGAGTTATGTGGGAAAGCAAAATACTCGGTCTCTCACTTTCATTGGGACTGCATTCACTTGCACAATATAAACATACCGTGTACAATGCAAGAAAATATTTATATCACACTAAATGATACTTATGAATAAGGCAAACAGCTCATTACCACCATTCATCCAAAGGTCACAGACTGCTTTTTTAAGCAAAGATTTAGCCGTGCAGCATGCTGGTGAAGCACTGTAACATCATTCTTATTTTACAGATGGAAAAACTGAGGCACACAGACACCTTCCTATCCAAGACCGCACAGGAAATCTGTGGCAAGACCAGCAAAGACTCCTGCTCACCAGGGTCTGCATCTGTCAGGGTCTGAAGAGGACAAGTGAACTCATTTCCACTTGAGGCCCGTGGCAGAGTTTCAGCTGAAGAATACACAAGTGAAAGGTCAGTGTATCCATTCCCTGAGCTACACAGCTCCAGTTTGAAAATAAGCATGAAAACAGTATGACTTTCATGATTTTGTTTAATTTTTGTAGTTTCATTTTTCTTTTCCCCCAGAAGTCAGCTTTACACCAAAAATGTTAGATCATGTTATTTTCACTCCTCCTAATTTTGAAGTTGAGAATAAGAAGAAATAATGACAATAAGAAGAAAAGCTGTAGATCCCTGGAGTCTCATACTGTAGCACCACATAATGACAAAATGTTCTAGTTGAAATGCCTGAATGTCCTCTTACCCCTCTTTTTCCATTTTATTGTTCCTTTCTAAACTGATATCCATGTTACTTCCTCCCTACACCCTCTGAGCTGTAAACTAAATTAGTCATGGTTCTGGGTCCTGGACTTCTGGCTGTAAATGTAGTTGTGTGGAAGAAAAGCAAATGTCTAGGAGAAATTAGCCCAGGGGAAGCAGTTCTAGTTGACTGCAAAGGAGGTGCCTTGCACAGGCAGTGAACTCACAAGACAACATTGCTCCACATCCAGGCACCTTCCAGATCCTTCTGAAGGGCTAGTGATCCTTGGCAGATGTCCCCAGGTTGTGGCTCCTACAAACTGCTCTCACTACTCGATCCTGGTTGCCGGATCAAACGCCTTGGATGACTTTCATGGATTTACACGCTCACCCCCCTCCTCCACACCAGGCGTCTTTTGAAGACTGTCTCCTAACATGCCTCCTGCTCCCCGCAGGAGCAGTGCGGGGTGAGTCATCAGATCCCATGTGAACTTCTCTGTGGATTCCTTAATTAAGAAGAATGACTTGGATGCGTGCCACCCAGTTACACTGCATTACAGTGAGCCCCCATTAAGTGGGATTACTGGCTGAGGGTGCAGCTATGCTCACTAAGCACTAATCTGATGTTTGCTGTGCTGTGGAGCTGCAGGAGTTCTCAGATTTTCATGTAACTCCGGGCTCACCAACAGTCTTAGGCCAAAGGGGCCTTCCACTTGGGGCCAGAGAGATGGGCTTTTTCATTAAAAATTGCATTGAACATCATATTTCAACGGTGTCACTCATTTCAACTTTGGTCACAAGGAATAGGAAGTGATGGAAAAAGAAGTCACAGGGGACTGAGTACTGCAAAAAATGTGGCTGCCTATGAAGAAGGCTGTTATCTCCAGTGCTCACAGCTCACAGAAGTACTGCTGGCCTCAAGTGTGAAGCACTAGCAGAAAAATACTACAGGGAGGCCACCAGGAAGAGAAATAAATCAGTGAAAAGTCACTCTGCATGAAAGTTTCTTAGTGCTGAAACATATTATTAACTTTTAAAGCCAAAGGGCAGTGGTAGCATTAACGCTGCTTGAGGTGATGTTAACCATCTCGCCTTCTTAAGACAACCCTGGAAGAGTGAAACTCAGACTGAAAAAAGAAGTTTCCCAAAGGTGAGTTCACAGATCACACAATGCGGTGATGGAAAGAATCTATTCAATCATCTACCCCATCTCCCTGCCAGTTCAGAATTACTCCCCATGATGTTTTTAACATAACTGTTTTTCTCATTAAAAAAAAAAGTGAAGGAAAAAAAATACCTAGAAAAGATCTATGAACATTTCTATCAAAAAAGTGTCAGATCCTTGACTATTTCTAGTGTCTGTTGCTGCTCTGCTCGGATTAGTTGAGCATGTGCCAAGATGAAGGATGAAACAACATTTTCTGAAGGGACTCTTCCACCGTCTGCAACACTCAGCATTGGAAAAATCCTCCTGATATTTCGGTTGCATCTGCATTTTCTTAACTATTCACTTTTTCCTCACTTTGCATGAGACTGAGGAGTCGTTCTTTCATGGTACTGTTCTATGTGGTTATGGACTAGCCAACCTGGAAGTGCTACAAGTCCTTCCATTTAAAATATTACATGCAGACTGAGGCACACCTTTGCAGCCATGAATGTGAGAAGTGGTTTGGGCGGTGTGCTTATGAAAGAAATCATGCCATTTTATATTTTAGCATGGAGAAGAAGAAGAAAAGCCTTTTTTCACTTCTAAATGAGGATTCCATGACTGTAAACCTTCTTTTTTACGATTTTATTTTCCTTCTTCTTTTTCTTTTCTTCTTTTTCTTTTCTTCTTTTTCTCTTTCTTTTTTTCTGGATTAATTTAGCTCCTTGTGTTGCAGCATGTGGATGCCTTTTTCATGACCTGTTAGACATGGAAGCCTGTCTCACCCTGAGTTGAAGTTCCAGTCCAAATTCCAGTTCAAGTCCACACAAGCCAGGTCTGGGGAAGCCCTTGAAGGGCACTCTGGTGACACAGTTATTTGGGACAGGACTGTCCACATGAAATGTTCACGAAACCAAAGGCAATCCCATGTTACTCCGATCATCCTGACGGCTCTATTGACGCAGGAGTAAGAGTCATTCTCACTGGCTCTGGCCTTGACGTGGCAGTGGGCTTTGTGGCAGCAGGTGCCATATGGAGTCCACTGATTTTGGCCTCAGGCACCTCAGCCTGCGCCAGGGACTTTGCAGGTAGTTGCACATTGCTGAGGCTTGAAACCCTGGTCCAGAAGCAGCTAATGCCATCAGCGCCTTATCAGTAGCTCTCAAAAGGAACAAAAATATTCCTGCAACTATATGCCATGATATAAAGACTCAATGATTTTGTAACATCTGAGCTGACAAAGCTGTATTTTGTCAACTTATACTAACAAAAATAAAAGCTTCTCACTCTACTCATCTCTTTAATTTCTCCCAGTGAATGGAAAAAGCATGTAGAGAGGAGTTATGCAACAAGCTGCCTCCGCAGCCCTTATGGCCCACACGAGCAAATTCCCCTTTTTTACAGCCTCAGTATTTAAGATTTCTTAAAGATAGGAGAAAGTGAGGCAAGATTTTTTCCTAAAGAGAGCACTCCAGCCACTTTCAGAACGGGCTTGAGTTTTGACAGCAGTGTCTACCCACAGACACAAGGAATGAATTGCTTAATTATCTGTGAAGATTAAGGGAGCCGTGTCATGCTTGAATCACCAGTAGTTATTTACAAAGGAAAAACAAAAATGATTAGCGGCTCCTCCTGGAAAGCGGGTTTCCCTGGCTTTCCTTCACCATGTGCACATCGGTACTGCCTCGTGTCTCCTGTTGGGACTTTGGCCCTGGACCACGGCTCCTCTAGGGCTGCACTGAGGTTCAGGGACCAAGCAAAACACCAGGCTTGGGCAAAAAGAAAAAGCTATCTGATAAAAAACACTATATTTAGCAACTTTCCTCCCTCTGATTTTATGTAGAAAGTTTTTGGCATTCCTAGAACTGGCACTAAAATGAGCAAGACCAATAATAATACATTCTGCATAGCTTCATATTACGGATAGGACTGATCCTACTCATATGGGTGTGACCATAAAACATACCTGTTTTTTAGACATCATGGTATAGTTAATGTGTCAGAGTCCTGCTCAGGTTTATAGCATGGCCATAGCTCAGATTTTGGGCCAAAAGTCTCACAGAACACCCTCTGGAGACTTCCAGGGCTGCTGGAGTTGAAAATATTAATTTTGAAAATAGCCTTCCTGTAGTATTTGAGTTTATCCAGCTTTCAGTCTTAGCAGAAAATGTGGAAGTGAGCGAAAAATTAAACAAAATAACAACAAAAAAGAAATGGTTGACTTAATTATTTTGAACTTGTAGAGAAGTTGAGCTAAAAAACACAGAGCAGTTTGTTTGTTTTTTCTTTTTTCTTTCTCTTGTATCCCTTCTCGTCTCCTTCCGTCCCTCCTTCCTTCCTCCCTCTGTCGCAAAACCAGCCTTCCCACCAAGCATCGCATCCCTTTCCACCCGGACGGCGACATCCCAATATCCGTTTCTCATCCAACCCCAATCTTAATCTGTCCCATTCACCCTGACTTTTGATCAGTTTTATCATTTGCCCCCGTTTTTAACCCGCCCCGATTTTTGGTCCTCCCCGGCTCCTTGGTCGCTCTCTCGCCTCCCACCGCGGGCACCATCGCGAGTGGCTCCGCGCTGCGCGGCCCCGCGCAGCTCCGCGTCGCGACAGCGACACCCGCTGGGCGCCGCGGGCAGCGCGCAGCGGGCGGCGCAACGCGGGGCGCCGCGGAGGCTCCCAGACGCGTCTCCGAAATGGGGCGCTCGGCTTAACCGTGCTAAAACCGCTCCGTTTCTGGCCGTGTTGGTCCAGCAGATACGGCGCATAGAGGCTGGCGCGGATCTGGGAGCGAGTGCTTGGAGCTGGCTGTGGAGGAAACCCTTTAGCGTTTGACAAACAAACAGCCCTGAAGCTAGAGCGATTTGAGGCCGCTCAGCAATCTGGAATGCTAAAGCAGCCTCAGAAACGCAGGTTCATGAGCGCAGGTGTGCGGCTCCGAGGTGCCTGGCAGGTGGAATTTATGGCGGGGATATTAAAAAGTTACCTGGATGATGGCAGGACTGGCCAGCCCCCAAAATAACACCTTCTGGAGAAATGGTCCAGATTTCTGTTTTAATTTTAAGTTCAAGCAGCTAAAATAAAACGTGGTGTAAGCTGGTCCAAGATTTATTTAGAAAAGAAAAAAAAAAAGTGAAAAATCATTAACATTTTTTCTAATTGAGTGTTTCAGTCTTGAGTTTTCATTAGTATCTATGTTCAGGAAATAAAATTCAAGTAGTTCTACATATGTAGTAAAAGATGGTGTATAATAAAAGATCATTTATTGCCATGCTATATACATTTTCTCTTTTCCCCAAATACCTTGCCATGTTGGTTAACCTGTGCCTCGCTTGCAGAGTGTAATAGGAAAATACATTTATTAGGTAACATCATTGATACTCTCACTATCAGTGTTTCTTTGCTGATTCAGATTCTTCTACCCTAGCCTCCTGATGTAGCCAGTGTCTCTTGCACATTAAACCTGGTTTACTGGTGGAGAACATCCTTATCCTTTGGACGTTACTGTGGCACTGTATGCTGGAAGCACTGGGGCACGTGTTCAAGCAAAGGCTGATCACCTGGGTGAGGATGTGAGTCATCCATGCCCAGAAACACTGTTAAAGAGGAGAAGGTTGTTTCATCAGAAGCGCTAGTAGATCCTGGCATGCATCTAAGTCCATAACCCAGCCAAATGGGCTGCTTTTTGTGGCTCTTGGGCACTGCAGGACTGATGCTATTTGGAGATGCTCTTTTGGGCAGACAGTTCCTTTGCTCGTCAGGCAGCCCTTGCTTCTCGTATTGGAGACAAGAAAGGGCGTTTTGAGTCATCTCTCTGATGCTCTGAATTTCATCCATTGAGTAGCAAATGCGATAGACCCAAAACACAGCCTACCCGCTTGCTTGAGGGCTCTTCGTGGTGATGAAGGTCCAGCAGCACATGCAGGCCACAGCATGAGGCGAACTGCAGGTCCTCACAGCAGGGGCATGTTGGGTGCTAACATCTTCCACTAACCTAATCTCGATGAAGGTCTAAGCAAGACCTTGAGCCTCAAACATCCTAGTGAATAGTTGGTTATCAAGGTGCAAGGGCTCTGGTGTGGGTGAGTTGCACGTTTTGCAATTAGAGTAAGCTAATTGTACACACGCGGGCAGATGCCACAGCTCAGCTGTTGGGTCGTAACTTCTTAAACCACAGTAATGCAAGCACATTGAGTCATGAAACTGTACCCAAACTGCTTGCAGATTCTGGGCCTGAGAAACCATTGCCCTCTGATGCAGTGGATGGTCATCGTGAAGTCAAGAAAAAGAATTAGAAACCAGTGCTATATAGCCAAAGGTTGGATGCAGTTTCCCAAGGGATTCTTAATTTGCTAGCCAGAATTTCAATGAATTTAACAATGTTTTCTTTTTAAATGACCTTGACTCAAAATATTCATTTTAAGTGGAAATGTTTGGGAAGGAGAGAGTTCTGGAAAATTTCAGTATAAACAGTAATTCTTGTAAAAAGACAGGAAGGGTCATGTGCAGAAGGTCTAAATTTCCCCTGTGTCCCTAGGTCTTGCATTTTTTACCTGCCAGGGATCTCCATACAGACCTAAAGCCATCCAGCAGGGAACCTTTCTAGTTTGATGGAACTGTGGTTGGAGTAATTTTTTAGATATAATGTACATTTAATCTGTAGCACTTGGTAGTTTCTTAGAAGCTTCAGGGGAAAACTACTTGCCAAATGCTTTCATTCCGCTGTACTCGGCCATTAATTTTGTGTAAACATGCGTGTGACTGGGCAAAGGGAGTTGAAATCTTGTTGTTGTTAGTTGTTCTTTTTTAGAGCCTTCCTGATGCCAACCCTGTTAGCAACACCGATGAAGTGAGATTTGACCTTGGGAGCATAGATCAAATTCCAGCCCTAGTGAAGACAAAGGGAATTTGGCAATTATTTTCCTGAGAGCAGGATTTCAATGCACTGAACTGGAGGAAAGTGAGGGGTGTAGAGTCCTTGGGGAAGCTTTAGTTTTAAATGACTTTTTAATCATATTGGAGATGAAAACATTTGTGTTCAGGGTTAATGTCCTGCTGAAGTAACTGTAACAGAAACGCTGAAGTATTGACCTCGTACGTGAGAGTGGCTTGAGTGGCACTGGCAGAAATGACTGTGGAAAACCAGTAAATGAACTGCTGAAATGGTGGAGAATAAAGAAAAGTTGCCCTCAGAGCAATAACAGCCAGAGGCAGACAGCATCATTGGCAGCTGAGAAGGGGATACGATGGCATCACTTTCCAGAGCACAAAGAAATAGGACTGTGCCCCATCCTCCACCATCCAGCGCCCTCACTCCAGCTGCCTTCAGCCAGGCTTTGTCCCCTGGCCTCTCTGCTGCCCACATGCCCTTCCTTCAAGGGAACTGCATTAAAAAAAAATCACCTAAGGCCACACTTCTGTCCCTCTGCTATGACAGGTGGTGCCAATGGCAGTAGGTATATGCTCATGACTACCTACGAGGGATGGATATAACTCCTTCGTGTGAATCCGGCTGAGAGGACCCTTGGTTGCTCTCTGCCTTTCAGCTCAACATTGCCCTGGAGATCACAACATTTGGCAAACACCACTGTAGTCTGCTATCAGGGGAGCTCTTTTCCCCACCATCCATTAAAATATAACAATCAAAGAGATACCTGTTTTTGGCCAAATCTTGGTGGATTTTCTTTCCATTTCTGCATGAATTCTAACCTGAGACACCCCAGGAAAAAATTCATCCTAGGATAGATGTCTGCAAGCACAGTAAGAACCAGTGAATATGTATTTTGAGGTAGCCTTAATTATAGCTGTGAGAATGACACCAGTGTAACATTTGAAGTGTGAACATAAAATATGGCAAATCAATCAGAGTATGGAGCCACACTCGGAAAGTATTCAGTTGATGATGTTCATGATCACACATAAAAAATGAGAAAAAAAATCACATGTGGAAATTCACTCCTTCAGCCAATGGAAAGAGATACTTTTCTATCTCATAGTCTACAAAATTCCCTCACCTACTACCGGAATCACAATTAAAAAAAAAAAGAAGAAAAAGAAAAAGTTAACAAGCCATTATTCCTGCTCAGCAATCACACAGACATTAAATCTTATTGTGAAAAGAAAGAGGGGAGGGAATGCCTCTTTTCAGTATTACAGCTGCAGCTGTTTGACAGAAGTGAGTGACTTCATAAACTCTCCTGATTTGGCAGCAGGAGAGCAGGATTTTATGCTGTCTGCTACCCAGTCACAGAGGCTGAGAAAGCTCTGCAAAGCAATCTCCACAAATGTTTCACCGCAGTTTATAAATACCTTTGCTTCACCGCGTTAATGCCCTTTTTGCTTTGCTTTCCATTCCCCTCCACTGGATCATCTACCAAGACCTTTTATTGCTTTAAAGCAATTGATCCCACTGGTCCTACATATTTCTTTTTTTTTTCCTGAACAGAAGATCCTGCACCTTCACCTTTTCATTGATTTATTCACTTACTATAGCAAAATGTGGTGCAGATTTAGAAGGTTATCTTGACTTTTGCCGTAATCAGTCCATATACCTTGTGTGTCTTCTCATGAAAGGGTCCGCACTTAGGTGCTATATTTTTTTCTGTCTCTCTCAAGCATGCACTCCATAAAGAATTACTTGAAAACACATTTTCCCAAGCTGTGATGAAAGTAGACCGGTTTCTGATGGTTGTCTTCTCGTTCTCCTCCTTTCTGTTTCCATTTTGAAACCTTATTATTTAAGAATGTATTCCTGTTCTTTCAGAGCAACTTCTGGAGGTGTTTCCTTTAATATGACTTTGATAGGTAGGATATGAGAAGATTATTCTGTTCTTTGTGGGAATGTCATCTCCATTAGGAAGTCTTCACTGATGTAAAGTCAGTAGGACTCTTGCTACAATAAAATCTTCAGGATTCACCTTTCAAGTTATTTGTTATTTTTATAGGACCATTACAGCTCATATGGATTCCTAGCCCCTTGGCCAAACATCCTTCTGTTTTAAATTGTCAGGAGATTTTGTAGGATTTGCCTCAGAGAAGCTCGGGCTGGGATATAAGATTCTGAGGGAAAAGCTGCCAGTGAACAAATGAGTTTCTCAATAATGGTCTTCAAACACTGATGGGCTTCATATAAGTCTCTGTCAAATTGCACTCCCTCTTTTTGTGAAGCCATGTGGATACAGATGTTTCTAAACTCAACACTATCCTAAAAACAATAACAGAAAGAAATTAGTGAAAAAATAATATTTCCCAAATATTCTAAGAGCAATTTTCTAGGCAGAAATTTCCTAGCCCTAAAAGTTCATCTCTGCATTACCATGAGACAGCTTTGGTTTTAAGGTACATGGGGTGCAACTGTTAAATACTGCTGCAAACTGTCTTGGCAGGAATTCTTGAGTGGCAGTTTTACCTTCTCACTTTTAAGAATCACCTGCCTTGCCCAGCAATTTTTTTTTTTAATCCTGTTTCTATCAGACAGAGCTTTTGTGGCTCTCCTCAGCAATTTAATGACCCTAACCCTGACATGCAAGGAGGGGACCTCAGGCAAATGTTGTATTTCAGATGTCCTAGAAGAGCACTCAGTGGCTTCTAAGCTGACTTCATCTGTGACTGTGACCCCTGCCAAAATATCACTTCTGTGTCAGGTCCCCCATCTGGGAGCTGACTGAAATCACCAGTGAGGCAGGTGACCTCGATACCTCTTATCATTGCACAACATGACAAAGGAAGAGTCCCCAGTCCTTTGGATGTGGCATAGCCTGCAGCATGTGAGAAGTGCTGCCCTGATTCCTGCACGTGCTGTGGAGTAAAGCAAATGTGCTCGTATAACCCATTCCAACCAATGTCACACTTTGCAATTTGTGGAAACCCCTGCCTAGAGCATTTGGAAAAAAGCCTAGTGAAGCCCGTACCCCTGCTGGCTATAGGACCTTACCTACAGCAGGGGCAACTTTCTGCCTGCCTTTGAACTCAGCGAGCAGATTTTCATTAGCCCTGTAAGGTGGTGCAGGTTGACACATCAACTGAAAGAAAAATGTCTCTCTCTACCTCATCTGCTCCTACCCTAGCCAAAAAAAAGTGTAGGAGTAGATGGTAGGAGCAGAATATTAACTCCGGAGGGTCCCCCAAACTGGGTTGCTCTACAAAAGTGCTATTTCAGCACAAGAGAAGGTACATTCAGTGGTGGTCATGAACATCTGGAGGTGAAGAAGACAGGACATCTTGTTCTGGCAGCAGGATCATCATCCACCTGCCTAAAATTAATGTGCAAGTGTGGTCTCCATGACAAGATGTGCCTTCACATACTTCCCTGTGCAATAAGCGCTCTGGACAAGCTGTAAGAGATGAGGGAGCCTTGTCCCACAGTACATGTCACACACAAGATTTTGGCATCTGTTACCTCCTCCAGGTAATGTGTTTACTCTTTTAGTAGCAGCCTGTGCTTTTGGCTCAGAGGAAATTGAGTTCCAATGTTGTTCTTAAAAGAAGGCAAGGTCAGACTTCTCAGAGGTTTTATCCTTGTTATTAAAGCAAACAAAGAAACCAGTTTTAAAACCTCTATTACACACAGACAACTCAAACTCCAAAACAGGAACAGCAAAAAAGATTTGGATTTGGGGCTTTGGAATGTGGACTGACATTGAGTCTTGTCCCAAATGGCTGAAGACATTTAGCATGGAAATAGCTAAACTAACCATCCAACGCCGTTCTTGGGACCTTAGATATTGTATGCTAGCAGTTGTGGGTCTGCTGTGTGCAAGGCAAATTCAGCACTCCAGTACGCGCTGGCGCTGAAAAGCCAGGGAGTCCCAAGTCAGGAGGTTCACTGAAAAGCAGCTTTTTTTTCACATACATTTCAAAAGCTTCCTTTTTTCAGAAAGATTTTGATGTTTCCTTTGAAGGTCACCTTTCAAATCTCTTCTGTAAAGTTGCCTTAGGTATAAAATCCTTACTCAAATATATTAAAAGGTCAAATAAATTGCACTAAGTAAACAAGCTAGTTTTGCTAGCTTTCGCAGGTGTCCAGCACATGGGAGCTTTAGGATACACGACAGAGAATAAAAACTTGAATTATCTCTCTCCTTTCAGTAAAACTGAGCGGGAACTTACTTACTTAAGCAAAAGAAAAAGTTTCAGACTAAAAATTCTTTCTGTTTTAACCTCAGAAAATAGGGCCCTTGTGAGCCGAGCTGTTAGAGAGCCACGGTTCATGTCATATTTTGCCATTTATGAGAAGCTAACAGGAATATCTGCATATATTTGATTTTAAGGATTTTCAGTTGCAGGACAGGAGTATATCCTCCCTACAGCTTTCATTTGTCAAGACCCATATGTTTAGACAGAGGAGTTAATAAAGAACCTCCCCTAAAATAAAAACAGCATGGCCTACTAGTTTCAAGGCTCTTTAATTTATGGCTTAAAATTTTCCACTCCTTTGGGTCTGTTTCATGCAGTTGTCACTCAGTGGTAGGTTGAAGTTTCAGGATGTTTCTGATGGCTCAGCCTTTATTTTTCAACCTTAACATAAAATTGATATTATCCACCAAGGTGCTTTGGGTTTATGAAGAGGGCACTTTCATAAAGACTCCCTCTGAGAAGATGCAAACCACTCTCTTCCATCTTTTATTTTACTCTGAAATGCCATCCTGCCCCATCGAATAGGTTCCTACAGCTGGCTCTTGCAGACAGCTGCCTTCCTCTTTAGCATGCTCAAATTTTAGACCCCGGCCCACTGCCAGCCCTCAACATTTTTCCTTAATCTCCCTGTGCCCTGGTAGACAAAATTTCCACTGAAGACAGAGTGGCAGTGGTGGAGCCCTGGCTCGGAGGCTGGTTCTTCCTGCAGCCGACAGGCCAAAATTTGGGAGTCACGACTGGAGTGCCAAAGTTCCTAATGTCCATTCCTGGTAACTCAGCACCTCCATCTTCCTGACCTGTTTTATATTGTAAATAAAGTTTTATTAATTTTATAGGCAAATTAATACTATTTTTTACATTTTTATATATTTTTCATTTTTTATATATATTTTCCTCCAAAAATTTCTCAGGATGACTGAACTACTTCTGGAGGAATAAAAGGCCAATTTAGAAATAGATTCCTGTGGCATCACCTCGCACAAGGTAGTTCAAACCTTAGCTTCCTCCCTGAGTCTTTCAGCGTGTTCCATAGGGAGGGATAGGGGTAGTTTATCTGACCCATCCAGAAACCTGCTTTAGGGATAACTAATTCTGGACGTACCTCCTTCTCTCTGATTACTCTAAAGGGAGCCTGGTTTGAGCTGCATGGACCTCTCTAATGCCAGAAAGCCTCCACAGGGCAGACGAGCCCCACCTCAAGTCTGTAACCATCTCTCATCCCTTGGCTTCTGAAATAGTTGTGTTTGGAAGACTCCTCCTAAGAGTCGCATCTCCAGGAATGGTGGAATTATTAATAATTCCTTGTAAAGTCAGTATTTCGGTGGAAAAAAAATAAACCCAACCCCCTACTGTAGTTCATTCTGCGGTTTTCTGTTGTAAAGCCTCTTTCTAACACAGCAGGTGTGGATGCATGCAGAGCGCAGCGCTACAGTATTATTAAAATGGAACCGCCTAAGCATATTTCCTCCATGCTTCCATAAAGCATAAATATCTTGGAGGCAATTCCTCACTTGAAGAACTTCAAATTGTCCGTTTGTCAGTGTTTTAAAAATATCCACACAAACTACTATTAATGCCTACAGCTTGCAAATGACTTTATGGAGGGTGACACAATTTTTTCCAGGATCGCTCTTCATATTAATTACTTCAAAAAATGAACACTCAAAGCTATTAGGTCCAGGAATAACTTCATAATATCAGTGGCTGCAAAATGAAGAACATGCATGCTGGCACATTTGTTTAATCCGTGGTGGCAAGCAAGGGTTCTGCTGCTGTTTTATGCGAATTTTAATGAAAGCAATTTATCTCGTTTCCATCACCCTCTATGCCATTATTTATGAATCAGTCTTCAGATCTCTTGCATAAGGAAGAATGCTGGTGGTGCGAGCCGATCTCCGATTTGTGTCAGGAAATCAGCAACCAGAAAACAAGCTTATTAAGTACCATTAGAAATGTCATCTAGCAGCAGCCAGTGGCTGCAGATTCCTCCCCTAAAATATGCAAATCCCACGGGCTCGGAGCTCTGTGCTTATGCTGTGCTGAGCAGCTGGCGGGGACGCCTGGCTGCAGGAGCCCGGGCGGGATCCGCCACGAAGAAGGAGCTCTCCGGGTCTCCGGTTTGCGAGCAGCCTAAGCCAGCGATGTCCAGCCTCGGGGTGCCGCTTCCTTGGCTGTCGTTTGGCTCGCGTGAACTTGAGGGTTTGGCTTCGGCTTCGTTCCTCAGGGATCAATCTCAACAGAGCAGGAAAACAAAACCTCTAGCTGGCATCTCTGCAGGCAAATTAAGTGCCCAGGGCTGCTTTCACAGGAGCTGCACTGTTACCCCAAAGCCAGCTCTGGTCCAAGAAGACTACGTGTTGATGGAGGGGCTTTTCTCTTAGGAGTGCAGAACCTGCCACCCCGACCTTCCCCTTTCCCCATGCCGACGTGAGCAGGGGCCCTGCAGCGAAGGGGCAGGAAAAACCTGCACAGGCAGAAGAGGTTTTTTTTTATTATTATCTCACCCTGCCAATCTGGCACCTTTTACAACCACTGTTTTCTTTTCCCCTTTAAAGAAAATACCTTGACTTTTTGTTTTGTTTTGTTTTGTTTTCAATTGGGATGGCTATTTTAACTTCTTGGCATGATTTGTATTCCATCCCCTGCTGGCTGCCATCAAGGTTGGCCCAGTCCAATCTGCTACACATTTCTGATTTAGTACCATTCCAGCAACCCCACAGTAACTCCACTGAGGGAGACAGGATGTTATCGAAAAGCTGGAGTAACGCATAGCTGCACCTGAGCGCAGCCAGGGCAAGCCGCACACTGCTATTTCGGGAAGCTTTTATACCTTTTATTTTTCCTTTTCAAATGCACTCAAGTTGCTGCTTAAAATACAGAGTCTCTGTTAAAAAAAAAAAAAAAAAAAAAAGGGCCATTTTGTTCACCTCAGCAGTGCGTAATTATGGGACAGAGAAATGGGGACATTATTACAGGGCGTCTTCATGGAGTCATGGAGTCAGAGTTTTCTTGTGGGTGCCAATGCCAATAAATAGCTAGTTAGCAGTGGGGCAATGTGGCCCCTTGTTTTTCTCCATCTTCTTGTGGACGCTTTGGCGAAGGAGTTATACTACCCACAAAATCAATGGCATTCTTGCTATCATTTAAAAAGGATTCACTCCAAATTCTTGCTAGGGTGTCACTTTTCATTAGAAAAGAATATCCTCCTTTAAGTTGCCATGGGCCATCATTTTCTAATGCGCACTGGGACTTAGCAAAAAAATACTCTTTCCAGCCCCTAGTCCGGAGACTGGACTGCATGTTTTGCCCTTGCAGTTCTTTGAATCTATTTGTTTCTTCAGGTCTGCATATGTCTATTTTGGACCATTTTGCACATTGATTTTTCAAACCAATTCAGTCTACAAACCGATAAAAAGAAAAGAGAACAAACAGAACAAATCCTAAACAAATCAGAAACAGGAAAGCCAGGATTGTAGAGACAGACTAAAAAGTGGCTGCACTGTAGCAAGAAGTCAGAATAAAATTCAACTACGGACTACTAGGACCTGTGAGCATCTCGGACCTAAAACCAGCCAGAACCTATCTTCAAAACTGGTGACTAGAGGGACATGCTACCAGGGGCTGCCATTTGGAAGGGATTTTTGCCAAAGTCATTGGCTTAGTGCTTATTTTTAGAGGCCTGTTCATCTGTGGCTTAGTGCTTATTTTGAAAGGCTTGTTCATCTGAACTTCCCAATGGGGTATAATATAAATGGAACCCTTGGGATCCAAATTACTTAAAAATCATATCTGCAGCAGTGAAATTACTCGCAGCTAAAGGGACTGCTTAGCAGTGATGCAGATTCTGCAGAAACCTTGTGCAGAATTTATGTAACCTCGCTGTAAAAGCGAAAGCTTAAAAGTCCCAGAGCTCCGTTGGTCATGATAATGGGTTTCCAGTGAAAAAGGATCTAACTTTTCTTCATGTGGAATAGGAAAATCAGAATCCAAAGTAAACTGTATTCCCAATGGCATCTAAACACATACTTTCACACACACAGATATTAAAGCAGTTCTGGGAAAGAGGGGGAAGAAAATAAAACCTGGTTGCATTTTGTCGAGCTAGCATTTGTTTGTACAAAAAATAAATGCAATTAGCCTTGTTTATTTTAAATTATGAGTAACGAAGAAGTCTTACTGGAAAATTGGTTTTACAGATGTTCAACCCATCACAGTACCCTCATTTTTCAAGAGTAGTGTTTAAAAATTTTAGCTGTACCCTCACACAGTACCCTAATATTTCAGGAGTAATATTTAAAAATTTTAGCTGATTTTGAACATGTTCTTTCCATATGCACAGCATCCATCTCTAGCTGAATTTATTCTTAGTAAATTCTTTGACTGCTATTTCTGGAGACTAAATCTGGACCCAAATTTTCAGAAGTCACTTCTGAATTTGGTGACTGAGTTTCTGAGAGAATTTTGTCTTGACTAGAGATAACCCAGATTTGTTTCTTCAGAGACTGTGAAGAAACACACAGCATTGCAATATCTCAGATTCCTCTCTCAGATGCTGAGAAACCTAAAGTCAAATCTAAATTTTGTTCTGAAGTTTTAGGTCAGCCGGTGTGCTAGTTGATGTTTCTGTGGCATGCTCTTTTGCAACTAGAAGTTGGATAAGGACTGCTGTCGTGTTCTACATTGTGCACTCTCCAGATTCATGCTAAGATAGCAGCTTTGATCAATGCTAAAGTTATCTAACTTGGTATGAGAGCTGTTGGATGCCTTAACCGATGATAAAACTCAGGAGTTGCAAGCCCATGACTAGATTTGTCCTTGTTTACAAAAGGGACAACAAGAGTTCTTCCTGGGGTACAAACATAGTTGTTATATTTAACAGAAAATGGAAGATTTTATTATTACCCATTCATTTGGACTTGCATGTTGCATGCTGCAGTGTGTCATTACAGAACAGCCCTGGGCTCTCTTGGTCACTCATGTCTCATGATTTACCGACCATCTCTGTATTTCGTCTAATCTTTGCCTTTTTTGGAGCTACAGAAGAGTAGTTTAAGACTTTATATATATATAAATTAATGGAAATTAGAGATAGCTTCTTATAAGAGTCTATAAATAATCTTTGAAGACCACTCAGCGTGTGAGCAAACATATGTTCTGCCAAAAGCTCTTTCATCTCCCAAGCCCTGGTGATGCCACCTTTTCCAGACCATGCGCAGTTCCTTAATGAAATTTAGATTTAAAAGAAAGTGAGCAGAAGACAAGCTTGCCACGCCACGTGGCAAGACCCAGCACACATGTTTTCTGCAGGAAGTCCAAGCTGGAGCCCTTCTCTCTGACTTACCTTCAAGTGGACAGGGAAGGGGCGCTCCGTTAGCAGCGGGAGCAGGAGCGTTTGCTCGGCCTCCACGAGACGGGTGGCCACTGCGACCACACGGGCCAACCTGCTGCACGCCGCGACCTCCCGCAGCGTCCCCAGCCTCGCGGGCTGCCCACGAGCTCGCCCTGCACTTGCTGCTTCTGCCCGTGGCACTTCCCTCTCCATCCTCGGGGGCCAGCACGCCTCTCCCGGGCCATGCTGAGACCCTCCGGACGTCGGGGCCGGGGCAGCGCGGCAGTGGGGTGACCCGTGGGACTCCTGGAGGAGCCGCAGGGTCTGGAGGCCCCCGAGCTGGTGACTGACAGAGGCCAGCAGAGCCGCGGGGCCTGCCATGGCCCCAGCACCGGCGCTCGCCGCAAACGGCCCTCACCCAGTCTTTTAAGCCTCTTCTATGTCTCCTCTGACCCAAAGTGGGTGGCCACCGGACCCAGCCCCAACCCAACCCGCCCGGCGCTCCCTTCGGCACGCGAACTGGCCCCGCTCCGCTGTGTTTCTTGGCTCCTAGTGCACTGGTGGGTCATTTAGACAGAGATCATTCACTTCGGACTCTTCTGAGCCTCGGCACAGGTCGGCGCTGGGCTCCTCCATCCCGTGTCACCAAGCCGGGTGCCCCCAAAGAAATGTCACCCTTCTCGTGCGTAGAAAAATCCCCAGCAGAGGTGGCCCTTAGGCTTCCACCAACAAGCTACAACCACTGCCAGGTTAAAACTTCCCCAAGTTGCAACTTCCCCACATATCCTTGACATCCCCTTGGTTTTCTTACTGTAATTATTAACGATCCCCAAAATGCATCAAATACACCCAGAGCTGTCAGTGCAACAGTACAGCATTTGGAGCATGGAAAGGGAAAAGAAAAAAAAAGGCTCAAGTAGGAAAACAGTGGGTTGGAAACGGGAAGGTTGAATGAGCCCCACCTGAAATAACTCCAAAAAAAGGCATTTCTGGCTTTGGCAAGGGAGCCAGAAGGATCCTATATGTTTTTGTATACGGTTCCCAGAGGACTTAAAACTGTAAGATTTGATGCTAAACCTATTTCTGTGCTGTGAAACCAGGGACAGCTGTACAAATATTTGCTGTTTTTAATTAAACCTAACATTGCTACTTCCTTGATTTAAGTTAGGTCAAAGGACTGGCAATTTTATGCTTTGATAGATGAAGAAAAACAGTCGTGGGTGTTGTGTTTTAGAAATATGTTATAAAATAAGAAGTCTGAGGGAAAAGGCCTCGGAGGCCATGGTAGCTCTCCCCTTGTGCTTTCTTCTCAGAGATATTTTCCTTGACAAATATTTAGCTTTATCCACAGAGCAACTGTTTCTGCTGTAATTCTGATCATTATTTTTCCTAGAAAGACTCTTATCTAAACTTTTCATTTGCTGTTAAACTTTAGGTAACATTTTCTCAGTTCTGGGCTCTTTATGAGTTTAAATAAATTCGCTTTGTTAAGATCAAGTGAGGAGGGCAGTGTCCACTCCCATCTCCTTGAACCCCCAGACATGATTGAAACCATTCAGCAATGTATCTCATGGAAATTTTCTCAGGAGAATTGCTGGTCTTGGCTGCCATTCCTCGGGACACAGTTTTACTGCCACAGTCCCTTCCAAAATTAGATCTATCTCTTCTATCCCAGTGAACTAAACTATCAGATTGGAGGTCCATTATTTTGTTGCTCAGCAAAGAAGTCAGAGCACCAAAGCAGGACTCAGCAGAGCAAAGGTCTAGTTTTGACTCTGTGGCTGGTTTGCTGCTTGTCCTGAGGCAAGTGCCTTCGTCTTCTGCTATGGGAAATGGGGACAACAGCACTGACTCCAATAGCAAGGTGATTTGGGACCTGTACAGGAAAAGAGCCATACATTGGAGTTTCTGAGGCTTTCAGAGGTCAAAGATGACTTTGAATTTAGCAGAAATTTCACCCAAAGCTGTCTTTTTGTCAGAAAATCTGACATATATATCCATTGTTGGGAAAAAAAAAAGATTTTAAAGAACTTTTGTTTAAAAAAAAAATAGGAAAATGTTTCTATAGGTCATAATAAAGCATTTAAGAATCTAAAATTATATTTAGAAAACATTTTAAAATACATTTAATACTTTTTTTTTCAGTCTATATTTAAACCAAGGTAAAGACAAAATACTCCAAGGATGAGTTAGGTAAATGTAGGTAAATATTTTGATTGCCTTTAGCCATATTTTTCCTTTTTTTTTTTTTGTAAAGTGTGAATTCTTTTAGATCTTGATTTATGAAGATTTCTGAGATTTCTACTTTTCATTCCCACTGCAAATTTCTTTTTTTTTCCCCATGGAAAAAAGTAATCTGTTTCTTCCCCTTTGTTCCATATAGCAGAAAGACTGGTGGGATTATCCCTTCTACCTGGTATAATATTATTTCTACTTTATTATTCACATATCCCGCTGTGTTAAGTTTTCAGTTAAGTACAAACTAAGTTTCGTGTAGTGTTGTAAAACTTAAAGATACTTCAATATAATTTAAAAGAAGTTCTCTGTTATTTTCAGGATATTACTACTACCACCCCTAGTTTTACTGCTGCTGCTCAGTGCTGGTATTCTTTTTTAAAAATATTTTTCTCCTTTTCTAAAGATGTAAACCTTATCTACCAAATAAGAGGCATCTATAAATCTCTATAAACAGACAGATCTTTCTTTCTATAGAGCCTCAGACTAAACTAGTACTAGTGCAGGACCCTCACCAGACTCCCAAAATACTGCAACTAAGGTAAAAAAAAAACAGAGAGAGTAAGAGTGTGGAGAAGGACTGGTGCACTTGCTTAGTTTATCAGCTTGCTCACTTCCTCAGTACTAGCAATATGGTCTCCATAGTGGTACATAGGCTTGAAATTATACATATATATTTACTAAAATATAAAAAACCCTCAAAACTCTCTAGTGAGCCCTTATAAGGAAATTTGTTAGAGAAACATCATCTTGAGACTGTAGTAAAAATGAAGAGCGTAAAAGAGTCTTTATTTCCAGCACCTGCCTCCCTATCTGTTCACTCTCTGCTTATGTATCATGAGGAGTCTTGAAGACACTGAGCCATCAATCAAGTAGAGGGTAAGCCAAGAAGAGATATATGGCAGAATGTGTCTGTTACCTGCTTTTAACAAGGTTCTTGTTTGTATTCACAAATCCAGAGGTTCTCTGACTGACACTGATGCTGACCTATCTGCTTTGCAGTTATGTGCAAAGAGACAGAAACAAATGTAGGAAATCCTGCCCCTTAATCCAGGATGTATAAGGAAATGCCAGGTTTGTCCCTACTGTGCTTGAATGTACTTTTTATAGTCAATTACTTTTTCTCAATGAGTTAACCATCCTTTCAAAAGAATAAGATGAATAGCTGCTTATTTTAATCTGGCAGTACTTTGAGCAAATACAGCATTTCTTCTGTCTCAAATAACTCAAGGATAAAAACCCAAGCAGCAAAAAAGCAGTTCTTTCTCCCCCTCTTTCAAAATGAAAGTCAAGGTTTTGTGGGATTCGGCACAATCCATGGGATTTATGCTGCACCTGTTTAATTCTCGTAAGAAAAATCAATTATCGTATTGTGACTTTGGAAGAAACATAGGAAATCTGCTGGGAGGCTCCAGCCCCGTGGATTTTCTGCACCTGCAGCTCTCCGCAGTCCCAGCTCAGTGCCTCTCGGGCAAGGAGGGGCTCTTGGGCCAGTGCCACACGCCACTCGCTTTCCCTCGGCACGCAGGGAGAAGCCCACTTCTCTCATCTGCTCCTTGTTTGCTCTCCTTTGTTTGAGTTGGCATCTGCTGATGGCTCACGGATGAGGAAGCCTTCCAGATGCAGTGCTAGAGCATTTGCTTGTACAGCTTTGGGACTCTCTGTAGTGGACGTGGCTGGCAGCTGTAACAGGGCTTCACTGCTCTCGAGTGCCTGGAGAGCAAGCGGGGTCCAGGGGACTGAGGCCTTGTAGCACTAAGCTCCAAAACCCAGCTAAACTTGATAAAAAAATTTTGTAAAATCTTGAATGGCCATGAACCTGTAAGTCTTCATTCCCAGCTGGCCGTACTGGGATTCACCAGGAGTGCCTGGGGCATTGCCATTGATGACCACGCGTTAGAGCGCTCATGGTGCAGCATAAGGAGAGCAGGGACGCAGGGAAGACACAGCTTTGGAACAGAGTGTATGTCCAGGAAATGGGCTTCATATGCTCCCAGAATGCACTGATCTATTTTATATATAAACACTAAAAGGCAAACAGGAATATATGTCCTAATCATGTCTTTTTTGTTGTTGTTGTTTTTTAATGTGTATATTACTAAGGAAATATTACTGTTATTACTGATGAGATCTCACCGTTTCAGAGATAAAATAAACTTTCATAAAAGACATAAACCCACTAGCTTCAACACAAAATCCAGCCAAGAACTGATGAGGATTAGGAAGAACTTTGTCTTTCCAAAGAAGAAAATTTCATGTTATCTCTTTATAGTATGTCTTGCACTTTTCTTTTCTAGCACTCTAGGTCAAGGAAGGAGAAAATCTTACTCAAGGTGGCTCAGGCTAGACTTACTAAAGGATTTTGGTTTATAAAGCTCATTGCTACAGTGAATAGCTTTTAGGACAAGCAAGAGAGACCCCTGTAAAACGCTCAGCAATAGCAGGTAGAGGTTTTCAGGAGTGCAGTTTTGAGCACAGGCATGTGAATTCTGGTGTTTAAATTGCCAGTAATTGTGTCTGGATGGTGAACCTCAGAACGGCTGTAATGGTTTAGGTCAGTGTATACATTCTCTATATTCTCTATCCAAAAGTAGCAGGAGACGCTCCTGTGGTTTTTCCCGCATGATGCTCATCCTTTCCAATCCAGGTGGGCTGGCTGAACAGCTGCCTCCAAAGCTGGCAACGTGTCTGTCCAGACTGCTGGACCACGTTCACCCTCCCTCATGGAGAAAGGGAAACGAATGAAGACAACTGGATGCCTGATGATGAAGATGATGATGGAGAGCCTTGGCCTAGTCAATCATGGAAGACACTTCATAGCTTTGATCATCCTGGTTGCTCTTCTTCAAAATCTTTCTGAGACAAGAACACCTGAAGAACAGGCAGGATTCAAGGAGTAGGTGAACCCTGGATTTGAACACATTCACTGCCAAAACAGCCCTTGAGGTGTTCCAGCTCCTTCCTGGCCTCCTCCCATTTTCCTGCTGGAGGTTATTGTCCCCACTGAGGGCCAGATGGGAATATCGCTTGTCCCAGAATCATGAAGTCAGCCTGGTTGAACATAAAAATATTTTCATGCTTGTACATGTTCAAGGGAGACATTTTGCCCTTGGAGGTGACCTTTTTACATAACAGCAACTAAATACACAGTTCACCTAAGTGGAGATACTTTGTTAGAAATAAATATGCTTATAAACATTTAGAAGCATAAAGGTGATGTTTATAAAGCAATCAGAACACCCACCATGCGCTGCACAAGCCAGTGAAAATAACAGCTGCTGAGTTTTATCAGCTTTAGAGCACCACAGGAGCAGCGCACAGAGCGGCTAATCTGATGTGCCGGTGCTGAGCCCAGCTGACTAATGTACTGCTGTGGCTAAAGACAGGCTGATCATATATGGGCTATAAGGAGACGATAAAATGAGAGGCAGTTTTACGGCTTTTCAAATGCTTCCCCCTAATATCCACATCTGTACTGTGTTTGCAAGAGTAAAAGCAATGAAAATTCCTGCAGGTCAAAATAACTTTATTCTTAAGAGTAAACCTAGGGTGTTGTCTTTCCTCCACCCAGTGGTAAACATGTTGATGTTGGAGTAAAGAAAGGGCTGGTATTTTTCCTAGGCGAGTGAAAAAGAACTTGATCAATCTGCGTTAACTCCTCCAGGCACTGTATATACTTTTTTAATTAGTGTACTGTCCTCTGACAGTTTGAAATCATAAAAAGACTTTTTTTTTGATTTCTGAAACTTGCGAGATCAATATACCTACTTGAAGTGAAAGTTTTATTCTCAGAACAGACTCCACCATGGAATGGCTCTTTTCTATTCTTGCTCTTTTTTTAAAATTAATTATTTTATTTTCCAGGTCTTTGGAAGAAATGGGACTTGTTTTTCCTTTATGGGCAAATTAATTGTCTATAGTTTAATTGACACTGCAAGTCAGTATACAGTGCTGAGTGAGATGATAGTCTCGCCTTTGCATGATCCCTCCTTTATTCCCGGTTCTGCAGTACCTCCTCACTTGTAGGTGCACAATGAGCTGGAGTGAGAAGCAGATCTGGGTTAAAACTTATCCAGAAAAAAAAATACATCTACAGAAGGATCCCTTCCCCAAAGTAGCTCATTTTACAGGTACGAAGACTGCTGTGCTGACTAAAGGGAAGGATGCTGTGAGGTAGCAACAAGTGAGTCGGGAGATTGGAGAAATGTGGAAATTCATCAGACTGCCACTACAGCTAATCTAACCGTAACAAAATCAATTTTAGCCAAGAATAGCAAGGAGCCATTATTTATTTGTAAAAAACACGAATAAATATGATCCTCTATTTCTAAAGCAGGAATAAAAGAATGTTTTTAAGTTCATCTAGAAATCTAAATACACATTGTTTGGCATGAAGCGGTTTGCTACAGGCTCACTCTCACCTGTGTGAGCTACAGTTCACTTTGCAGATGTGCTGAAGGATGGTTCACGTGTTAAGAGCAAGTGACTCATAATTGGACCTTCTGGGAAACATTATGGGTCACCTAAATTCAGCACAGAGCTCAGGGAGAGGAAGTCGAGCTTAAAAGAGCCAAGAGACTTGAGTCTGCGCTGCACACGGGATATCAAGTGGCAGGAGGGGACCAGAGAGGGTTGAAAACTAGTTGTCTTGGTAGGGACAGGCCTGAGAGACTCCCAGCAAGCATGTGAGCTGGCTAGGGAGGTGGGAGGGAGGCCCTGGATAATTTTGAGCTTTACATTAATAAACCTGGTTTCCAAAGGGGGAATGTTCTTGGGAAAACAGGAAGAAAAAGAGGTTGAGGCAGGGCCAAAAATTAGACTGGATGAACAACAGGATTCATAAATCTGTGTGCAGTTTTCACCTGCTCTTAAAGAATCCCAGCCATGGAAGAAAATCAAAATTTCACATTTGCAAATGCAAGAGCAGCATATGAGCAGTTTATATGGGTGAATGCTCAGCCGAGCATCCAAGTAAGAGAAGGAATATTGGTCAAAGTTATGTAATTGGTTATGTAATTGAGGAAAAATGGCATATAAATGTCTTGTTAAAGAAAAAAAAATGTCAGATTGGATGAATTGGATAAAAAATACTGTTCAGCTAATAAAAGATGCTGAGTCAGGTCTTCAGGTAAAGGTAGAAAGGAAGGTACATACAGACATTAACGCTAATGAATCTCTTTGTCAATATTGTACCTTGACTTGTTTATGCATATGAGTTGGATAAGAGACCTACTAAGTGCAAGCTTAGCGGTAGATTGATATTTACTTATCTTAGCTGTTTCCTCCAAATTTTCTCCTTCTGACAATGGAGAGAGAGAAGGAATCCCAGAGGGAGATTCACTGCATTGCAGAATGGACATGGAGCTCTCTTTTTAAATGATGTTGCTAAGTGAATGGCTTAGACTAGAACCTATTTTCTACATAGTTTAAGTCAGGTAGGAGAATCCTAGCTGTAAAAGCTCATTTTCACTTCAGAGTCATCGTGAAGGACTTCAAAATTCTCATATCTGAGAAGCCACATGGAACATGCAGTTGCTAATATTGATCTGTAAGTACATTTCCGTCTTCCCCAAATTACTTATTCCTGGATCCACACGTCTTCTACATTTATGATGGCAGCTCCCTCCCCCTAGACTTGACCAAAGAAATATTGTTTTGCCATTGAGGCTCCCATGATACATGAGTTCGTCAGTGGGCCGTTAGAAACAAGCATACAAGGGGCCAGTTCATGGAGCCCAATTTATTCCAGATCTTAGCAGAAATATACAATGCCCTTGAGCCCATACAGATGTGTAGCCAATAGGGAGCTGTCTGGCTACACAGGTTTTTTATATATATATATTTTTCAACTAAATCAGAAATCCAAATGCAAAAGTCGGCACTCAGGGATGTCTGCATAGATTTGTGACTCTCCTGCCCTAGTTCTAAGGCTATAAACCAACAAAGAGATTAAATTTGTACGTACACTTTTTTTCTTTATGTGACAGACCTAACATGAATAATATTGCTCAATTACAGATTCAGAAAATATTTAGATGGAAAAGACTTCTTCAGGCAGTCGAGGTAAAATCCTGGCCCTATTGAAGCAGTTTTGAAACTGATTTTGATAGTATTCAGTGTCACCATTTTTCATAGGACATCCCTTCTGCCAAATTTGTTCTTTCCCTTGTGCACATCATAGGGTCTGGTTCACTCCAGCTAAGAAATGCCCAGAACTGAGACAGATATGTTAGGAAATCCTCAGACATTTACTAATATAAGATAAATGTAATAAGACCGTAATATAATTCACTTTATTCAGTCCTTTCCAAAAACATGTGAAGAAAATAAAGAACACAGTGGGAAAACGATACTGTTGGTAGCGAGCGCACGGTTTGTCTGTTTGAAACCACAGCAACAGGATAGGTTCGAGGGGGATTATAGCTCTGTGTACATACACATCATGCACCTCAATCCTGTCCTGTCCATCCCTGTGACCCCAGTGCTGCCTTCACCACAGGTGAAAATCAAAGCCACCAACAGCTAACCAGGTGCTAAGCCAAGCACCTGTGGGTCACGTCACACCTGCTACAGAGCCCCTGTGCCAGAAAGGGGAGCTCCGGACTCACGGCCGGTGCGTCAGCACGCGGGGAGCCCTAACGTCTGGCTTAGGGCAGCGCTGAGCAGTGTGTTCGCTTGCCTAACTGCCCCCATTACAATCGCAGGGAGGCAAGGGCAAAGTCACCGCGTTCTCTTCCACCTCTGCCCCTGCTGCCGGGGAGCTGCTGTGAGCTGGAGAGCGGTGCAGGGCACTGCTCTCTGCAAGACACTATAGCCACGTATAGCTGTGGATAAGCCTGAGCCGGGTGTACTGAGCTGCATCTTCCAGAGTTCCTACTGCTATTCCAGCAGGTTTTGTGACCCCCCAGACATCCCCATATACCTTTATATCACAGCCCCTCTCATGAAACGTGCTGTACAACACTACACTGGTAGGCTGCTGCCTTACCCATGCTTTATTTTAGAAACTTTATGCTGAAAAGGACACCCAGAATAATAATGACATCTGNTTTGTGACCTCCCAGACATCGCCATATACCTTTTTATCACAGCCCCTCTCATGAAACGTGGACTCGTGCTGTACAACACTACTCTGGTAGGCTGCTACCTTACCCATGCTTTATTTTAGAAACTTTATGCTGAAAAGGACACCCAGAATAATAATGACATCTGAGGACAATGGATACCTGTAGGTATCTGCCTGTAGGAGATCCCAAGTCAAGTAGGAGGTGATGCAGACACTGTCTGCTCCAGAAGATTGTCCTATGCAATTTAGATGTAAGGCCCTTTGCAGTTGTTTTTTAGGACCTTTCAGGACTTTAATGCCCGAGCTGACAATCCTGAATTGTAGTTAGATGCTAGGAGGAAGCCAGGAAAGGAATATAAGCTCCAGTCATGGGGTTCAGACTGACCTTGGTTTTCTGGAAATGGCACCCTNCCTTTCAGGTCCTAATTAATGCCCAAGCTGACAATCTTGAATTGTAGATGCTAAGAGGAAGCTAGGAAAGGAATATAAGCTCCAGTCATGGGGTTCAGACTGACCTTGGTTTTCTGGAAATGGCACCCTTGTTCTGCCTCCATTACTGTAGTTGTGAGCTCTGAAGTGAAGCAAGTGATCAGCTCGTGATGAAGAGCAATAACTACACACAGGAAAAGTCAACACAGGCAGCTGCTTCTAGGTTGATGCCATTAATCCTGTTAGACCTTGTGCTAGAGTCCAGATTGGCAGAGGCTGTAAAAAAATCCAAGTTTCCAACTTTCAGATCATATGTAGACTTTCCTTTCATCTAGGCTGCATTTCAAGCAAATCCCAGATTTTCCTGGGGTTTTGGTTGAAGTCATTGCTGGGAAAATATCACAGCACCTAGAGGTGTGGCATGCTGGTGACTTGAAATTAGGGCCAGGTAGGTCAGCTGGTCCCCACCCAGAGAGCTCTAGAAGAGACAGTGCCTGAATTCTGTCATCTCACCATCTCACTATTGCCTAATCACAGAAAAAAGGAAGATTTTGTCTTTTATAAATGGCTGTGAGAAGCCACGATGAGGATGTGAAACAAAAACAAGGTCAGCTTGGGAGAAATGTCTTATTTTTTGTAGTTAGTTACTTGGTGTAGGAACAAGTGATGACAGCCTGTTCACTTCCATCCAAAATCCTCTCTCATCCAGTCCTGGGAGAGGATTGGGATCTCTACATGGGACATACTATATTTTTAATCTAATTATAACATGGCTCAGTCCTTTTCCTACAACTCAGGCTGAAGTATGAACACAATTAGACATCAACCAAGTCTAACAGCCATAACCATACACTTGATGGTTTGCTTAATTTAGGTGGGGAATTCCTTGGAGATTTATGGGAAATATTGAAACTCAGGGTTTTGCTCTTTTGCTCTTTTTTTTTCTTTTTTTTTTTTTAACTCCCAAATACCAAAATGAAGACTCTATAAAAAAAAGGAACCTGTGAGACCCAGCCTTATTTTGCAAACACCGTTGTAACTGCTGCTATTAATTTCAATGGAGTGTTTGGTCTTAAGCAAGAGTTTGTAGGGGTTGGTCTCAGATCCATGGAAATGTATGAAGGGGCAAACCCTTCCCCACATACAGCTACCTGCTTTCATAGAGCATGTTTCGATCCAATATGAAATTCAATGCATAGTTTGTACAGGTAGAGTGAAGACTATGAATATGAAAAAAAAAAACAATCAGTCAAACTCCTTGATTGTAAAAGTCAGGTGTGTGTTTAAAACACCTGACTGTGGGTCTTCTGTTCTCATTAGCACTGGCCAGAGCACCAGCAGACCGTGTGTGTATCTGTGTAGCTACACTGCAGGCCTTCACCTAGATTGGAGAAACATCTGACCCTGAAAATGTAGTCCTTGAAATGGAAAAGAAACATCAACTGCTGACAACTTCCTGGTGCTTACTGTAGCTTATTTAACTTTTAATGTCATTACAAATTAACATCTCATTACTATAGTATGAAAATTAGCCCAAATTTATTTATTTATTTATTTTGCTGGGTTGTTAATTTAATATATTTTGGTCATGTAAGCATTTTTTTTAAAAAGTAATTTAAACAAATTGCTAGAGTTACTCTGTGTCCAAGACCAAAGAGCAGCAACTTCCTTAATGCAGACCTTTAGACGAAGCACAGTGTCTTGTTATTAAGTCAATGTGCCTTAAAAAGAATCAGGTTCTATTAGATGTGGTAACAAGGTTGGAAAACATATACACATCTTGATCTTGGTCGTGTAGACAAGATGTTAGCATTTTCTTAAATAGTTGGAGGAAGTGGTTAGTTTTCCGATGTAGATCTTTATTCACATGTGTTTGAAGTTGTAATGGGCTATTAGACCCTTCACAATGAATTCTCTGTATCTTCACTCACCCAAATACCTCATGATAAAACTGAAAGTTGGTTGGAAGAACCAAAAAGTCCAAAGGTGTAATTTTCTACTTTCCACTATAGGGGGAAAGGGAAATTTTAGGTCTGGCAGATTTTATTTTAACCAGTTCTAATTTTACTTACCTGTATATTCATAGTATGTGGTGGTTTAGTTAGAGTCAATATTATGGATATGGATAGTTGTACTCCATGCAAGTATAATCAAAAGGCATGTGCGTTGGATACAATACCCAGTCTATCTCTTCCAAGAAAAAAAAAAAGAAACTTATAGAAATCTTCCCTCCCCTTTCCAAAGATCTGGGACTCTGTCCAGGTATCTGCCTGCTAATTTTCCATCCAGAGCTTGTGAGATATACGGAAAGCTAATCCTGTGGGCAGTTTTCATGGCAGAGCTGGAGCTAGTTACACCGGGCTCCCACAGCAGACGGGGCGGTTAGTTAGTTAGCTCTGCAGGTGAGTTGGACACCAGACACGTGCTGTACAGAATGGGCCGACACACGGCCGGTTTCTGCGGCATCACCTTTGACTCCCACCAGAGGTACGTTGCTGAATGAGTTCCAGCTTGGGGCCTCGAAGAGAGATGGGGAAGAACTGGTGCGGGGTCAGCTCTGTGTGCAAGGACGGTGGCACGCGGGAGGTATTTGAGAATGCTCACACAGGGCTGACTGATGAGACACAGGTCTGTGGCAGAGCCGTGCCCTGCAGCAACAGCAGCTGCAGACCAGGTGAGGTTATGTTTAGGCAGTGGCCTGGATTTCCTAGAATTTTCTTTCAATTTATAATCAACATTTCTGCATGAGTTAGGAAAAAAAAAAAAAAAAGACTAGCTAAATACATAGCCTCAAATACCATATTTAATTGCAATTTTCCAAAATGAAATATTTTATTTTTTACAAAATCAGCATTTTCCAGTGCAAAAGTGTTGATTTTGCAGTAACTGCCTCTTCATTTATGGAGGGTCATTCCAAACAGAAAATTTCTAATGAGCTCTAGGTCTACAGCATTTTTTTTTCAGTTTCTACAATCCTGAAAAGCACAGACTGAGACTACCATGGCTTTTCATAGCATTTCATACTGGCTCATTGGTGTTATTGTTTGTGTAGATAGGGGGCTGCTAAGAAGTCTTTTCTGGAACTACCTATCTCAGATGTCTGGAACATTTTTTACTCCTTCATTTTGAAATCAGAATGAAAGGTTCTTTTCTGGTCTCTTTTCAGTTCTTATCATCATGCCAAAAGCTGTCTTAAATTATGCAGCTTTTGTAAAACGCCTTGAAATGTGTTTATATAAGAACAAACCGTAGAAATTGAAGTGAAAGGACCAAATCCTGCACTGCACTTGCTGTCCATTGATGAGGTCCTTGGGGAAAGCCTGAATGGCAGCATGTGAATACACATAGAAGAGAGATTAAATTATTCTCAAGGGGAGTAGAGGCACCGTCGGCAGGCAAGGCATATCCTTGTGGAACTGATATATAATGATAGAATGATAGTTCATTCACAAGCCCGACACAAAATAAAGATCAAACTTCTTACCCACTTTGCATGACAGACTCCTGCGGTAGCTTGCAGCCACTTTTGCAGCAGTCACACTTTGTGGATTCACATACTGGTAAACAAACCCCCTTCTCTTAACCTTCTCTCTAACAACCATTTTTCTCCATAGATGGTGCATTAGCCCTACATGTGGTGTGTGCTGTGGTCATGCCTGGGAGAAAGAAATTCCCCTTCTGCGACGGTTACATCCAGCTGGGACAAAGACATTCAAGTCTATAAATATCCTCCAAAGCTAGAAGTCTGGAAGATCACTGGAGTTCTTTTCCTCTCATGTCCTTTGACATAATCATTGATGCCAATAAGGTTATTGTCATATTTATATGTATATATTTATTTTAACTAAATTCACTAGAATCTCTTTATTGTAAGCACTGCCTTTAGACCTCAGCCACTGAGCCCCTCCCCTTTCCTTTTTCCAGGGCATGGGCAACAAATAATCTCTAGATGTGGAAAATGTATAAAATCCAGTGACTTAGGTACTCCCCAGAGAAGATAGATATACTGGTTGCTACAAAATTAAAATTTATCTTTTAAAACCTCAGGGCCTGATCAACAATTTATGAAACCAGACATGCTTGCATAAGCATGCAGGGAGATTCGCACCGAGAGGGTCAAGGTCTGGAATCCGAGCTGTTTGGAAAGTGACCTCGGTAACACAGATCTTAGCTTCTGCTTTCATGCTTTAAGAACCATGGTCCTCGAACACAGTAGAAGAAGTAACATTTTCTTCTCCTTCTGGAGCTTACTCTGAAGCCAGTATCAGAGACTTAAAATATTCCTTTTGTCAAACAATTTATTATCATACCAGAAGTATCCAGATAACTTGTTGTGGTTTGTTTGCTTGCCTTTTTTTTTTTTTCCTATTTGATATTCTGTTTTTTTCCAAAGTAACTGTGAGGTTGAGGTCATCCTAAATTCACAAAAGTAATATAGTTTACTTTCTGTACTCATATATTTCTCTTTTGTGCTAAGTATCATTGCTTCTCTTCACCTCACTTCACCCCATCTTTGCAGAAGACACTCTAATTAATGGAAAGCATAGATATGCAGCTGGCGCTTGTATGCCCTATTCTCTGAATTCCCCCATGAAATGACAGCTCAGCCATACCATTTGCATAGCTCCCAAAACACTCAGACAATTTTAAGTTGAACCATAACCCCAAGAGAGTTTATACCATGAAAGTAATGGGCACTAGCCAGATCTCTGCCCTCCAGCTTCATATGGCATCTGTCCTACAGAGGGAATCGTAGCCCTTTTGGGCTTGAATGGCCTCTCAGGTGGGATCCATGAAGGTTTGTCTTCAGCAAAAATGATCTGGAAGCCACAGCTCTCCCCAGCCACTGCTGCTCCAGGGTGACCCCTTATTCTTCAAACCTGACTGGCCTTGGCTCTCCCTCCACTCTCACTCCAGGCCACATCTTGGAGATTATTAGGAACCCCACACTCCTGCAGGAATAGGAGACTGGGGCTGCAAAGGGTTGCGTGACCCCGTAGCTGCTCCTTCCCATGGTGTCCGTGCAGGACACCATCAGAGCAGGGCTGAGCCTCTCTCGTGCCTCTTGCTCCCATGCAGAGCTGCTCTGGAGAGTCGTAAGAAGCTTCCTTGCTTCTTGCTGTCTTGTAAACAGAGGATACAGTTTGGCCTTATGAAGCAAGTGTCCCTGATTTTTGAGATACCAACACAATGTATATTTGCAAAGACCGTTCCTTCCTCTGGCCATCCAAGTACAGTGTTTAAGAGACTATTTATATTTGGTTATGTGAGATCAAAGAATTGGACGAACAAAGGCTTCAACAGAAAAATAATAAATATAATGCACTTGTAAAAGCTAAACAGAGTTGAAAGCACAATGGATATGGGAACAAATACAGGTTCCTGTGTTGCTGCATACATGAAGGAAGATAGCAGGCATAGGTACAACACTTTAGCCCAAAGGCTGCATGATGCAGGCTCCAAAAACATTGCAATCCCATGTTCATCAGTGAATGCATGAAACATGATCTGAATTGAGTACTATGGAAAGCAATGCATAGGGAGTCACATCTAACACTCAGAAAAGGCAATGAAGGTCCCCACTGAGCTTTGGAAAGACCTAGAACAAATCTCAGAAATGCAAGATTGTATTTTCCCAACCTGTCAGGACCTGCGCAGTGCTGGCACGTGAGATGTGCCAACCTGCTAGCCCAGCACAGCCTTTTTGCTCTGGTACTGAGAGATTACTGACCTGTCAGCCCAGCTTTCACTGAGAGCAAAGAGGCTTCAACAGATTGCTTTTCTGCAAGGCAAGAGAGCACATGGGATTACCAAGACAGAGTAAGTCAGTGGATTTGCAGCAAACATTTGCATGTTGCTCCTTCCCCTGGCACTTCATCTCTGTCTCAGTAGAGTCTAGCAGCAATACAAAACTGCAATGCAATTCAACATAAAATCCCCTGGGAGGAAAATCCCTCCCAAACTGCTACACGTACTGCATTATCCCTCAGCTAGCTCTTAACTTTGTCTACTGCTACATTCTTTCTGAAACAAATAGCTGTTTGATTCTCACATTTTGTTTCCTACTAACTCTTCTAAATTCATTTAACCCAAAAGGGACAAACTCCTTTGCCCTAGCTGTAAATAAGTGTTTTGAATGCACATGAACCTTAAAACGGTTCTCTAAAGATCTCTACTGCCATACCCAGTAAGTTACAGGGAATAGCTTAATTTGGCATTAAAACAGAATAAGAGGTACAGGAATGCCTGAATTCACGCACTTTTTAGCTGATAAAGGACAACGATGAACAATGCTGCCAGGATTCACACCACGAACATCAATAATAACATTCAGAAAGCAAAATAAACTAAGTGTGCATGTAAGCAGCCTGAGAAATGATTGCTCAAACTAATGCAGAATAACATCAAATAAGGCATCTTGAAGCAAGATATACATATGTATATATCCAAAAATCAGTTGACCAAGAAACAGAGCAACTGACATAGCACAGGAATTGTATGTCTTGCAGTGCTGGATTCCATACAGGACATGTACGCAGGGACTACGTGCTTTACAAGACTTGACAGTGGTGGGCCGTATCTCCACACTGATGCACGTCTGGTGCTTCTGGTTTGCAGTTCATAACAGCAGTAATTCTGAGAGCTTCCTTTTGTTTGTCATTTCCATTTTCCCACAAAACAAAAGCCTAAAAAATTGTTGTGCTGTTTTAGTTGGGGAATTATAATTTCTCATTCTTTTAAGTACTTTCATTATCTTTTTCTAACTGTACCTCTCAAGTATCTTCTGTTAGGTGAAATATTGTGAAACATAACAGCAAAAGACAGTTTAACAAATACTATGAAATTCAAATATAAATACAGTGAGTAGAGAACTAACTGTTAGCTAAATAGGATGCAAACCATGAAAAAAAAATGTATGAGAAAAGCTTAAATTTATGTGGCTTTGATTGAATACGGCCAATACAGACTCAAGTCCAGGCTCATGCAGCATGACCTCCTCATCCTCCCTTTGAAACCAAGGAATAAGGACTAAGGATACGATGTACATTCCTTCACAGTAAAGGTGGGTGAGTCCCTTTATGTCAGTGTTGAAAACTCATTTCTTCAGGAAACTTCCTGATTTGTCACTCAAGGTAGGTTTTGCCTCCTATGGGAGCTCCTGGCATAGTCAATAAAAATCTGTTTGTTACAGTCACTGGCGCCCAGCTGAGGTGTCTAAACATTGGTGCCCAGTGGAGATTCTCTAGTACCATACGGAGACATCTCTGCAGGGAATATCTGAGGCATCCCTACAGCTGCTTGGCAGACTTGGCAGAGGACACGAGCCAAAGCAGCAGCAGCAGCTGGGTGCTACAGGAATACACTTGACCGCCTGAACTGTCACTTAAATGTCAGCTGCTGGGACACCTGAATGAAGCCCAATGGCTTCTGGTTTTGGATTTAATCTCATTTTAGTAGTAGTACTTTTAAGTGTATGATTCCTTTATTTAGCCAGCTGGGCGTACTCTTGGAATACAGGGGAATTCTGAAGAAGCTGTAAGTTTTTAAAGAGTCATGATACTCCATGACACAGAGCAGTGTACATGGAGAACCTCTTACAACCAGCTTAAAAAGATGCTCAATATTCCTTTGGATGAAAAGCCGCTCTAGGGCTGGTGGTGGTCCTGCTTCGAGAGGCAACTTGGCCTGGGCGGCCTCCAGAGATCTTCTCCAACCCCAGTTTCTGTGATTCTGTGAGCCTGGCTCACTCGGGTCGACACTACGGAGCACCTTCCTAATCCCTTCATGAAGTCTGCTCTGAGCTTGACTTGAACCAGAAGCCAGTATTTATTTTTATTTTGAGACATTTCTATGTGAGTCGGCTCATCAGCTCCCTCAGACATGTGTTGTGTCTCTATTTACATTTGTGAAGGGTCTAACACACCCTCCCAGCCAAACAAAATCTGCATCAAGAGCCTGCAACTGCTTTTCAGCTATGTCTAATTATACAGAGGCCTTAGATTAAAAGATCACTGCACTTGCATCAACTTAAGGAAGAGTTAAAGGCGAACTTAAAGTTGAGCCACCAAAACAGCATCACAGCTCCAGAAGGCATGGCTAGAATAGACCCATCAGCACTAGCACAAGAGAAAAGCACAGAATATTGGATTTACATGCTGATTATCCTTTTTTTATCTGAGAAATAAATCGCAGAATGGAATGAAATCACTGGATGCAACTGAACAGACATCCAGCTTAATAATTCTCCTTTTAATATCTGATAACTCCATATTTTTGGAGAACACAGTGTTGGATTCTCAGTTGACTCATTCATTGTACAAGTATCTATTAGATTTCCAACCACTGAGATTTATTTCTTTTCATTAAAAGTCCACATTATTATTCATACAGTCAAGGGCATAAGTAATGTTGGAAAAAAATAAGTATAAAAGTTGAAGAAAAAATAACCAAGTCAATAATAACAGAAGAAAAGAAAAATATGAAGTACATATTAAAAATGAAAACAATTGTTATAAATATAATGGCCTTAAATGATTGCTTTTATGTGACAGATGTTTTTAACAAAACGTCTGTGTTGGCAGTTTGAGCACACTTATGATTTTAATTTGTGTAATATTCCCTTTTAGTATTGATGTCTATTTACAACATCTGTGAAGGGTCTGTAACCTGAATGTGACAGGGAAAAACTAACAGACTGCTATTGGAATCTTTCCACTGGGCCCATGTAACAGGTTATTAACAAAAATCTTAATAGCTATTCTAATCATCAACAGCAATCTTACGCAAATTATATCAGACCCAAAGGACCCGATTAACTTTAAAATGCCTCACAGACCTGAAGCATAAATTCTGCTCCTCCTGCCTTCCTCTGTGGGGGCAGAGTCAGATCCTATCTCCTGCGCCAGCTTCAGCCAGGCACACACACAACCCGCGTGCAAGGCCGGCTGCAGGCACACGGGCAGGGTTCCATTTTCATGACAAGGAGAGCACATTTCTGAGCATTGAAATTAAATGTAGTCCTCCTTTTTTTTCCCTCTGTTGCTCATCTATAAATCTCCGTCTGGAATTCCCATTCCATAACAACTCTTTTAAGCAGTTGGAACTTGGACAAAATCCTGGCACGGGGAGGCATTAATATTTCAGTGCAGCGCTGCTGTTAAAATGATACCACTGATAGGGGTAGATAGAGGATTTCTGCTTGATCAAAGCCAAACCTTGGTGATGGAGATGCAGTGGCAGAGCCTGCAGTCTGCTCTGCTCTAGGAAACATGTGAATGAGAGAACATGGGCTATCCTTTGCTATTAATTGCTTAATAGTTGCACCAAACTTAGAAATGTGAAGTGTTATCATGCTTAGTCCCAGAGGCCTTATCCAGCGAGCTCTCCCTTGCTCGCTCCTTCTAAATCAGGAGCCAAGATTCCCCCCACCTTTTGCCACATCGGCCTTCTCTTGCCCTCCCTCCCACACATACCCTTTGTTTGACCCCATCTATACTACAATAACTATTTAATTAACAACAGTTGTTAAATTTGTTTACGGTCTGACCTTATAATGCAGTTGGGCTGGCCAGTTTGGATGGAGCCACACTGTTTTATATCTAGGCGAAGAAAAATGCCTAGGTAGAGCTTAAGTTAAAGAACTTTTCTATAAGAAATAAAAAACAAAACACAACAAAAATTATAATTCCATTTATATCACCCTTTGGCCTCGTCCACCCTGGCTGTCCAAGCTGAATTATAGCCAAATCTTTGATGAAGGAGTCCTACAGGCATTGCTAAAGTTCGCTATTTTTCATACACTGGAGGAGAGAGGGGAACAGACTTTTAAGAGCTTTTATTATGGCACTTCCTTTTGAAGCAACAAGGCAAAATCTCCCTTCATCCTTTTGGTTGTCACTTTTAAGTCCTTTGAATGTGGAAATCCTGAGGGCATAACTAGAAGCCACAGACTTACAGAAAGGTTGAGCTAGGAAGGGACTTCCAGAGATCATCTACTCCAATCTGCTTCCTAAAGGCAGACACTGTTCTAGATGTTTTCTACATAATTCACAAATTATATATTAGACAAACAGATCTATGGATGTTTTCTATATAATTTAGGCTTTCTTCTTTTTTAGAAGCAATAATGTAATGGATTTAGGACCCGTAGTATCTCTAGTAGTCGAGTGCAAATCTCGTTCTTGGAGAAGGGGATTGCAGATCCTTTCCCCAAGAGAGCTGCTATAAAAGCAAGGCAGACTCTGGAAGGTTTTTTTTCATTTCACTTTGTGAAGCAAAAAAAAAAAGGGACCTCAGATGAATCTATATCCAGACCATTGCAGAATGAGAGCTTATCTGCACACCTCACAGATGAAAAGAACCAAGGCCTCACAGAGTGTGAACAGGAGAAGTCTAATGAACTCACCTTTTTGCCCTCTGAAGTTGGGCTGGTTATTTAGTACGGAGAATGTTCTTGGTTGTGCAAATGTCACAGAGAATAGCTGGGGATTCAGTACTGCTACACATGTCTCTAAGACAAAACAAGCCCAGGCAATTGGACATTCTTCAGCACGTTTCCTGAACGCATGCTCTTGCCAAACTGGCGCTCAAATGTAGAAAGAAGGGAAGAAAGCAGGAAGGCAAGAAAGGAAGAAAAAAAAAGTATGCTAAGAACAGGTAGCAAAACAGACAAATACTCCATGTTGCAAATGTCATCTTTTTATAGTAGAGTCTTCAAAGATTTAATAAAGAAAACTGTGCATTCACTCCCAAACACCTGCACTCCTTTTGTCTGCATGGATGAACTAGACATGGACTTTCTGTGAGATTTTATCCATTTCACATTTGTGTTCAGATTAGAGATAGCATAGTAGTAGCAATACTATTGAAGTATATCTTCATTCCTGCTTTACCTCAATTTTATAATGTACTTTTTTGTTTAGCTGAATGCCAAAAAAAAAAAAAAAAAGAAAAAGAAAATTTCATCTTGAAATTGGTCAGGTTTTTGGATACTGGCTCAGGCTCTTTTTTCAGTTTTATCCAAACTGATCTATTTGAAATTCTGCTAATGCCCTTTTGAACTAGTTCATGTCCTCCTGCTCTCTTTGTGTAATGAACTGTCTATGTTCCAAAACAGTTGAGTGCAGTTAAATCATAAAACTATGGATTTCTGCTGGACCTGAGTGTCAAGCAAAAATTAAAAACATACTTCTGAGAAAGGTTAAGGAATCACATCAAGCACCATTCTGGATAGATCCAGAACACTTAAGAATATTAATAAACTGCCTGAGTTCAACTGTAAATGCATAACTTTTCTACAGAAGTTTCTATTCAAAAAATGTTTTATTTCTTCTGTTCAGTTCACTTATGATGTATGTATGGAAGAATTGGTTCCCATACCTAAACATCTTGGATCAAATTGTTTTATATTTCTTGAATTAAATTGTTCCAGGTAGACATAAGTTTTGGACTGGTATTCACCTATTCATAAAAAAATTTAATGCTACTAAATGAGAATTTATTGTATTCTTTGCAATACTTTTTCTACATTATCTATAACAATCTTAAAGCAGATAAATCACTATATTAAATACACATGTTTCCTAATTGCTAGTATTTTTAGCTTTGTTTCCCATAATTCCTGCAACTGGGCAGTCTCTTCTGAACTTAGTGGCAAGTTTCAACCAAATTAGAAAGAAGAGTAAGACCCAAAGACAGCTACAACTGGAATCTTATCTTAGGGGTCCTATCATGAACCAAAATTTCAGCAACTGGAGAAGAAGCCCCCCTAGAGCAAGGATTATCTGTACAGTCAGTAGAGACGGTGGAGGTTTTGGAAGCTTCCAAAGGCAGATCTCATCTGTCTGGCTGGGCTGTTGGGTAGTCCCAGGTCGACAGGCATGGCTGGCCTTCTGTTGTGGGTAGTCAGGACAAAGTGGCTGTATAAAGACCAGCTCGCTAGCTTCCTCGTATTTAAGTTCAAGAAAGTTCCCTCATTCAGACGAACCTTGATCTGAAGCACCTACAGAGAAATGAAGATCTGGAGCACGGGGTAAGAGACACAGACAAGTTGCCCTCACTAGCAGGGAGATGCATTGAGTTTAGCTTTGCCACGATCTGTTTGGCATTGGTCAAGGGGCCTACCAGCATATGCTGAATTTTTGCAGACCAAAGTGCTGGAGAGGAACTGGGCAGGACTTCTGGGGTTACTGTGGCAGGGAAGTTGGAGAACAAAGGCTAGGATCCATAAGAAACAATTTGTTCCTGTTAGTATTTAATCCTATTCAAAATAACTTATTTAAGTATGTCATCTACTTTTGTTTACTCTTTTAAGCTCTAAGTGCATTCCAAACTCAACTGTACTGGAGTAACTGGTAAGGCTGTCCTTATCCTACCAATTGCTTTTCCAGGACATCAAATGCAAATCCTGTACTGTAGGAATATATATTTTGTGGGAGGATTTGCTGCTATTGCAGTCCAAATGCCTAAGTCTTGCACGAACAACCGTTGCACTGACTCTTGCTTACATTTTTAATCTTTTTTTGGCCCCTGGCCATTTTCTAAATAAATGAAACATGCCTGTATTGTTCTGTCCAGCAGACAGATGATAAAAAGTCTGTTTCAGACTATAGACAAGTCAGTCTTCAGCCAGTCACTTCTAAAGATATGGAACAAGTACAGCAGTCTTTAAGTTTAATACTACCCTTTCACATTTTAAATCAATTTACAATCTTTCTTTGTAATCAGCTTGGTTCCTTCCCAAAACCAGTATGAGGTATGATTTATTGCCAATTTTTCATTTCTGGAATGATGTTCTTGATAAGGGTTATGTCAAAGACAACACTTCTTGATCCATACAGAACTTTTGATACAGCATCTCACACAGACCCTTTGTTTAAATAAAGCTACAGATAGTGTATATACCTTAACAAGTCATTTTTTCTAATAATCTGCTTTGGAGGTCAAAAATACTGTTAATGATATTTCAAATAACAAGGACCCTTTGCCTTCTAAAATTCCCCTTGAGTACATAACTTGGCTGAAATCTTTTTTTTATGCATATTAACAATACAAGCTCTTTGCAGTGCTCACAAAATAATAGACTTACATGCATTAATGAAGACACAATACTAGATAAGCCAACATATAATTCAACTGAGCTTTCTCATTTTCAGTCAGATTTAGAGGTAACCTTAGAATGGAGCTTGTTGCAGCATGATTAGCACATGCAGCAAGCTCAGAATTCACCAAATGCCTAATTATCAGTTAGATTTATTTTGCACATGAATTCAGAATACTTTTAAAAGATAAAAGAAAAGCTGTTGTGAAGTGAAAACTTCATATAACATGAGAGCCATTAACTCAGAATCAGTTCAATTAAAAATCTTAAATACTCATTAGGTAACACCTGCATATTTCCACAGAAAAATCTCTTTTCCACGTAGAAAATTTGTAGTATCAGAAAAAAAAAAAAATCACCTTTTTTTTTCTTGATTTATCAAGAATTTCTGCATGTCTGTCAGTTCATTTGGAGTGGTAGCAATAGCTCTGGCTGTCAGTTCTGGGCAAATAGCCACTGTGCATGCACCAGCACCCACACTGCTGTGCGGTTGTTATACAGCTTATTTGCACACATTATAGATGCAGATATACAGTGAGTTTCTTGCATGTGCAATAAGCACAGATCTCCAGAAATGTCAGGCTTACTGTGCATGAGCTGGCCACCTCCACACGCTATTCATCCCCAGCTCCTATGAATAGAAGAGCCTTGGAAAGTTTATTTGAATATTGACCTCTTGTTCTTGCTTGCAGGAGGCCTTTTTTCGGCAAAAAAATTCACTGGCCACATTGTGACACAAACACTGAAGCTGGGCTGTGTCTGTGCCAGTAAATCAAACAGACCCGGGCCCCCTCACTGGCCTCAAGGGAAGAAGCAGGCATGAGTCCATGCTGCTGTACTCTCCCTCTCCCCAAAACAGAGTGGCCCTGTTCAGGCAGCTCCCTGGGGACAGTCACGTTGCCCCTCGGATTGTGCTGGGACACTGGCCCCTGAGCAAGTTATCTGGCACAGCGCACAGCTTTGCCAGGAGCTGCTGACAATTAGACAACACGGGCAGCCTCCGTGCAGTGTCTGAGTCCATGTTTTTGCTGTGTTTATGTTACCTCTCCTGATGTCGCCCATGGTTACAGTAAAACAGCCGGGAAGTGCATAACAGGCAAGCGAAGCAGCCTGTGTTTGAGTAGACTGTGCCACGACGGTCTGCTTCACAGCAGAAATGCTCAATCCTGTTCCTCTCAGAATTGTGTGGAAGCAAACAAGAAACAAATAACTTCTATTAGATATATTTATGTTAAATATATTTCAGTGTCTGTCAAGGCAGCGTTCGTGTTCTGCTTTAGCTTAGGTTTCTTCGGTTCAACAATGAGATGCCGTCATTTGCTTTAGGTTGGTTGTTCTTTCTAACTGCATGAAAACTAGCAACCTTCAGCTTATGTCTCAGCCTAGTTATGGGATTTTAGGAAATAATAAGAAAATAATGGAAAGTTCCAAACTCACCAGAACCAGTGAAGCCTGATTTATAGGTAATTTATGTTCCATGTCCATGATTGGACTTTCTTTTGCATTGCAGCATGAGCTCAACCTCTTATTAAAGGCAGATAATCCACACAAAGTATAGCCACTTTATGAACAATGTAATTTATAGCTGGAAGCTCTTCAGTAATATTCAAGCCTAGTTTGACATGAAATAATTCTTAAAAGAGCAAGATCTTGGCTATGATGTTGATATTCCACTGCCTTTCAGGGCTAAATGTCAAAATACTCATGATTATGACATCTATAATCTTTATTTCTCCATCTCATAATCCTCTTCTCCCCCAGAAGGGACAATAATGTCACCTAAGTTACCTTTGGATATATGAAACACCTGTACTGAGACAGAAGATATAACAAATGATCTCTGGGAAACCAAAGCACTGTTGGATAAGAAGTGGGTGGCCAGGCATTACCCCTCAGTCACCAAATCAAGCCTGCAGTCAATAAATGCCATGGATTCCAGAGAGCTGTTGGGTTGTGCAGAAACAGGCACGTAGGAGGAGCTGAATGTCACCTGAAGAGTGTTTCGCTCCTCTGCTTAGCTGCTTGTTTTCATAAAATATGTAGGAACTTGTGCCAAAAATATATATGCATACTTGTGTGTAGGTGAACTGTGATAGCAGTGTATTGTTTTGCAGTTTTTTGCTTTAAGATCACTACATTTCTGTTGATGTTATGAAAGAAAGATGCAGGGTCAACACAGCCCAAGTACTGTTGGCCTGTAGTAATAGGACTATTGCATCGCACTTGTAAGACCAACTATATCGCATCGACACTCAAGAGCTGTCGCCTTTCTTACCAACACAGATGTCTTTTGTTTTCTGACCTGTTCTTTTGAGTATAATTTCTTTTCATAATCTGCTTACTAAACAAGCACTTGCTTTCAGAATATCTCCTGATAGTGCTGAGAGGTCCCATGAAATCCACAGTAAAGATAGACAGGGATAATATGACCGTGGTAACATTCTGAGGTAACATCTTTTAATCTGGAAGAGTTCAGGAAAAAAAAAAAAAAGAAGAAAAAAAAATTCTGCATATGTTTTTTGAAATATATGTTAGTGATTTTTTTTCTTTTGTCAGTGTCTGAGTCATGTTCTGGAGGGCATTTTGCAATTACTTACTGCTATGGATGAATATGCACATTAAACAAATGTTGCTACTGTTCACTTCAAGCCAGCTCACAGTCTGTAAGCTCATTCAACTCTTTTCTCCAAACAGTATACATCACACTAAGCAGTTTCTATAAACAGATCAAGTCCTACTTGCTATAGCAACACGCCTCCAACAAGTGAATTTTCTGGTTGTGTTTAAACAGAGAGGAAAGGATATCTCAGGTGCTCTGAAAGAAAGTTGTGACGCTGCAGCATTCAACGGCCATCTGTCTTTGCTAAAGTCACAGGAAAGTCCTCTCCATCCTTAAGTGTGAAAGATGTGCAAAGACATACAAAGAAATAATGAGAACAAATATGTGCGAAATGGAGCCTAGTAAAGAAAAAAAGGTCAGGGGAGAGGAGTTTATATCTGCCACTATGGGACATTTTGGCTATCTGTCTCTAGCTATTTAGCTACCTCTGAGATAAAATTGTAAAGCAGGTCTGGTGGGTGGCCCTTGGTTTCTCTGTACTCCACAAGGAGACATTAATTAGCAAGTTTGAAGGTAGTATTTACATTATAGATGCCTAAAATTAGGCAACACGGATACCTTTGTTTCTATGGCTCTGCCTGTTTTTCCCCTTCTAATTATGATGCTTGCATCTCTTAGCCCTGTTAAACCCAACACACAGGCAAAATCTGGAAAGCAATGGGTTATTTCCACTAAAGAAAAAAAAATAAAGCAGGTGGTAAACACCTATAGATGTGGCACAATCTTGATAAGTAAAAAGAACAAAACAATTATAGCTCGGAGCCAATTAGATTTTTCTTTCATTGCTGTATTTAAATGCTTCTGTATGAGCACTGCTTTTTTATTCAAGATGGAATAACTTCAGCAAGAAAAGTACTTGTTTAGATGAATACGATGAAGACAAACTATTTTAAATGACTATCTTTTCAACTTGAAAAATTGATTTAACATTTCAGTTAGAAACAAAACATAGTTTTCTACACTTAGAATAATTTTCTAAATTCCTTATGTTTATAATAATGTCTATTTTAGGCCTAGGTTTTAAATGGAGAGATTAACCAGCTCTTAAGTATTTCTGAAGTTACAAACCTGAGACTCAGAAGCTATTACCTGAGTCAAGCAAGCCTACCATGGGGGACAGGAGTACCACGCATCTTGATCTCTTCCCCCTTATGTTCTATGATGTGTTTCATGTGACCAAAATAGCATTTTTTTTTTCCTGCTGCAAGATGAGACTGTACTGAGGCCTGTAAGACGAGATGATCCTGTTACTTGAACTCAGAGAGATGGATGTTGCATTTTGGACACATCAGAAAGTACTTTTGGTCACAAGATGAGGCGGACCTGTGGTTTATTTTAGTGTATCAGAACACAGATACATCATCACCATTTCATGCTCTGTTAAAATATGCTTTCTAAGAATATACCATTTGTCATTTAAATGAGCTTATTTTAATGTATAATGAAGCATGATTCATGTTTCTAGATGCATTTTTTTTGTATGTATCCATCATTAATCATGAGGGTGAAGGGGCGTAATTCCTGTCTTATACAAAGAAAATAATGAAAATAAAGATTGAATAAAATATTTTCAAATATTTTCAACACCACAGGTATTTTGTTTTCAGTAAAGCCAAACAAAATAATAATTTGACTTGTAATGAACAGAGAGCAGTATTTCAAACTAGACAATTTTAAATGAATCATAATTACTTTTATATCCTAGCACATCAGCTAAAGTTACATGTAGCAATAGGCATCCTACTGGGATGAAATGTAATGCTGTTGCATGCATACAGCTGACCCTTAAACATGCACCTCAATAGATTTAAAGTTATGCATATAAATGTTTGAAGCACCAAAGCGTGAAACAGCTCAACTTGGCTAGTACTTGTAATTTGTTTGTTGAAACATTGTAGAGTGAAACATAATCGTAAGTGGAAACATTTTTGTCTTTTAAATGACAAGTTTGGCTTAAAAAAGGAATCGTACTTCCCTTTGAACAATGTTTCAACCCAGGCTCCAAGTGATGTTTAAACATTACTTGTGTAGCTGAGGAGGAAGGGATAAATTCCACAGCTGAAGGTGGGCAAACGTAGCATTTCTTTGGCAGCAGAGAGCAAGTAATTTTGGTTTGGCAAAAGGGGATGCTTGCATTTGCACAGACATTTGGATTATTAGAAGCAGTCCTAGCGAAGAGGAGGAAAGGGACAGAGTGCAGGTGATATATGAATGCATGTCAAATGGCTCTGAAATGTGTAAAACGATTGTCCTCAGATAGGACGCAGTCCCATCTTGCTTGCATTTAGCTCTCTGCACGTGGTGAGTCACACTGGCCCAAACGAGAATACCCATGTGTGCAAAATTAAGATTTGAGTATTTACAATGATATCACCACAGCAGTTCGGTCTAAAGTTTTAAGCTTCAGCATTCTCTTTGCAGTAGATATTACTATGTTATAAATGTTGGCGAGCCTGGAGAGAAAATATTTAATTCTTGTGCAAATAAGACTTTTTAAAAATGTATTTAGTATTTTAGTATCATCAGCTCCTGAGAAAAATCATTAATCATTAACATTAACCAAAATCATTAACTCCCTTTTAATATTTGTCTGTAAGGGCATACAGTATATCTCTAACTTCCATGATTAGCATCAGAAAGTTTCATTGCACTATTTTTGTTCCACAGCTGATTTCATTTTAAAACTTTATTTGGGCTCATTTGAGAATTGCAGTTTGGGGCATTTTGGAGTACCTCAGAAAAAACGTTCTAACTGGAAGTTCTTGAAAAAGGCCCCTCCCCCTCTCAGGGCCAATATACACCTAGAAATTTTGGGAGAGGTTTATAAATCAAAAGAACTGAACAACTGAAACATCCATTCATTTCAGCTGATTTTAGGAATGCTCGGCCCTTCTACAAATGAGTTTGCTTACCAGGTAAGTAAGGATGAATTTGTTCTTTGAAAAATATGAGTCTAATTACTCAATTTTGCAAATGTGCAGCAATGTTTGCTGCAACATTTCCATCATACATAGTCTATCACACACTGGAGTCATGGAGGAAATCAGATCTCTGCACAGGCAACCACTGCAGACACCCCTGCAAGCCTGACCCCGACACACACAGTATATCTGGAGGGTGTAGTGTTGGATTCCTGGCTTTTTTCAGAGTTTAATAAAACTCAGAAGTGTACGACAATTAACTATGCATTGTAGTTTGCATGATGGATGTTGTTATTTACTAAAAGCTTTTTATCTATACAGAAAACCTTCCATACAGAAAGGTTTCAAACACAGCAACCAGTTCTGTTCTTCTCTTGCACTGCTCTTGTACAGATTTCAGTAAAGCAGTTGGGAGTGTCTTTTTCTCTTTGCTGATGCAAGTATCGAAGAGGGTTTTACAAGATCCGTCAGTGAATTTTGCAATCCAGGCATATGCTACGGCAACTTGCAATCATTTTGAAAGCAGAACTTCCCTGTGATTTCAGTGGGGACTTCTCCTTCAAAACACATGGTGTGATGTGGACTTTGGCACCTATATCCTGTCCCACTTCAGGCAGAAAAAAAAAAAAATAAAGCAAATTTAGATTAATGTAATCTCAGGGTTATGAATGTATATGCTTAAACTTCAGGAAATTATTTTTTTCAGCCTTACATCAACTCAGCTGTTTTGCATATGTTGGCCTTGGTTAGTTCTGTTCTGTTTGGGGGCATAACTCTTAGTATGTTTCTAATATTTGCTTCATATCTCTGCGCTTTGCAATTGATATGTATATGGTAACATTTTTGATATTGTGCAATATTTGTCTCTTAAATTCCTGGGACAGTGGCCATCAAACCAGTCTTTTGTTGGTGAAGCTATGCATGTCTACTCATATATATGTATATATATATGTGGATCTATGAAGATATATACATACGCAGATCTTATCTGGGGACTGGCACTCCCGGGTGCTATCCATAGGTTTAGAGAGTGCTTAACGGGGTCATATTGTACATCATGGAGATGACAGCTACAAGGAAGCTCTGGCTCTCCCCAGGTCCGGCTCTGCAGGACTGAAATTTTGCAGTTGTTTTGCTGAGGTCGGAGGGGACCTTTGGCAAAGGCCCGATCCAAACCTCTGCTAAAAGCAAGGCCAGCGCAGCAGGTTGCTCGGGACTGCATCCAGCTGGGATCTGAACATCTCCCGGGATGGACTCACCACAGCCTCTCTGGGCAAATCCTCCCCTGATCGGCCACCCTCACAGTAAAGTGTTATTATTTTCACCCTGTGTTTCAACGTGTGCCCGTTTCCCCCTTGCCCTGTCCTTGGGCACGGCAGGGCACGTGCACTCTCCCTCCACATATTTATTTACACACACCGACAAGATGCCCCCGAACCGCCTCTTCCCGGATCAGCCGCCCCAGCTCTCTCCACCTCTCCCCATAGGCGCTCCCACCCCTTATCCTTCCCCACAGCCCTGAGTCGCCGCCGTTGGCCGCGAACCCGCCCACGTTGGAGCCGTTGGAGCCGTTGGCCCCGAAGCCGCCACCTCCCCGCGGCGCGGCGGCTCCCCCGGCCCCTCCCCCTCCCCTCCCGCCCTAGTGACACACGGCGGCGGGCGGGGCGGGGCCTCGGCGGTGTCGCTCCCGCCCGCAGCGGATCGTACCATTCCGCAGAGCGGGGTGGGGGGGACGCACGGTGCAATCGGGGCGCTCTAAGCGCGCTGCCACCGCCCGCCGCCCTGTTCCCCCCCTCCCTGCCGGGACATAGAGACGCCCTGCGGCGGCGCGCGGCCGCCATGTTGCGGCGGCGGCGGCGGCAGCCGGAGGATGCAGNTGCTCATAGCGCCAGGTAACCCGCGGCGCCGGGCGGCCGCCGCCTGCGCGCCCACCGCCGGGCCCCGCCGCTGTGCGCGGCGCCCCCGGTGTGTGTGACACGGACGCTTGGTGACACAGCCCACACACGTGCCCCGCGCCCCAACCCTGACCCGATTCTCCCACCGTTCCGTCCGACCCGCGATTCTCCGGCAGCCGCTGCGCGTTTCCTCGGCGCTGGCCATGGGTTTGGGGGCCCTGGAGGAGAGCGGTCTCCTCTCCCAGGGCCCTGGTGGCACCTCTGCCTGCTGCCTCTTCTCACATCCCTCCTCCTTATCCCTTCCCCGAAAGAAACGGTTCAGTGCCCGAAGCACCCGCTGTCAAGACAAATTCCTTGGGAATCAAATTCCTCATCCAGCCTGGGATCTGCCCAGCTCCTTGCTGGCTCAGCTGGCAGGGCTGCCCATGGCAGCAGATCTGGCGGAAGGCATAGGCATGAGGCCTCGTGGAGGCTGCATTTCTCTCCCTTAGCGTTGAATGAAGTGGCCTTTCCTCCTCTGTGCTTATTTCTGCTCGCTGTCAACTTTTAAAGTGCTAAATTCGTTGATCACAAAAGGGTTTTGTGTTAAAGAGTAAGAGTGGACCAGGGACATGCCCAAACTCTTGAGGCAGCACGAGGAGAGAGGCAAGTCAAAGGAGGGCGTTTTTAGCTTGGTGTCCTGAGGAAATGAGACTTGCCCTAGTGCCTCCTTTGTGGGTCAGCTTTGTAAAGTGCCCTTTTTTTTTAATCCTACTGAAAACCTTTGAACCTCTTGGTTAATTTCAACCAAATTTGATAAGAAGGTGCTGCTAGGAGGTATTTTAGATATTTATTTTGTGAAAATGGCAGCTGTCCTTTATAGGGGTCCTTTATAGGATAGTGTGAGGTTAGTTCAGTAAAGGGTTTAAAATGAAGCAGGAGATCGGGCTGGTGACATGCATCCTTTAGAAACCACCTTCTTTAGCTGCACAAACAGCAGAACCAGTTGTTACGATTTACTGATTCCTCTGCTTTTAACTTTTCTGTTCCACCCTTTTGGTATCTTACATGTTTGATGCTTAAGAAAAGAATTTATAAGTGAGGAATTTACTCCTTTTTTTTTTATATATATATTGATTTTCTGCTCCAGGATTTAGAGCTCAGTCTTGTATCAGATGACTGGCTATACGAACAGATGTCCCTACTGTGCAAATATTTGCAAATATGCTTAACTTATGCACAAGTAGTCAGTTCTGTGCAGTAAGTTAAATTCTTAAGTAAGTGTTTGCAGGATTGGAGCCAGAGCTTGTAACTTTCTTGAAGCCAGACAGTTTGTATTACCAATTATGCCAGCACAGCTCTGAGAAATTTATATAGTATCCAGACCTGTAAGAAAGTTTATTAAGCTTTAGTAGAACCTCAAAGCACATGGTGATTAAAAAAATATCTGCAGACAGTAACTTCTTAGCTCTACTGCTGATGAAACTTGCCTATCAAATGAATGGCATTGCAGAACTGAAAGAGGTTGAATGATTTTAGTGTTTTTTTTCAGAAAGGAGATTTTAAAAGTTATCACTTTGCAAAGTTTTGCATTTCTTAACTGAATTTTCTGATGGATCTCAGAAGTTATCTGGTGTTTAGCAGAATTTATAACAGGAAGACCTCATTGCTTTTAGGAAATAAGATGGGCAAAGTTGCTTTTTATATATATAATCTTTACATTTTTTCAAAAAATCCTTTTTTGTTTGATGTTAGTTTTAATTTATACATCAATCCATATTAATCATAATATCTGCATGCTATTATGGTACATGCGTGCATAAGAATGACTTGTGTAAATAATTGCTGTTAATTGAGATCTGACTCTGGGTGCAAGTTTAGAACCATGTGTTTTGTAGGTCTACCAACAGCTCTGTAGATTTAAATGGCGTATTTATGATCTTGTGTCTGTGGCCGTTGTTCTGAGCATACTGTGAAGAAGGAGGAAGATACATTTTGAAGCTTCAAAGGCCTAATTGATACTAATTGATCAAGTCCTTAAGTTGGCTTGTAACTACTCACCTTGGTAGTCTGCTTCCCAGGAAAGCTCATGAGGGCAATAATGTGTATCATGCTACACAACCTGATGGGCTCTCTGCTTAGATATATGTAATTTGTGCTGCGCTGACTATGACATCTTAAAAGTTCCTGTATGGCTGCAGACAATGATTAGTTCTGCAGAGAGACTAGAAATCTCAGTCTAGAGCAGAATGAGGTCTGTCAGTGTAAAACTGAAGAAATGAGCTTCCTTCCCTAATTTTCTCTTTCTTAATCCCCTAACCCTTCAGAAGCACAACAGCGACTCCTTAGCACATGGTAAGGGTATGGCTGGAGATTTGAATGATGTCTTCTGTTGTTCTGATCTCATAGTTGTGCCACTGACTGGACCAAAAATGGGTCTCTTGACTTTGTAGAAGTCTCTGGCCAGAGTTCTGCTGCTAATGTTTACATCCCAACTACATGTAAAAAGCATATGTAAGAGGAAGGTGTGGTCCCTTTTTTCTTTAGAGAGCTGACAACATAGCAGCTCCAAAACAGCAGATTCCATTTTCTAATCTTCCATACAAAGTAAGCAAAGTGTATTTATGTGCTTTAGGACTGTGTTATTTCACTACACATATATACAGTACATCATACTGTGTAGACAATAAATTGCTGGTGTCCTGGTTGGAACATAATTGATGATTTAAAAGGTAAATTTGAATTTTAGGTGTGATTTTTTTTATTATGCGTTTATTTCTATATTGATTTCAGTGTTCTAGAATCAGCTCAAGATTAAGGATCTTCTGTGCCATGTAGAATTGCCCATGTTTTTTGTCAGAGTCTTGACTGTAACTAAAAAAGTAATGCGGATGGGGTGATGGTTTGATATATGCAGTTCTATTTTCCAGTACTGTAAAACTTTGAGCACTGGTGTTCAGCTTATGTCACACATAGGACAGAGCTGCAAAACTCACAGCTCAGGGTATTTTGAGTGGATTATAGAAGTGAATGGTGATGGGAAGGGAGAGTGAAGGTGTCTGAGCTGGAGACGGAGTTCAGTCAGCAGGCCCATTGCCTTGTGCTTCATCTCAGTCTGCCTTTGCCTACCCTAATTCCTTCCTATGGCAAGGAAAGAACCTCCTTCACTGTTCTTATCAGTAGCAGCAGTAGTCTTTTCTCTCACCAAAGGACAAAGATCCTTGGACACATATGTGGGCTGGCAGATAAGCAGTTTTAAAGGAAGTAGTGTCTTTTACTCTTAGAATTGATGAGAGATCTGCAGGTAGTGGCTTTACTGATACGATACTTTTTTTTTCTTTCTTTCTTTCCATGGAGGCAGCATAATTTGTACCAATGCAAACATCTTTTTATTTTATTTTTATAGCTGTAGTTGTTCCCATGTTAGGAATTTAAAGGCCGAGCGCAGGGCAAAGGCCTTGTCTTGAATGTTGGGAACAGAGGAGTTAGAAAGCATCAGTTTGATGGAGAGGATGGGACAAGGAAGAGGAGGTTGGTAGCCATCACAATCACTTCTGAAAGACTGGGAGTCACCAGTGTACATTGTGCAGCCTTATCACAAACATTTAGAAGAAGGTTGAGAAATGGATGTCAAAAATCAAGAGATATAAGGGTGTTCAACTAGGGAAAGAGTGGCTGTGGTAGACAGAGTGAGCTGATGGGAAAAGAAACCTTAGACATAAGGATAAGAGCAGAGATGTGTGTGCTGAGCCAGAGCTAGAGTCAACTCTTTCAGCAATTTCTGCAGTTGTAGATTAACTACACTGTGGATATACAGGCATCAGATTTGGCCTAGAGCAAACTCAGCTCAGCACTAACAGGGTTTATTAGTTCAAGTGCTGTGCCATGTTAACACATCTCTGCTGTTTCCAGGACCAGCTCTGCAGTGCAGCTGCTTTCAGACAGTGTCTGAGCTAATAAGCCCTGATGGACCCAAGCTGGCTCTGTGCAGACCCGCTTGGGTGTTTCTGCACTGTGCTCCATGTTCCAGGGGGTTTTATTAGTTTGGCTGGAAAACTGGATCTGAACTTACTTTGTCCCGGCTAGTTGGCGTCGACAGCTAAAAAGATCTCCTGAATCTGGAGCTCTAGGAGAGTCATGGTACCGAGATATCAAAGTGCTAATATGTCTTGAAGGATCCACATGGACTTCACTAGTGGATGTCCTGAGTTTCCACATTGTGCTCTTCTGCATTTCTTCTAGGAGTTAGATAACTAGGGTTGTTAAATTATCCATGTATCTGAGAACTCTTTACCATGGATAAGGTGAAGTTTTTGTTGTATTGGTCTAGAGACTGAATACAGGGGAATACAAGGGGAAAAAGTGGCTCTTGAGGATTAGAACCTGGCCATCACATAGCTAGACAAGTGCTAATGCTGTGCTTTAATAGAAGATGTTCTGTGCAATCATGTTGTTGTTTTTTAAAATGATAAATGATTTTTCCAAATGTGCATTTGGGTATTTCTACTTGTTTTGTGGTGTTGGGCCTATGGAAGGCCCATGGAACTGCCATTGCCAAACTTTTTTTTTTTTTTTTGACTATAAGGACCAGACATTTTTCCTGCGAAAAAGAATTACCATTCAGATCCCACCTAGTCATATAAATCTCGTCCGTGTTCAATATAACAAATGCACCTTCTTGTGTTGTGACTTCAAACTAGTCTTACCAATAGCAACTAAAATCAAACACTGGCTGCTTTACAGGATGCGTGTGTAGCACGGTCTCTTTGCAGTAAAGTTTTTTAGAGGTAGGTATTGTGTCAGAACTGGAACTGCTTATACCCTTTGCAAGTTTTAGCAAAGAAGTTAGGGATTGCAGGCTGTTTTCTAAGTCTGTTCCATTCTATACCTAAGCTTAAGACTGTTGTACTTAATTTGTTCCATGTTTATCTGTATTAGTAAAAGAAGCAGGAGTTAACTGTAAGCTGAAAATTAATTTCAACCTTTAATTTCCTAAACTAGACAAACATAGATTTTCCAGGCTGCAATTTTCTTAAACAGTAAATTGATCAGCTTTTTTATCATTTTATGGTAACTGCCATATGAAAAGCACTGGAAGGATAGCAAAGGAGGGGGAAAATTTAACAATTCTATTATTTTTAGGAATTACTTATTTAAAAATAAAAAGAGCAGTTTCACATGAAACTTGGCAAGTTTTCTGAGCAAAACTCATGTATGCCAAAAGTCAGATGGAGGCAGGAATAAATGGACTGTGTTGCCAAACCATAGGGCATCAGCATGCATTAAATTAATCCTTAGTGCTTTTAAATGAGACTAAGGAACTTTGGTCTCTATGCAACAACAGAGGAAGCATTTGACTTAAGAGTTTTGGGTCATATTGAGAGAAGATGTCCTACTAAAAGAAGCTCTAGAAAACAATGCTCAAAATATATTTTTCTTTAAAATCCTAGGTCAGCAGGTTTTATTTTTATTCTTTTCCATTCTTGCATTTTCCATTTAAAAACATTTTGATACATGCTTTTATTTAATGTTTAAAAATGAGTTCAAATTACCTCTTACAAATAGACCACACCGCTGAGCTGTTAGAAGTTTGATTCAGAAATTTTAATGAGCCTCAGAATTTAGCTGGGCACTTGAACCTTAATATTTGCAGAATAAATTAGCTAAAGGTCTTTGATATAATGTTTACAACAAAGTAATATATACCTAACGGCTGACTTAAAACAAAGGTTGTACGAATACATGTACACGTATTTATACACCTTCTTAATAAAGTGACTGTGAATACACTTGTTTTAGAAGGTAGCACTCTGTTGGTATATTTTACTTAACCTTCCCCTAAACTGGCGTTTGTATCCCTGAACAAAGGCTTTTGCCTGAAGGTAATTTGCACCATTTCTTTTATGTCATCTCTTAAAAGAGTGTACTGAGCTCAGCTGCATATAAAGCAGATCTAACTGGCAAGCTAAGGAGTCAGAAGGAAGCATAGCAAATAAAAATAACTGAAAAGAGATGTTTTAATGTGTAACACCATCTCCTACTTCTGCTTTCTGCCATCTGGCTTGGAAGAGACCATGTTATGCCAACTTAGGCCTCTCTGCACATGGGAATAGGGCTGATTCAGCCAGTAATACAGCTGCACCAGTTCTGACCCCATAAATACTGAGAAGGGAAGTCTGAAGTATTTATCCTTTAAGTGATAACTTGTTCTTGAACTTCTCAAGACTGACCTCTCCTTTAGCCTGTACAAACCCCTGCATGACCTGCCTAGCATCTTGATTTCAGTAATTGCTGAATTAATACTGCACGTTGCTGCCAGTGAGTCCGTGAGTGTGTTTTTTGTCCTAAGCGAACTGTGCCAGCATAATGGGAAGCCCAAGGATGCTCTCATAGAATGATAGAATCCTTTAGGTTGGAAGGCACCTTTAGAGATCATCTAGTCCAACCCCCCTGCACATGCAGGGTCACCTAGAGCACGTGTCACAGGGTGACATCCAAGCGGGTTTGGAAGATCTCCCTCTAGAGAAGGAGACTCCACACCTCCCTTGGCAGCCTGTTCCAGGACTCTGTCATCCTCACTGTCAAGAAGTTATTCCCTTGCTGTATACAGGAGCAAAAGACTGCTCCGGCAATCTTGTAGCATTTTTGTGTGAATTTTTGCTTAAGATAGAGATCTTAGTGCCATTTTTAGATAGCAATGTCTTGTATGTTAGGAATTCCAGGTGAAAGGGGAGGTGCTGCGGATGTAAGGGTGTAAATTAAACAACATTAAACATGATTTGTTTTAGGGCATTTAATAATAAATCTGTGATTACTGATCTGCCATCATTCTAGCTTTGACAAGAGACACTGTAGAAGTCCTCTTTCGCTGAAGGTAGCGCTGTGTATGGTCAAGGCAAGGTGAGATAACATCAGTTTAGTAACGACTGAGAAGGCAGCATTTCCAAAATTCAAGAGGGTGCATGGGCATTACTATGTAAGCACCTGAACCCGCCTTCTCTCCCCGCTGCTGTTTGCACCAAGCAGCCTGCGCTTTATATTACAGAAGTGTTGTGTGCCAAGGAAGCAACACCAGTCTTGATAGTTCTGTGTGCTGAGTTGCTTTCCCAAAGTAAAGTCAGGCAAAATCTACCTGTCTAATTGCCTTAAGCGGAAAGACACCACTGTCACACAAAGAGTAATTATTTTTGATTTATTGGTTTATTTTTTGTTGTTGCTGGAGATCATGTAATCATATTGGTGAGTCAGAATAGCTTACTGATATAACTGAAAATTAATATTTCTTTTTTTCGTGCCTGGCTAATTCTTTACTGGATCAGCTTGAAAGAAAACAGAAGAGATGTGTAATGGGAAGGGAGAAAAGGTGGGAACCTCAGGACTACAATTTTAATAGGTGTGGTCTTGGTAAGTTAGTCAGTCATGAAACTGCATCCTGAATCTATGCCTATCTGAATTTATTCATTATGCTAGCATCTAATTACCTTGTATTTTTTTTTAAATCAGAAGTTTGAATGATAAATAGTGCTAGATTTATTAATTCATTTTCATTGGGTATTTTACAAGGCATGGTGCAAGGTAGAGGACACGTTGCTCATATACCATTAGCACAGGCACAGAATTAAAACCATTTACTTAAGAGTTCTGAATCTGCAGAGAACATAAATAAAGTTAAATTATTAGATCTAACATATCTGCAGCTTTGGACTATGTACTAAAGTCTTCCATAAAATGGCCATTAAATGAGTTCTATCATAATGTCTCCAACTGACACACCTTTTGTGCTCAGCAGGAAGCTCAGGAGGGAATGGAAAAGACTTGTGTAGGTGACGTATGGTTTAATATCTGTTTTTAAATGAAATCTTAACTTTATATTTCCAGACTGCTAAATGATTCTGTTTTTTTTCCAGGGTGATGGGGAAATTTGTACTCTCAGAGGTTTTTTTTTTTTTTCCTTTTACGCAATTGACAGTTATTTACAGCCTTTTTTTGCTTCCATGTCTGGCAGCTTTTTGCATGGGAATTCTATATAACATGATATTAGTCTGTTATATAGAGTATTCTGTAACTAGTCAAATAAAAGGTGAATAGACTTTGCATCACCCATAACAGTTTCATAGACTTAGGGAGGAATTGTATGTTCTTGTCATGTTTATTCACGTAGCAATACTGGCTAACACCTTTTTTTTTTTTTTTTCCTATAATGGGCAGATTCATGAATAACTTGTATCTATCTATTGTGGAGGAAATAATTGTCAATTGAATTTGCCTAGTTGTGGCCTGACCTCCATGAAATATGATAGCCTTTCCTCCCCTTTTTTGGTCTTTTTAACTCAATTCCAGGATCCTGAGATTCCCTTTGTAGACCCTATTACAACTGATAAAATTGTCACCCATGTTTTTAAGCGGCCTTAATGTTATTTGATTAATAAAAAATAAATAACAGGCTATAACTTAAGCAAAGTATACATACATATCTGCCCAAGAGTGTTTTAAATGTCTTGCCTTGGGTTTACATGTAAACTCTCTCTTCAGGTGTAGCTCTGGCTGGACTGCGGTCTGGATTCATTCTGCTTTACTGAGGGTGTCTCTCAGTAAAGGGAGGCTTTAGGAGCGTTCAGCTGCCTCCTTGGAAGCTTAAAGAGCACCTGCTAACTAAGGTGTCTCCTTGGGACATGATTAATTGGATATTTCTGTACCTTTATATTGGTGTTGGATCCTGTGGATATTGCCCCAGAAGAAAAGCAAGCCTATCTGTTAGTAAGCTAACCTGTATGTTCCCTAACCCTTCTGCTGCAAAGCTGTTGCTAGAGGGTATAACATTTAGTAAGAAAGATCTTACTCGCTCTCATGTATTATCCCTTTGCTTGAAGCCAGCTTCCTGTAGCTGAGCTAGGGTAGGATGACTCTTGTGGTGAGTATAATGGCAGTCATCTGATGTTTTCCTTTAGGATTTAACAAAAGAGCTCTTCCTGTAATGTCCCTTTGATATGCTTGTTTTCTGTAGGGTTGTTTTCTTATCTGATTGTGAATCTGAAAACTCAAAAAAAAAAAAAACTAACCCTTCTTTAACTCATAGTTTTACTGGAAATTTGCTTTTTAAGAATGCTTTTTTTAAAACTGCTTTTTGAGGAGTCTTTATTTATTTAGCTATATCTAATATGTCCTTGCCCAATTACAAGGGCTGATAAGTATAATGACATTAAATAAGTCCACTTACCTTTCCTGGCTTAAGGCCAGAATATGCACAGGAAAGGGTTTGGGCATCTAACTTCAACAATCTTTTGATCAGCATTTTCCTAATCATGGAAAATTTGAATTCATATATGTATAGGGCCGCCTTCAGCCATGAGGCCGAGTTGGCATTGCATGTTAATAGAACATGAGGAAAAGGACAGATCAGCTAAATGAAGATGTGAACTCCATTAAAACAACTACATTAGGAAGGGCTGTCCAGTTAATTGCTCACGTTCAACAAGATGCAACTTAGACTCAGCTGGACTGCTTCCCAGTGTTCATAAATCTATGCATGAAGAAAGCAGAGCAAATGAGCGCTAAAAGTTCCTTTGGGGTTTTCTTTTGTTTTGCTTTTTGTTTTAAATTTTAAATCTCAGTATGTATATTTTAACATGTTCATGTGAAACACATCAAAGTAAACACATTCGGTATGTTACTTTCACTATCATTAATCACTGCAGTGATTTAAAAAATAACAAAAAATACACTGATGTTAAACTGTGGTCAAGAATCGAAATATACACAGCTTCAGAAATGTGAAGTTCTCCTCTGCCAGGACAAATGTAGCTTGACAACTGCGTGTGTGTTTATATATCAGCATATGAAGCAAGTCTGGTTAGAAAATGTGGACATTTTTTCCATTTACAAACCAAGTCGCATTGAAACATTTTCAAGCACTTTTTCAAGCCACCTGTAGACTTGACTAAAAATTTGAGGAAGGAAAATGGCTGTAAATTCTCCAGCTTTGAGAGCTGTTATCCTCTGATATTCCCACAAAGGATACTTGCTTTTTAAGCCCTTTAAACTCTGTCTTTATCCAAGCAATCTCTGTGGCACAATTGACTATCCAGGAGTGGATGTGAAAGATGAGGGTTATTTGGGGCTTTTTTGACACTGAGGTCCCAGTGAGCAGACTGAGAGAAGTCCGCCTTTCCTGTTCTTCTGGGTTGGGAAAGGACTTTCATCCAGAGGGGACTATGTCCTTGGTTGTATTTAAGGTTCCTGCTTCCCTGTTGTCTGTAGAGAGGCCCCGTTGTTCTCACCATCCTACCAATCCTCCTAAATGACACTAGGAGGAAAAGGAGGAAGATGTGGCACTTGTGTTCCTTCCAACAGCCCCCCTTGTACAGCCTACGTTTTCTGCTCCTCCTTTGCTCCCCTCAGCAGCAGCACAGCCTTGTCCCTGTCAGCTCTTTCTCTCTCTGCAGGGCTGGATCCTGTTTATGTATGTGAAATGCTTTAGTAATTTTCCTTGCTCTGATGAATGCCTTTGTGAGAGGAACTGGGACAGAACTGGCAGTCCGCAGGCTAAGAAAGATGATGCTGTCATGTTGCTCTTCATTCAGGTGTGATAAGTTGTTTTCATAAATATAATTTGGACTTTCCCTACATATACTCCCTTGGATGGACAAAAATTAACTAGAGATCCTTATAGAATCTTTTTTTTTTTGGATTTTGAATCAGTTCTTATGGGAGCTATTTCGTTTAATTATTTTTTTCTTTCTAGTTTCACAGAGTAGTAGTACTTTTCTGTCTCTGCTTTTTGTTTGACATTTTTTTGTGTGTGTGTATGTGCTTTAAGACACAGAAAAGAGAAGTGTCGGGGCCCAAGCCAGAGGTGCTGTATTCCCTCAGCTTCTTTTTGCTGCAGAGAGAATTACATCCATTCTTTATTTTCCAGGATTATACATAAGAGATAAACAAGTGTGCATATTTTCACTGAAATAACAGCCACTCAGATAATTTCTGACCCATATATTGCTGCACAAGCTGCATTCTAAAAGCCAGGTTTTAAAGAACCACTGTTTCCTCCTACAAATGCTCTACCTTATTTAACTTTTAAATGCCACGTGTTATGCTTAGTCCAATTTACAAAGTGTTTTCATCATCTTTCATACTAATCAGTGCAAAAACCTCTAGTCATCTCACTTAACTGAGATGTAAACTTAAGAACTCCATTACCTGAGGATCTTTCTGGGGGAGCTGTTTTCAAAATTAAAGTCATCCCCAGGTATGTGTCTCTACTGTGGCAAACAGAGAGATGTCTGGAATCATAGTTTAGATGCTTTGGTCAGATTGGATGAATTTGGGCTGTTACCTATATAGCTTTTAGAAAAAAAAAAAAAAAGTGTATTTCCACAAAGTGTCGTCTAATTCTGAGTGTCTTGGAGTATCGTAGCAGAACATGAAATATTTCTTTATTTACAAGTTCATAACTTTTTCCTTTCCCCAACAGAGGCTGCTATTGACCCCCCTAAGACACCTGACAGTGAAGCTCTGTTTACAAGACTACGCAATCCAAGCACAGGCAAGTTTGGGAATTGTGATATGAGTCTATTAATGTTCTGGCTGATTCCTTCCATCACCAAAATATTCATGTTTTGCAAGCTGAAATAATGATGACGGTGTCAGTCCTATGTGCCAAATATATGGCTGGTATTGCCAGATAGTTAATGCTATGCAAACATTTAAGGGTTTCTTTTATAATTTTAATTGGTTGAACTGTTTATTCATCAGGATTATTGGCAGCATAAAAAAAGAGGTCTAATTTGAGTTTTGTTTTTGAGCTGATTAGTTTGGAAGATTTTTCAGTTGAACTTGGGCACTTTTTTAAAATCCAAATTTAGGATTTAGCTATTCAACTTAGGCTATAAAATAAATAATCAGAGTTAGTAAAAGGTGACTCAAATATAGTTACAAAACTTTCTGAGTCTTTATTATTTTTAAATCTGATTTTCTTCTTTCCTTGGTCCAAATAGTATATCTCCTTTCTTGTTAATAGATGATGAGGCACTTTGAATTAAAAACATATTGGAAGGACCAACTAATGCTGGCAGTTTAATGACCCTCTCTCTATCCCACAAACAATCACTTTCTTTAGTCAGATTACCCTTTTTGTCAAGAATTTGTTACTATTAGATGAGCGGTGTAATTGCAGTATTACATACAAGAACAAAAACTTACAATAAACCTGGGTTAGGTTTAACATGTTTTGCTTGAAAAATCTGATTTGTGCTTTTTTCATGCTATTTTGTGTTATTATCTGGTTCTTGTTATTATCTCTTTTCACAAGCTTATTTGTTTTGTATAGAATTAAGCTGTATGTTTTTGTTTAAAATTCACTGTTCATATTCACTTATGTTTGTAACAGAAGTCTTTGTGTACGTTTTAATATCACAGTATAATAATTGCTACTTGTTCTTGAAAGAGGAGAATAATTTAAAACAGTAGATGCAGAATGTGAAATCATTTATTGTCATGGTACCTTTTTTTTGATTGTTCAGAAATTACAGGAAAATATATGACCACAGGTATTTTCACTTGCTGTATTATACTAGTTTTGTAACTTATGTTTGCAAAAGCATTGCTATTAATTTGTGTTTTGCTGTGAAGGAAAATATCTTTTTAGTTCACAGAATAAGAGATCTTGGGAAAGGTTTCTGGAGAAAACCTGAAGTGCAGTGATTTGACCCAAAGCATGGGTGTGTTCCTTTAGAATTTACAGAAGTTTACTTATGGACTTGCCTAAACCTTCAGTTATGTAGCCTATTAGAAGAAGAGGATTTGCAAATGGAAGGGCTGAAATCCCCCTATTAATGTCTTTTCCTTACATTTGGGTTTAATAGATGAATTGTTGGTGCCAGATATTGTAAAATACCCACTGAAGAACTTCATGCTGCAGAATTCATGCTATATGCTTTATTAAAAAAAGTACTCATGGTCCTTTTCATACACAGGAAAAAAAAGGACAAGGACTCTTGTCTATCCCTTACAGAGAAGGCAGACTAGGATTTCAGCCTGCACTTCAGAAGTAAGACAAGAACTAGCAAAGTACTGAACGAAAGGAAGGGGAAATCAAGTCCACACCGCTTGGTTTAGGTAGCTGACTGAAGCTGTCAAGTTGGGAGCAAAGCTGCCCTAGGTTCTCCCTCTGGCCCCTGGAGTTTCTGTCTAGTGACACCGGTGGGAAACCTGTACTGACCTTTTAAAATAAGGGGAGCTTAAAATTCAGGAGCTGAAATTAGCAGGGATGCTCCCTTTCCCAACATTCCCCATCTCTCCTTTGCATTTGGCCAGTGTGCTTGCTGGTGAGAATCTTGTGCAGTGAGCACTTTGGGGAGCAGCTGGACTTCCGGCGCTGATCAGACCATAGAGTTACCTCTCCATTGAGAAGCACGTGGAATGATGGAAACCTCTGCTCTCCCTTCCATATTCTCTTCACTCCTCCTCCTCCTCTCCCCTCCCCTCCACTCCCCAAATGAAAAATGATGATCAGAGAATTGAAACTGTACCCCTAGGTGAGGTTAAACATCTGGTCAGCCTTTTGGATAACGAGAGAAAAAAAGCATCATCAGTCATTTATGTGATGAGAGGTGTCTGCCTTTTTTATCTGGCCTTTTTTATCTTTTTCCTCTGCATCTGGGGTGTGTGTGTGCTGTGAGCAGAACCCAACATCAGCTTGAAGGGGCCTGCACAGAGACTTTTTTTTGAGCCAGCCCATGATCTGCAAGTGAGTGCAGCTTTTATGAGCAGAACTGCCATGTTGCAGTTGCTCACATCTTACCCCATCTTCTTCATTTTTCTCAGTGATGGACTGATAGCCAACAGACTTAACATGCCAAATTATAGTGGTGTCTTCTGTAGTTTTGGTGTCTTCCTGTTTTAGATATTGATAATGCCAGTCCTGTTTGCAGCATCTCCATTATCACCAAAACTCCTGTGAAATGCCACACAGGTGGCCTAAAACAAAGCATTTTTTTTTCTTTCCCAAATAATGACACAAATTGACACTTTGAAGCAACTTCTTTCAGCTACTTTCTTCTCCCTAGACTAAGAAATCTGCTGTGTATTTCAATGGACATTCAAAAATTATTTCAAATTGTCACTTGAAGGTTTTAAAATTTTGTTTCCCCTACTGCTAGTCTGATATCTTGAGACTGGCTTGAGGAGGGGAGGAGAAGTTTTCTCGTTATCCACCTTCCCCCTTTAGTACAGACAAAAGCTAATTCCCTGTGTGATTTTGATTTGGGTTTGGATCAAAGGCTTTGTGTTGTAGGATGAACTATTCACACATCTTATTTATTGATTCAAATTCAGTTTGGTTTACAGAGCTGGTAAACGAACATCTGTATATAATAGTTTTCTTTGTCTGAGCTTTCTTTGTAGCGAGTTTATGTAGAATGTGTGTATGATTTTGTGTGTGTGTGTGTGTGTGTGTGTGTATAAGGCACATTCTTCCAATGTATTGGGTATTCTTTTGATTTTTTTGAAAGCTTACAAACACAAACCAGATTTCTTTTCAACAGGGGAAGCAACCCTTTACTTATTCAATAGTGGTGCACAGCAGCTGTTTGAAGTAAAATGTTTTCAAGAGGAGTATCATTCCTGGTTTATAGGTCAGACTGTTGAACAAGGTGAGTAATATAACGTAGCCTTTTCCCGACTGTAACTAATGTTCAAGCTCAGACTTTCTCCCTGTCTTATAATAAATTTACAGGTGTTTCTCCTACTTGTTGAGGCATGTTGCATCACATCCCCACCTTCTGACATACTCGTTTACCATCTGGACTTAACCAGGGCTAGGGGCTTTGTGGTCTCCTTTTAAAAGGCTGCCTTTGGCAGTCTCAATTAGACAGATGTTCATTTGTCTTTTTTGGTGGGGGGAGAGTCACTCAATTGAATTTAAACTGAAATGCCATAAAGTACTTAGCTTGCCTTGTCAATCAAACCAGCAAATTCTCCATGTAAGTATAATATATTTTATTCTAGGGGAGAGAAAAGGGACTGCATGGCCTCAGCTATGTAAGCAGATCAGTGTATTAGAGCTCCAAGCATTACAATATGTTTTCTTGCTTTTAACTACTCTAGTGTCTTGTGTGAGTGCTGGGATCTTGAGATGGGGCTGTTGTCTGAAGGTGCCATATCAGAGTTTAGGTCCATAGACCAGGCGATAGATATTAATTCAGGAGATAAAACTTGATTTGTTTTGTCCTTTCTTTAACTAGAAAAGACCTTTTATAATAACAAATAAAAGCAAACCCTCCAGAGGTATGCCTCCTTTAATGGTAATATCCCAAAGTGTGTGTTAACTTTTCAATGTCCTTTGCAGGTGCATTTAGCAATGCAAGTGGTATGTCTGTGAGCTTTGCCTTGCTCCATCTGGGGGTGAGCCAAGAGACTGGCTCTGCTCCCTGCTCCCAATTATGACTACATTTTATTCTCCCTCTCCCTTTTTAACCTCTATTTTGGCCTTGGGAAATAGTTGCCCTCAGGAGTCATCACCTAACTTTTCTGTAAGACATATAGGGAAAAAATATTCTTGAATGTTAGGGCTATTTCATCTCTGAAATGCTCAGAAGAAGAACAGAACACTTAAAGCTGCATGTTTGCAGTTAGAGCAGATGATCTAGATACCTGCAAAGAAGGACAGAAAGCTTTATAACCTACAATTTGTCTGCGCAGTGGAGGTGCCGTGGAGAGCATTTACACTGGAGCTTTGGGAAAGGGGCTTGTGCTTTTTTCTTCTGGTTTTGTTAGCACAACCTTCGAGTTTGTGAGTAAGAAATTCGGGTGCTTTCTTTGCCAATGGTTGTGTAGTTGAGTTTGAGAATACGCTTTGCCTGATCCTTGTCCAGGGACTATATCCTCTTGTGTTCAGGAACTTCATACATGTGAGTATAAGTGAACTCACAAACTCACTTACAGATGGAGAAAAAATCAAGCCTGAATGCCCTAGACTCTCTTGGTTTTGCTTGTATGTGCTGATCTGTAGTGGTTCGTCCCACATGCACTGCGCCGTATGTTCTTCAGTTTAAACTAAGCATTAGACCCACTTTTGGAGGGTCAGCATCACCATTTTTGCTTTTTATTTGATGTCAACTTTTCATCAGTTGTTAGGTCTCATTAGTGTCCTGCCTTCATGTTGTATCATTTGCAATTTTGTGCATTTATATGAAAAGGCAGACTAAGCCATTGTCCTCTATTGAGCTCCATATGGGCAGAGTTGTCTGTTTTAATGGGAGACAAGGGCCTTTCCTGTCTGCAGTTTTGAACACACAAAGCTGCAATTTCTGTTCTATTTCAGTTTGTTTCAGTTTGTTTTCAGTTTGTTTTGTTCTATTATGAAACTCGCAGATGATATCTCTTGCCTTTGTAAAGCAGGCAGAGGCAGCTCTGAGCAAACTTTAAAAATTATTTTTTCTCTTATGTCTTCTACCAACACATCATTGCTTGCCCAGTATTTGGGGTGGAGTATACAGGGCTGGATGGATGTACCAAAACAAGGGACTGTTATGCCAAATTCTGCCAAGAGAGGGCAGCTTTAATTTTGCAGTTTTTAATATAGTACAGGCAAAACTGAGTAAGTATGTTTGAAGCCAGAAAACCCACAGCAGAGCTGATAATTTGAGCTCTCTCTCCATTTTTAATATCATCACAATCTTTTCCTTCCTATTTTCTTGAAATATTGAAATATTTTATGTTTTAAAAATTCCTCCCACCCACACCCCTGAAAAACATCCTTTCAAAAACGAAAAAAGAGGTTAAGCAAAATACTTGTGCTTTATGCTGCTAAGCATTTTTTAACATGTGTCTCACTTAGATGGGCGTCTACTGTTTGTGACACCGATGGATCCCTTATTTCTGATACTTTATTACCTAATAAAGGCATACAAAGAGGTAAGCATGCTTTATTTTTTTTTCACTGGAATTCTTAGGTGAAAATGTTATTCCTGACTTCATTTTCTGCAGAAGGTAATTTAGTTTTATAAAGAGGAAAGAGGCATTTTGTGTTATGGGAAATTTAATTTGTGTTTAGAACAGATGTCCACCACAGAAGTATTTTTGTTTCCATCAACTTTTCTTAATCAGCAAATTATATGGAAGTAGTCGCCTCGCAGTCTGAACAAATATTAATCCTCTCTTTTGTGAGAGCCTATCCAACAGAATATTGGTTTTAAAGTGATCAGATGTGATCAGAAAGGAAAACCCAAAACTGCTTCTGCTTCTGCTACCTCAATAGATGAGTCATTTGAGGGAAGAGAGAAAGAAAGGAAGATGATTTGGATACTATGAGGAAGGAAGAAGTAACATTTCTGTGGCAGACTGATCTTCGAAGGAAAAGTTGCATTTTTAGAAACTGTATTTGTAGAGATGGTTTATTGTGGAATGGCAAAGCAATGACCGAGTGTCCAGAAGATAGGTAATTGATAAGTTGCTTTATCATGAACGTTGCAAAACCTCATGTAAATTTAAGAAGCATCTCAAAAGTCATAGGCAGTGCTTTTGATTTACTTGTTATAATCTGCCTGTGAACAAAAGGACATAAAAGAAAATGTAAATGTCGATCCTTGTTTCTTATTTGATGGAGGCAGTAATTTCACTTTATGCATTCTAAGAGCTTTTTTTTCAAGAACGTTTCTTATAAGGTTGCTTGCTATTTTCTGCCTTAGGTTGCAAGTAGAATGCAGGAAAACATATTTTTTAGGCTGGAGAAATAGAGTCCTGTTACAAACTTGTAACAGTTATCTATTGCTCTATACTTATTTTAAAATTTTTTATGACATAGAGTATGCAAATGTGTTCTGTATTTCTGTGCTCTATTCCTGCCTCAGGGTGGCCCATGAGAAGTCACAGCAGTAGTTTAGCTGTTTCTCTGCATACTATGTTCTACTTGTATTTAGCATCATTTTGAAAGCTTTATACCAAACTTAAATTATGGAAATAGTAAATCCCCTCTGTCTATATGATAGAGTGCTGAGGAACACTAAGAAAGGACAAGGAAGAGTGTTACTAGTCTTTTTGTGCCTGTGAAGAGTCTTGTATGGCTCATTACTTCCTAAGTACCAGGTTCGAGGAGGGTTTTCACAGAATCACAGAACGGTTGAGATTAAAAGGGACGTCTAGAGATCATGTAGTCTACCCCCCTGCTCCTGCAGAGATACCTAGAGCCTGTAAGACCAGGCGTGGTGCCAGATAAGTGCACAGAGGTGCTCTGGGTACCAAACTAGGACAGCAGCTTCCTGAAGTGCCGTGCACAAAGTATCATGTTCTCCAGTAAAAGGAAGTCACTAGTAGAACATGCTTGTCCCTGAGCAGAGCCAGCTTCTGTCCTGCAGGCTTTCTTGGCTTATGCTCTGTGCACAACATGAATGTTGGCTGTATTGCCTCACAACAAAAATGCCAGTAAGTTTTCCGCGGGTAATAAGAGCTGGTTACAGCTTTACGGCTGTAACCACCTCTTACCGCCTCTTACACTCTTCTTCACCACCACTGCCTCTTACAACCATCCTTTTGCCTCTCTAATTTTGTCTTTTCCTCTTCCACAGGAAAAAGTAAAATCCATTTTGTTTTGCTTTTTACCTGATTTAACTGTGGATGGTTGTTTTTATGAGGCTTCTGACTGTCTAGTAGAAGGATTGATTAATTATGAAAACAGTTTACCCAGGTGGTTTTTTTCATGCTCCTTAGTGTAGCAGTTTCACCTTTGGCTCCCTGAAACTGGGTGCTCTGTCCGAATGGAGACCTCACTGGGTCCCTACTGATGAGCTAAAGGGTCTTTGCAGGAGGAGGGCTGCCCGTGGTGCCAAACTGTCCTGAATGATTATGCATTATCTGGCAGCAGCAGGATTTGTTTGATGGTTCTGTCATGTATGGGGCCATTTAAGTTGTGCCAGAATCACTTTTTATCCCTACTCTGGCCAAACTGGAATTGACTTTGCAGACGTGAAAGGTTAATACTGTGTTCCAGAAGCTGCCCTTCTGCTTTGAGATTTATCTTTATGGAAGGAAAAGCAAGATTTTCATTGAAGTTATGATACTGGGTTTAATCCAGCAAGTTTTAGTCTAAAACACTATTGGCACACGCCAACTACTGTGTCTTCTGTTATCTTCCAAAAAAATCCCCCTGTGCTTCACATTAATTTCTCCACATGTTGTTTTAAATTTGGGCTTTTAAGTGCATTAATTGGAGAGTTCAGCATTTTACAGGTATTTACTGGTTTGATATAAATATTTATAGTTGCTTTGTAATCATTTTCTAAAAGTGTCATGTGGTACCATTTGAAATATGACCTTCTCTAAATACTTTACTTTAAAGCTATGACTACTGCATACATCTATATGCACACATGCATATATATTTATATACATATGGCTTAACAGCAGCTTACTCTTAGTCTGTTGTTATTTATGATAATGCTTTTAGAATCCTTTTGATGTTTTTTTTTCAGAATGGAAAGTTTCAGCCTCTGGATCAAGTTGTGCTAGACTCTGAGTATCCCTACTGCTCATGGTTACTGAAGTGTATAGATGTTAAACAGTACATACATCATGTAACAGAAGAAAAAGGTAAAAAGAAAAAAAATGAAAAAATGCTGGGTTTATTAGTTCCACTAACAAACTCAAATATAAGCATTGTTTTATATTGTGCAAAGTGAAGTTCTTCTGACTGACCACTCTTCTAGGAGGGAACAAGCCACTTCTTTGAAAGACAGATTTAAGTCTGGTTCTGTGTGTCTTTAAATATATACTGCTGTGTGCTATACTATTGTGATGTGAGTACTAAAATAATTGTGTATTGTCTCCTATCATTCTGCTATGTTCTGTGTAAGCCATCTAGATATTTTCTATGTATTTAATGGTGGAGAAGAAGTACTTCTGGAAAATGGTTCATTCATCTATCTTAATCAGCTTTCTCAGGTTGGGAAGAATCATCATTTGAAGGGTATCCTTCCCTCAGATGATTGCGGACAGAGCAACCACTGCTCTGGTTAGGTGGGGTGAATCTCCTGCTGTTGTCATTTACACAGTGCCATTTTTCAGGATGGAACAGTGCCGTGAAAACGGAAACTTTTGCTTAAAAGTTTTCATTGTAAATGAAATATGTGAATCTCAGGTTATCTGCTGTAGCTCTAAATTAGTTCTGCAATCCTATTGCTTGATGTGGTATAAAAATGATAAACTGGCCAGAGTTGGCTTCTTAGGCCTTAATGTATATGCTGTGAACTCTCCTTGCCTTGTGCTGAAAGTTGCACCGTTATGAATTCTTTCTTTAGGGTAGGATGGTCTAGTGAGGAAGAAGTGAACGAGCATCCACATGGCCCCTTTCCTCCCTTTGTAGCAGAGCATTCAGACAAGAAGTAGGTAAAAGCAGAAGGGTGAATATGCTGCTGAGAAAGGCAAGCAGTTTTCTAGCTTGGCATAATTCAGTGTTGTGAACTTTGTGTAATTTGGTATGTGTTCAAGGACTCAATTTTCTTAAAATAAGAACCTTGCTTGGGATATATATATAAGTGTGTATGAAAGAACCTAGATGTAAGAAAGTAGTTGGATATCAATTCTATACTTTTTGCCCTCAACTTTTTCCGGAGGTCCCTTTGCTATAGAGGGCTTCTGTTCTTTTTGAGCACAATGTATGTAGGGAAGAAAAAGGAACATTATGTAGTTTTTGCAGCTTGGCAAACCTGCAAAAGATGGAAGACTTCAGTTTTTATAGAGCATTGTCTGTCTGTTGTACAGACTTCGCAATAGTGAATAGAAATCTAACTGTACAGGATGGGATACAGGAGTCTGAGAACATGGAATCTCTCTGGGGTTTCCCTTCTCTACCACCGAGTGAAAACAAGACAACTCTGACCCTTTTGTTTGCAGAGCTGCTCTAAGGGGTTGAAGTGAACAGACTAGAAGCCAGAGATGTTAGGGATTTGTATTCACAAGAGTGCTCAGCCCTTGTCACTCATATCTACGAGAAGAAATCCTTAGGTGTTCTCCTACAGCTAACTGGAAAGTGACTGAGGCTGTTGGAGAAACAAACACCCTAATACAAAGTAAAACACCATTTATTGCTGCATAAAATGTTAACATGGAGAGATGTAAATTTTCCCTGAAAGATTTAGATGCATGAGTTTATTCTTTTCCTGTATTAAGTGATTCATATGCAGTAATGTGAAACAGAATAGAACATGTTCCCATGGAAAATGATCAGCTTATCTTAAAAGCAGAGTAGGAAATTTGTGCAACAGAACAGTTATTGCATTTTGCTGAGGCTGTTAGCTGGCACTGTGTGCTGCCAGGATACGCCGGGGTGCAAAAAGCATTAAGCTGTGTTCAGTATCACTGGGAGGAAGCAACTCTTTTGTTAACATGGCTTAATTTGAGAAGGCTTATCTGAGACAGGTGCATCTGCAGCTACTTTCTGCTTTTGCCTTCCTGTGAAGTGCTAAATGCTTCCATTAGAAATGAATAGTAAAGTTGTAGGCAATTGCTGTCCCTCCAACTTGCCTGATATTATTTAAGGAGCTAAGGGTAAGGACTAGGCTAGTCCTTACCCAGGACTAAGGGTAAGGACTAGGCTAGCCCAACTAGTGTTGGGCTCACTAACCTGAGAAGGTGAAAACCTTCCTGTTGAGAAGCTCAAACAAGGCAAGGCCAGAAATTTCTTTTTGGAAGGGTATTTCGTATGAACAACGGTGCTGTGTTTGGGCAATACTTACATTTTCCTCTTGACACCAAAGGAAGAATGTTTTAAATAGCAGTCTTTGCCATAGAAAAGGTCCTACATCCTGTTCTAACTTCTGTATTCATTCTGGATATCACATTTGCAGCTGTAATCCACCAGAGCATCCTCTGAAAGGGCAGTCCACTAGACAACTGAAAATGCTGCGGCTCTCGATTTTATTTTTTGCTTCTTGTTTTTAAAAACACTTATAAGCTTGGGTTGTCATTTCGACCACTGATACTAACCATTCAAAAATTATTTTTCCTTCTGTTCTTTGTTTTGAGATGTAGTATGAAAACTGCTGCTGACATTAATACTATACACACTTATGAACTCTGTCTATATAGAGTGTTCCTCAATGCTCCTGAACATATACCTGGTATTTTTTGTCTTGCTTAGGTTTGGTTTGGGATGAAGTACCAGAAACGTATCTTGTTCTTTAGATCTTTTTTTTTCAAATATGTTAAAACACCAGGATTATTGTTATGCAGCAACCTTGTTGGAACTTGCCTATTGTGCATAATTCATCCTTCTGTTCAATCCACATCCCTCTTGATATTCTCCTGTCTGTTGTTACTTGTAAAAAATATCCACTTTTTCAAGAATATTTGTACTTTTCTAGCTGTATGACCTGTTGTCTGTCTTGCAGCCTTGTTTAAGGCTTGCAGTTCTAGGGCAAGCAGTGTATGTTGGGCTGAGTCTTCCGCAGCTCTGGTCTGTTTGGCAGAACCTAACAACATAATTATCTACCTCTTAATTTAATCTCAAGGCATTTCACATCTGTATAACAAATGCTTGCCCTAGAGCACTCAAGAGTTTACACTTACTGGATCAGCAGAAAGTCCACCTTCTCTGGCCTTTAGTGGTAAAGAACTATGAAAATTCATTTTGCTGGATAAAATTCCCATTTACCTGCTGTAGTAGTTGGGAAATAGGTGTGTTCCAGCTGGCTAAACCTGGTTGAAGCAGGTTGTTTGCTAATAAATTCAAATTCAGGATAGTGAGTAGAATGGAGAAGGTTTAAGAAAAGGGTTATGAACTCCAGTTCAAGTGTGTTACTCTTTGTTCCATTTTGCAAGGCAAAAACTGTGCTATGATCTTGTCTGATGTGATTAACATGAAGAGCCAAGAAAACTTACCTGATTAGAATAACTAAGTAATATTGCCAAGCTTGTATTCCCAGAAGGTAGGAAAAAAGGGGCCATATGAGTTTCTGGGTTATGGAAAACACTGAGAAAATGGATGTTAAAATGTGCTTTAGGCAGTTTGCTCAACAATACATCAGGGAAACTTCCAAGTCTACATAGCGATTACCCGATCGCTGAACATATTATTTAATTGTAGAACCACTTATATTCCATCTGTATTTCTCAAACCCAATCTTTCCAGATGTCTCAGACCAGTTTTATAGGCACCAGACACATTAGGGAACAAAAGGCTTTCCAATATATACTCATATTATCAAACATAGTCGCTAACTCTCACCAATATCAAATGTGCATCACATGTTAAATCCACGTTCCAATATTGAATCCTTTTGTCAGCAGTTTGTGACTTTCATAACTCACTTTAATTCTTCAGAGGTCTCAAATATTGTCAGTTTCTAGAGTTTAATAGTCAAAACTGTCAAGCACACAAAATATTTTCAAACAAAGTGATCTCCAAAGGGTTTGGCGTAATTATTTTTCACATGTTTTAATGAAAATGGCTTCACAGTTCTGCATTTCCTTTCCCTAACCGAGTAACTCTGAATTGTGCTGTTGTGGGGGAGTCTGCCTGGGAATCTGGACTAGAGTTGCTTTTCAGCACAGCCTGGGGGATGGTGGCAGGAGGATGTCCCTTTCTCGAACTTTCTCAGATAAGAGAGGAATCCATGGATCGTACTCACTGTACTTGGACAGCGTTAGCTCTTTGAGAAGCAGGTTCACGTATCCTGAATCTCTCCCCCATTTTCTCTGCTGCTTTTCTTTCAGAACTGTGGCTGCAGCCAGCTGTGTCACAGCTAATTACTTTACTTGCAACTCATCAGCTTCATGAGGCAAAGTTCATTAATATTTTTTTCCTTTCTTTTCTGTGAAGAATTTTTGCTTTTTACTTTCCTACAACCATTGAGATAGATTTGAACTTTATCTTGTCTGCAGCCTTTCCCAACCTCTCCATTCCCCCTGACATGCGTGCACAAAGAACACTAATAGTTAGATATTTGTATGCAATTTGAAAGAGCCAAAATAAACCCCAAAGAAGGAAATGCTGAAGGAATCATAAATAATGTGTTGTTGATTGTTTGCAAAGGGGAAGAAAGAAACTTTGTGAAGCCGGGGCTGCAATATGAAATTGGATCAGTAAATGACGTGAAACAGATGTAGGTATTTATGGAAATAGTGTACAAGAGATTAAAACTTAGTGAAATACCTGTTGAACAACAAGATTGAATCAGAGTGGGCTCTAAAATTTCCTAGATAGTCTTATTAACATTTCAATCCATTTCCAAAATGTAGCAATCTATGAATTCATGCTTGATATTTTTTATCTTGAATTTTCTATGAGCCTTTGTAGCTTTTTTCCTCCTTTGCCTCAACATCCTAAGCTCACATACCTCCAAATAACTGATCACATGTGAACAGCCAATGTTTGTGGTACCCTAGTTATCACAGGGGAAACACTTTCTGAAATTCTTACATCATCACATTAATTTACGTTGCTCAGTAAATCATAAATGAATCCTGTACTTCCTCCCACAAGGAGTGTGTTTCACTATTTTGAATTCTGGGTTTTCTTTTGACATTTTATTAAACTATGTAAAGGATGTTGGAAGTGAATGCTTTGCTGTAGTCACCCTGTGAAGTGAGTTGGGGGAGTTGATAGGAAAGGGGATTATTGAAAGGACAGGTGGTTTATCTTCCCTAACCATCTCTCTCTTGGCCCCATTACCAAGGGGCTGGAATTCATAAAGTAAATATTTAAGGCTTTTATTTTGTTTCTTTTTTATTATTTTTTTAGCAGTCATGGACCCAGCCTTTTATGCTACAAACTGGATAGCTAAAAGGACCAGTCTGGTGATACAAGGCAGTAAGGTCTGACAAACTACAAAAACTTGAGAAGAATCTTTATGCAGCCTAGGATTGCACTTATTTATAAAAAGTATGTGCTTTGTTGGATTAGAGCTTAGTTAGGAAATTTTAAGTTGTTCAAACTTGTGAATATCAGCTCAGCCTCAGTTACAATATTTTTGAAACTTATTACCCTGATATCAAACAAGTGCAAGCCACAATTTAACTTCCATGCTATATTTGTATCTTACAAGGCTTTAAATGCATTGAAAATGTGAACTAACCCACTCATTACTTTTCTTCCTCTTATTTGTTTTATCTCAGAGATTGGCAGTCAGAAATTTCACAGATACAGTCAAGAGAAGACACTGAAGTGGTTAAAGAAAAAGGTATTGTGATTTTCTTTTGCTTTAAAATTTGCTTTTTGTTCAAAATGAAACTGCTTATTAAGTTGTCCATACTGTATATGAATCACGTAGCATGTCTCAGGTCAAGGTCCATGTCCCATCCATGGACAGACACTGCATTAAAGCTGTTGAACTTGGGAATGTGAATTCTGGTGTAGTCTGTGCTTTGACATAAAGGAGATGAATTTAATATATTGCCTTTTATGGACTTATAGGAACACTTCATAGCTGTGGTAAGGGACAAATAGTAAGAATCAAACTGAGGCATTGAGGCATCTCATTTTGCAAAAAAAGCTTTAGTATTTGTGTTTGAACAGGCACCTGTTTGCATTGTTGACAATCCCTTGGTCTGTCAGTGATTTGTGGGTCAGATCCAGTAGAGCAGTGCCACTGAGTGTCCTGAAGCTCAGGTTGTGCTCAGGACCAGCTTGGGGACCCACCTGAACATGAACATTCCCAAGAGGAGCCCCTGCCCTCCTCGCAGGTGAATCTCTCACCTGGGTGATCACGGCTCTTGCCCCAGATCATTCCGCTCTTCCCAGGGTGCTGCACAACTGGTGCTGTGTTGCCAAGGCAGCATGTTCAAAGACATGCTGGTTTCTTTGGGGTTTTTGAACTCATATGCTAGTCATTACAAATGTATATTAAATTTCACCACAGTCCATAACTTGAGTGTTTTATGTGCTTGAAACAAAATTACAAGGGCTTTGTCACTGCATTAACATGTGCATAACAACACTGATACAGACGTTCCTTCTGTGGTTTCCTATAGGTCAATCAAACAGTGAAAGCACTTAAAAGCAACAATATAACTGTGGGTCAAAGGGTACAGTCAGCTACATTTATCAGCGGTAACCCAAACCCAGATTCTGAAGAAGGTAAGAGAATGAAGCATTGTAATGAATTGCACTTTGTGAAATAGCATACCTTAAGATTAAATGAGATTTAGAATCTAAAGCTTACTGCAAGTGGCCTTTGCCATAAACATATTCCTTGCATAGAAAAATCCCTGCATATTGTAGCTGTGTGCCCTGAGTTCTTTGACATCTTTGTCAGCTAAAGTTGTAATTAACACTACATTTTTCCTGGAGTTTTTTCCTGGGGTTTTTTAATTCAGGGAAGTTGTCAGCAAAGTATATGCGGAAGTGCTTTGCTGAACTGAGACCATTTTGGAAGGTATGGCAAATGCATATAACACGGATAAATACTCATGCAGTAAGTGCAACTGTATTAGAACAAACATTATTATTAACATGCATTTCAAAAAGAAAAGAAAAATTAGGAAGTTATAGGCTGCATACTGATGACCCAAATATGATTATTTTATCTGACGAATTTATAGAATTATGCGAGAGTTTACTTATTAAGGACAAAACCCTTAATAATGTATATATTAAGTTTCCCTGAAAGTGAAAGCAGTGGTACCAAAAAGTCTAAAGTAATCCTATATACTTCTAGTCACCTTTTTCCTGAGGGAAAAATATCCTGAATGTCTCTGGGTTAGGATTTATCTAAAAGAATTTAACTGAAAATGGACTCTACTAAGAAAATACTGTGACATGTTAATGAAAATTAAGACAGTTTAGAACAAGATGAGCAAAAGCAGATTATTTCTGATTAAGACATTCAGAGAAGTGTGCCTGCAATTGAAAAATGAGAAACAAAGCAACTTGCTGACAAAGTGGAAAATGAGTTACCAAGTAATGATATCAAAGGAAACAACATAAATGAGATTTAAGAGGCAGCTAGACAGTTTTATAGAGCAGAGATTATAATATATGGCTTTTGAAAAGAGGCAAAGCTGCAAAACTTGGGCCTTTATCTTTACAGTAGCTTTTTATCCTTTTCCCAACCCCCTCTTTATAGAGGGGGGAAATGACCTGTCCCAATGGTGACTATCTTGATTGTACTTAAATATTTATCTCTGAAATTTGTAATTAAATAACTAAACTGCAGTCTTTTTTTCCTGCCTTCTTCCTTGCTTATGCTGCCATATATATACTTGTCTTCTTTAGAACTTTTAGAATAGAAAGAACAGTCCTGACTTGGGGAATACAGGAGGCTAATTTTTGGAGACAGTCCCACTGCTTGTATCAAGGTGAATGACAAGAAGTCAAATGGATCTTACCCACACTTATTTTTAATAAACCTAATTTTCTTGTCTGGTCCTTTCATTACCATGACAGTGCAATTTATTTCTGTTCAGAATTTCTTGCAGATGGTTTTTATGAAATTTCAATGCCCTGTAAATGTGTGGGTATTTATAGTTAGTAACTATAGATATGGTAGGACAAAAACTTGGGAGGAGATAATGAGTGCCAAGGGGGAAGGAGAGAAGGTTTGATATTCAGGACTGGAGTGTTTCATTAGGAAGACAAAGAAGGGAGGTGTGCAAATATTCCTGGTGCTGGACAGGAGGTTCATATTGAAGCAAGGCTGGGATGAGGGTGCAAAGTCCCTGGAAAGCAAGCAGTGATATTTTAAAATGCGTAAAGGAAGTCAGTGAAGATGGCTTCATGGCAAAAAGGAAAAGAAAAAAAAAAGCAAAGAAAACAGAGTTTTTATTTGAATTAAAACTTTAGTTGACTTGGCACCACCATTCAGTATCATAAAGAGTGTGATGATGAGAACATATTTCTTAAGAGATAAATTGGGCACAGTAAGTACTGAGGTGAATTTGTCTTGGTTTGGAATCATTTCTTGTTCTCTCCTGCCTTTAAAGTGGACTTTGGGAGTGACAAATAGTTGATGAACGTAGGCAGTGGAGAGAGAAGCAGTGCAGATAGGGGATGCTGAATTTGATGCCAGTCTAGCTGGGGTAAGAGTTTATCAATTCAGTTTATTAATGCTTTCTGCTTCAGTGCCAATTTGCATTGGGCTTCTTAGAGAAAAATAGAAGAAATTATCTCTGACATAGAAGAAATAGTTCTTTACTGCTCTGAGATCAGTTTACCATCTTCTTCTGAACTTTTTGAGCATGTAGGAATATGAACAGCTAGAGCTGTTGGCACAGAATGGAATTTAGAGGTGAGATTTTAGCTCAGTGTCTGTCTGGCAAATCCTTCTTATACATGAGTAAAGTTACTTGCAAGCAGCCCCCAAACCAGTGACTTTAAAAAATCCAGCCATGATTACTAAGTGCTTGTGTAGAATGGTACCAGAAAGTATGTTTTAGAACTTCATGTTGTAAAAGGGTCACCTTTTCTTCCCCTCTTTCAGAGAAAAAAGAAAGAAAAAAAGAAAAACACTTAAAGCACGAGTGCCCTGTACTGAAAACAGCTTCTAGTAGTTCATATTTCCACAGATAATTATCCTGTCTTGCCAGTGATGTTTAGATAGGCCTTGGCATTTTTTGTAAAGTACTGAAATTAAGTACAAGACTTTGAAATAGACTCATTGTCTCATCTAATTGTTTTCAATTGAAGCCAGAAAATGTACTTTAGTGCTAAAGCCCTTGCCAAATAATTGTAAGATCCAGATGCTTTAAAATTAATGATTACATGTTCTGTTGAGTCAGCTTTTTACTTTTGCAGGTTTTTAAAATTTAATTTCTTCGGAAAAATACATGATATCTAGTATTCTCCCAAAGTGAACAGCTTTTGTAAAGTACATAGAGCAGAGATTAATAACACGTGCTGACAAAGTGAGTGTAGTAAGTCTTCACTTTTTAAATAAACCAACAAGTGTCATATAACATAAACTGCTCAACACAGAGAAGCATCACAGTGTATCCATGACAAAGTCCCTTACTATTAGCTCAACCTTGTGATTTATGATAACATATGCAGCATGACTATATAACGTGAATATTCTTTTTCTCTTCCTTTCCATTGCCCTACCTGGTTCCCAAAGACTATGTACGATATGCCCATGGGTTAATATCAGAATATATTCCTGAGGATCTGAGTAAGGAGTTGTCAAAGTTCTTAGAGTAAGTATTGTTCCAACTTTAGATTGGATTTATGTGGTATGAGTTAATGGTCTTCTGGTCATTTCTATTGAATGCTGAAATGTAATCATCAAGGCTACAGTGAGAATATATTTGCCACACTTTAAAAGTGTTTTCTTTTCAGATGTGAGTGGTAGATGTATTGTTTCTGTACTGATTCTGTGATACTAAAAAGCATGGGCTGGAGGAGAGAGTTAATAATAGCTGAGTCTGTTATGTCTGTTATCATAGTTTCACCATAAAAGCCCAAGAAATTTATCCCTATTTCAAGGAGAGGAAATGGAAATCCAGAGAATTAAATTGGATTGTCCAGAATTGTCAAGTATGGCAAGCAGAGGCAGCAGCAGGATCTCCGTCCTCTGTCCCACTCTGTCCTATGCATTCTCCCTCAACACTGCTGAGGTTTGAGTTCATATATCTAACCTGGGCTCATTTGTACCTAGTTCTGGAGGGTGAGCCAGCATCCTCATTCTGGCCTGTTCTCTGCCAGCAGACATTCTTTGAAGCATCACTGCCACCCTGTATCTGCCCCTGCGCTCAGTTGTGTTATTGTGGCCTAGGGAAAAAATTGTGCAGTTTGTACCTCAAAAGTCTCATAGAGTAACAGAGATGCCATATATCATCTTACTAATTTTGGCCAAGGTTATCAGGAGTAATGTGGGGTTCTCCTGTTCTGGCTGCTAAACTTAACTTTTAAAGGAGCCCATGGGGTTTTTTGATGCTTGACTCTGTTTTAGTTAAGCATACAATGTCCACGAGCCACCTTTTTTTTTGCAACACATGCTATGTGTGAGCAGTTGGTATCCAAATCCTTTATGGGAAGGGAATTAAGCTTCACGTTGTGTCATTCGGAAGTTTTATTCAGTTGTCTTAAGTTACACTGTAATCTTCTGTTCTGCAGGCTCCCAGAACTCACAAGCCCAGCACTGGAGCCACAGCTGAAGGTAGGAGGATATCAAAAAGAAAGATATTCACACATATATTTTGTTGTAGGCTAATTTCTCTGTGTTATTTTTAAAACTAGATTAGGCCAAGCACTAGGTACAATACAATGAGTAAATTGGCCTCATAAAAACCAAGTCTGAAATAACACAAGAAAGTTAATAGATACTTTTATATTTATATTAAGCAATATTTTGGTTGGTTTTCTTATTTAAAACGGGTGAAAGAAAGAAAGAAGGAAAGAGACATTATGTTTTTGATCAGCAGTCTTTTCTTACATGGTCTGCTCGTTTAGTTTTATTGAGGTTGATGGGACAATATGACTTCATAGGTTTTCTTTCATTTGTAATTTATGAGGACCCTGGAAGGGTCCACCAACCATGGTAGATAATCTCTCATACACTGACCGTTCTCCACTGCAAGTCTCATTAGAATTTTTATTTCCATTACTTCTCCTGGAAGGCTGTTCTATAACCTCATTCCTCTGATGCTCAGAAACCTTCCTGTAAATTCCACCTTGAATTTTTTCATGACCAATTTATTCCCCTGCATTTTTGTGCTAGTTTTAGCCTTTCTTTTTCAATTGCAATGACTCTTTCCCTTCCCTAACACTAGTTCTCTCAGTGTGTAAAGAGAAAATACATATTATTCCTCTTTTCATTTTGTGAAACCAAACTTGGTTATGTAGAGTAGGTTCTCCATTCTCTCATTATCATAGGAACATTTCTCTATCTTCTACAAGATGATAAAATTCCTTGAACACAGATGACCAGAATTGTGTGTGATAATTCAGAATAAAATTTTTACCCATGCTGTGCGGTAGCATTCATCCTTTCTTGTCCTTCTTCTTGTCCTAACTGCCTTTCTTGTCGTGGGGTGTAGCAGATAGCTCATAGTGATGCTATGAACAGCTAAGACATAGAGGTCTCTTTATTCCACTGCCATTTCTTGTTGATCAGCATTCAAGAGATACCAGAAATTTATGCAGTTATTATGTATATGACCTTACACATGTGTGCGTTATATCCATTTGTAATATGCTCAGTCTCCAAGGTTCTCCGGCTTTTCCTTCACTGTGTTACAAGCTCTTTATGTACTGATAATGCTTATCAGTGACATATACTCAGCAAATGTTGGCATTCTGCTATCTTTAATTAACGTTTAATGAACATTTTGAATAATTATTTCTTACAGAATGCCAGTAGTGATCTCCACCCAACCCAGTGCCTTTCCTTCCTGCTTTACCTGCTTTTGTTTCCCTTTCACCCTACCTTCAAATTTTGATGCATTCTTCATTTTCTCTAATATCAGTTTCTCAGCTGGCAACGTCAAGTGCTCTGGTAATCCCTTACACATTCACAAAATGTGTTATCTATTAGAGAAAAAGATACAGCTTTACCTACATTTAGCTTTTCATTTACTCTGTATCTTTAATTATTCCTTTTGACTGTTCTATTGTGGTGACACTCAATTAAAGAGTCTATTAGTGCCTGAATCACTTTTTCCTCCTCTTATGTGTAGATGAGTGTTTTGCTACTCTGCAGCAATAGAGCCCCTATGTTTGCCAGCTCTTGCTCCTCAACTTAGATATCTGAGGCAGTCTCCCACCAGCCATCTACCGTAAATAGAGTGTTTTCCATTCTCTTTTCTGCCCCAATGTTTAACCTCTTCATCTTTTTTTGGAAACATGTTACTGAGGTAAAGGATTTGCTTCATTTTTCAGCTTTACCTAGATGAGGTTTAATACCTGACCAATCTTTTACTGCATAGCTGCTTTGCTTTGCTTTTTTTTGATCCCCTTTTTGCTTCTATGGCTAAACAATGTTTTACTATTTGTTTTAATTTCCCTTCCAAGGTCTAACTCAGCTTGGCTTTTTGGCAGCTTCCACTTTATCCCTGTATTACCCGATCCTGGAAACAAATTTATTTTTTATCAGACTTTTTTTCCATTCATTGTGGACTTTCTGCTTACTTCTGGAATCTCTTTTTTTTTTCTTGGAGAGGGTGTGTTTGTATCTGTGTGAATGTGTGGAGGGGGAAGATTCATCCAGTTCTGTCCGTGACACCCTTTCATAAAGGATTTCTTACCTTGTTTGAAGTAAAAGATCCGAAACCACTTTTTTCCTGTCTTTTTCTTTTCCAAGTGTCTTTTTGACACATCAAGTCCTTTGCTGTGGCTTTGAGAAGTAAGGAGAATGGTTTGCAAAGTTTGACCCTCTGAAATCTACAGCGTTACTTTCAATTATCATTTTCATTTAATTTAAACAGAGGCACCCTATTTCTGCTGAAACTAGGTTACTTACTGAATGACCTTTTCTGAATGTCCCTGCTACTTAACGAACCCAAGTTTAAAATAACATCATTTCTGGCTGTTTCAGTGACTGTTTTGTTAAGCAGTATGTCAGCTAGCACATGCAAGAATAATTGGGCCTTACTGTTATTAATAGCATTTGTTCTCCAATGTATATCCATGGATATAAGTTATTTCCATGTGGTTGGACAGTTGTTCTGGCTGCACAGTTACTTGGCCCTTTGATTCTGTTAAGAATTATCTTTATGTATTGCAAGAAATATTAAACACACATCAGGAGCCAACTGATATTCATTAGCCATATAAGCATGTTACAACAACTATATTAAAGTACATGTGATGTGCATTACATATTATGCAGGAATAGCTTTTATACCATTGGGACAGTTCTGAGAATCTATTTTTAAAAATAGCTTTATTTCAGCAGTTTGGTTACAGAGGAAATGAGGCTTAGAACTGTGTTCAGTTGAGCAGTGAAATCTTTCTGAGGATCCCATTAATTTCCAGAGCACTGACCAGGGTGTGGATGATGCAGTGAAGTCTTTGCAGCTCCAGAGCTTAAAACACTTCTTGATTTCACAGGCTCGGAGGAGCAATGCAGGCTCATACTCTGAAATCTGTAGTCTCCTTTCGACTCTTTCTTATTCACTTGCATTTAAATTTCCCTTAATCAAGGCAAGATGTATTCACAGACACAGTATGTGACTATCACCAATGAAGAAGGATCCACCGTGTATTTTTTATTATAGGAAGGAAGCTGCATGTTCACAGATAATGTTAAAATAAATTTTGAAGAGAGATTTATGAGCTTTAATGCTTGACAGAAAAGCTATGACAGATTCTCTCTAATATGTTAGAAGGGAAAACTGGGTACAGTCTGGACTTTGTGATTTAATGATTAAATCAAAATTACATGTTATAGTTAATCCTTGTATTAATTGTAAGCCACTGATGTTGTATTGTAATCATTGTACTCCCCAGCTTCTCAGCATAGGGAATCTGACCATTAACAGATCTGCTGCAAGCAGACAGTGTGCTGAAATGCAAGTGTTTTATAGTAAGATTTAAAAACTTGTTTATCAGTTTCTAAAGAGAGGAGAATAGTCATTTTTTTTTAGGTTGTCAGTTGAAAATGTAATCACAGTGCAGTAAACAGCCTCCCAGAGAGACTGATCCAGATCCCATTGAAATCGAAAGAAAAGGCTGCTGCTGGACCTGGTTCTAAGAGCTGAGAAATCTAAGCTGCAGACCTGGCTTCTGTGCCAAGGAGAGAGAGAGCGCAATAGAGGGAGGGAAAGTGAGAGATCAGAAGTGCCATAAACAAAATGAATATAACAGGAGCTTAAATTGGTAATATACCATCCAAGTTGCTTTCAAAATCACTCTCTTTGGCACAAAAACTAGGAAGGCCACAGCTTCGATTTCACAGGATATTAAGGACAGGGTTGTAATATCAGATCTATAATAATAACACAGTGTTGTAAAATACTGTGTACTTTTTTTCATTGTTTTGGCAACATACCAGATTTTTTTTACCTTTAAACTGAACACATGCTCACAGTTTATGGAAAAAAATATTCATTCTTATGGCCTGATCATGTAAACTTCTTAACTTCTATGACTGCTGAAAATAGAAGGCACCCAGTATACGCAGAGTCGAGCTTCCTAATATACTGTTGGTGATAAAGCAGTCAGTAATTCTGTGTCAGCCTTTCACTGTTGTGAAACTGTAGAAACTAATTACTCTGAGAGGTTGTGCACAAATGGATAAATAGATGCTAGTCCACTGGTGTTGCAGACAGCAAGAACGCTGCAGTTTCTGGTCCTTCATGGTTCCATAAGACCATGGGCACGTGGCTGTGGCTTCCCTGGCTGTTGGACAGTAACTTCCAGTAACTGCTGCACAAAGGTTCTCTACACAGAGCTAGACACTAAAGTCAAAACCATGGAAGGTGACAACCAGATTGAATTAATTTCTGTAGGCTGTTTCTCAGAAGGCTAAAAGAAGAAAATGCCTCCCGTGACATTAAATATGTCTTCTAAATACTGCAGAAATACTATGTATTCATGCCTAAAGAAGACCGCGATGAGAAGAGTTCTACTACTGTTACTGCATGCTCCTCAGATGCTTTCAATCCCTGTTTTGGTGCTATGGTTACATTATAAAACCAAAGCTCTAAACTTCCATCTGTGTACGTCATAACACACGTGGTTGACAGAGCAACTTCATCACTTTTTAACATTTCAGAAAAGGAAATTATCAGATGTCGCCGTGGAAGCAGAAGAAGACTATACTAAATTTAACAGCAGCAATCTGAAAAACAAAAAGGTAAGCAAGCCTTGCACAATGTCCCTTCTTTTCTCTTCCAAACACATCAGAAAAACAGAGAATGACAGATGTCTGCAGCTGTGTTCTGCTTGGCTCTGACTCAGGATGATGAGCTTCATTTTTGAAATGGCTTCACCTCATCAAAGCCAACTCTTCTGAACCAGGGTTTTGAAATGTTTGTGATGGCCAATTAAAGTTGGAGATATCTGAAAATGCAGAAGTGGTAACACTTTCCTACCTCTTTTCAAGCTATGGTTAGTGATACTGGTTCAGAGAACTAGCAGAAACACAGAAGTGGCAATATAATCTCCTTGAACTTTTCTTTCAGTTTTAGTTTGACTTTGATACTCTCCATGTCCCACTCTGAACTCCTCTATACTCTCACTGTTTGACTACACTTTATCCATGAAACTTCTAGTGACCTTCGCAGACTTTAACAAATATGCTAAGATGATCAGCTAATGTTTGCAAAACTCTGGAATTCTTTAGATGAGAAATCCTGTGGCTTAGTGTTAGCAACTTATAAAATTCATCTATCTCAAAAATAAAGATGACAGCATTCACTTAAATTAACAGGGATTTTAAGACAGGCCCTATTTTTACCAGAAATGTTGCTTGTGCCTTATTTATGTCAATTTAATGAAGCTAAATCAACACTAAGCTTGCTGATTGCCAACTTCCATGCAAGTTTTGAGGCCAATTCAAGTCTGAGTCCAGTAGTGTCTGCCACTGTATCATTCCTTGGAGAGCAGCAGAGATGTGAAAAGAAATAGATTCTGCCTTTGTGTGCCAAGCTTGTGAGGCTTGCTTGGGTTGTTTCTCTGGACACTGAAAGAAGAGGAATCCTTCTGCAGTCCATTGGGAAGTACACAGGCCCTCTGTGCTGTTCTTGTGACTATCAGACAAATACTGACTACTCTTTATTCCTTTACGAGCAGCAGCTGGCGATAGATGCGTTCCTCCCCTTCCTTCCCCAGCCCCACACTTTTCCGTGTTTGGGGCACACACTAGTGTGGGAGAAAAGGATTGTCCCCTAAGTGAAGGTGATAAATAGTTTAAAATATGCACAGGTTTTCTCTCTCCTTCCCATTATGTACTATAGCTTTTGAACTCAGGATAGACTTAGAGAAAGACCGATGAGAGATAATTCACTTTAAATATGATTTACTTCTAAAATAATGAAGCACATTGATGAGAGAATCTGGGAAAGAAAAGATAGCTCTTGGATTCTGTACAGTATACCACTCTTTTTAAACACTTTGGCAGTGTTTTTGTTTGTACAGTAAGTAACACAGACAATTATACTGTAGTTGCATATCTCAATCCTATCCAGAACCTTCTCGCTGATCTGAAGTGGTGGAACTGCAAAGTCCCACAGTCTCAGATATATCACAGGAAAAGGTCAAGGCAAAGATTTCTTAATAGGGAAAGCAGCTAGAGATTTAAAATGTAATATTTCAAAATGTAAGAAAGAAAAGAGGTCAGCTCTATAAAATGTGGCTCATAAAATGTGTGTTAGGCGTAAAAGTCTGGAAAGTTTTCCCAGTGGCCTCAAAGTGTTTGCAAGTGTTGGTTACCTTCTTCAGTCCTAGTTCTTCCATCCTTTTTTTCCCTTTATTTCACTGTACTGCAAGACTTTCATAATAATTCAGTGTGAATTATTCATCATCTCTAAAGCAAGACTGTAATTCAGCCTACTGACAGCATAATCATGAGATGGAGTCGGAGGGTACAGTATGCATCTGTTATATTGCATGCATTATTCCTCTTAATGTACACTCAGGGATTATTCCAAAGTAAACGTTTGAGTTGAGATACCTCATTCTGCAGAAGGGAAAGATGTTTCACCTCCTTGTCCTTGTAATTGATTCCTGTCTTTGTCTGAGGTTAAGTAATTCATGACAAGTATTTCTTCTGTTTGAATAGTCTCAAATTTGTTTTGTAAGGTTCTTCCTTTGTTTGTATCCTGCATAACACTATCTATACTGCTGCTTATTGGAAAAAATAATTATCTTCTTGCTTGACTTCTGCATGTAAGAGTTTATAGCTTATACTCCCCTCCTGTAGAGATGCTGCCTAACGTTTTCTGTTTTTCATTTCACTAACAGGCGAACACCAAGATGTCTGCAGCTCAGAAGGCTCTGGCCAAAGTTGATAAGAGTGGAATGAAATCCATTTCTGCATTTTTTAGCTCCAAAACTAAGGTGTCAAAATAAACACTTGCTCCTGAAACAGTTTTATACAGTGTTTTTTTTTTTTTTTTACATGAAGCTAAAGATGCCCCGTGGGGCTTTTTGTAGTTGGTGTGTTTGGGTTGTGTCTGCCTGCACAGCGTAGTGCCATGGTCTGCTCGGGCCAGAGCTGGGTCCGGCCAGGCTGCCGCAGAGTTCTCCCTTGCACCCTCTCCTGCGTGGGAGACATGCCCTTCCCCACGATACGTTTTAGACAAATTTTGTTTGATTCACTGGGAGCATTATTTTTTGAGACTGCTCTGCCAAGTGTAACGCCAGAGTGGGATGGTGTCTTCGGATTTCTGTGTGTGTACCCAAATCTGAATGCTGGTTGTTGATGGTTGAGCATTGCTGTTGGGCAAAGAGAGGGCCTGTGTTGAGGTTTTGATTTTGATTTTGCCAGAAACAGATTGCAATAAATGTCATTGTGAATGTAATACAATAAACTGCTTTATGTAACAAATTTGTGCATGTTGTGCTTGCTGTGTGTTTCAAGAGTTCAGTTGGGCTTTGGGACATAAGTTATGAGCTTTTGGTATTTCCCTGTGCATAGATCTTTAATCTGTAAAGACTTAAAATATCACTGTGACCTTACAAGATACATCTCTTAACACATAGCAATCTAGAGATATTTTTATGTTTAGTTCCAAGGTCCATAGGTCATTATGAAAAATAATTAAAAGTTTTATTTAAAGACGGCGCTGAAAGTTTTGAAGAAGTTGGTTCGGAGCTGGATGCATAGTTCAAAAGCTTGAATATGGATTAGATCAGGTTTGGCATTAGGAAGAAATGCACAAGGCAGGACTGTTATTCAGAAAGCATTCCTCGCACTTGACTGTGTTCTTCCCTCATTGTAGAGTATTCCTGTATAGGCATGAGGAGCCATTTGCATGTTATAACTTCCCCAGTTCACATAAATGAAATGTTGTCACTGGGATCATTTATATAGATCTACCAAGCACTGCACAAAACCAGTGCTTAGTTTCATCCATTAATTCTTCCGCTGAGCCGAAACTGCGAGTGAGCTTCAAGGTGTGTTTTAGAAGCACAACTAGTCTTTAAATACTTCATTATTTGCTTCTTCAGCTCTGTAGAGCATCTGCTTGTATAGCTCGACAGTGCCAGGTTCAGAGAAACTGAGCGATTCTTCATTCTTAATAGTTACACCATTTTCCACTTCAAGCTTGTTTGTCTGCAGTTGCACCCACCGCGTTGCAGTGTTTTCCTGCTAGGCTAAAGAGCCTTTGGCATTTTCTCCCAACAGCAAATGAACGACAGCCCTCTCTGAGCACCGTGCACAGTGTTGCTGGGGTTTACATGCTTTCCAAATGAGCGTTCTTCCAAAGTTTCATATGTAGTTTCTAAATGGGGAAGTCGCTATGGGTGGCATCTCAGGCGGAGGAAAATATTTGGAAATCTGCAGTGAAACGATTATCTATGATGACAGGAAGATTTATTTCACAATTGTGGATGCCCTCTTAAAGGTGTTGAGGCATGTACTCCCAATGAAATTAGACTGAACAGAGAACAAGTGTATAATTAATGCTCCTAGTTTTAAAAATGTTTTTCTGGAGTGGATTATCTGGGTCCTAAAATGAAGTTCCGTTAGTAAAATGCTTTTCTGTCATTCTGCGGAATCTTTAATATAAGTTTTCTTTATCTCTGATAACCAGCCCATAGTATAAAAGTGTTTGAAGGTAGATCGAAAAGTCTGTGACTTAGATGCAGAGATTTTATTGATGCTACAGTTAAAATCATTCTCCCAAGTCATTTGGTGCTTTAAAAAAATTATACGCATTTGTGATAATTTTTTAAAATGATACAAGAGGTGGGAGCAAAAGGGGACAGGAGAATGTGAGAAATGCTACGTAGAGCCCTAGGGAAGTTCTTGGGATACCTGGCTGCCTTGGTCTTCAGCTGTCTTAATCAGTAGAGTTTCATATTCTGACGTTAGCTGTCAGACAAGTTTAAAATTTATGCTAGGTGTTATTGCATGTGGCATTTCTCCGCATGCTGTCCTGCTTTTTTCTGTCTTACCTGTAGGCTGTAAGTGAAGGCCTGCTCTGTAGCAGCACGTATTGTGGTAACAAAAGGGTCCTTGATGTGATTTGGAAAGAGCTAAATTGGTGAGCCCAGAATAAGCAAGTGTGATCATAACCCAAAAGAGTGAGATTTGGAAAAGCATTCAGCCACGTCCAGCAGTTCTCTTGGAAGTCGTGTCCTCCCTTGTTGCAGTTCACATCAGTAGGAGAAGATGCACCAAGGGTGACAGTTTTGAAAACAACCACTCAAAGTGCAAGAAAATGTTAAAACAAACAAACAAACAAACAGGTACATACTCTCATGCTTATAGAGAAGTGTTGTGCGACAAACAACATCTAAGGGAGCTTTTTGGTAAATGAGAGGAAAGGAACTGTGTGTTGATGAGAAAGCAGTTGCAAGCACTGGAAGATGAAGAGAAAGCAAGCGAGCGTGGGATGACGCTTGAACGGAAACCCAGGAAGAGTTGCCCTACAACCAAAGCACTGTGAGACGAGGCAGGCACGTGGTTGTAGCTCTTGCTCTTGAAGTTCAGCTAATTTTAGGCTTTACAGTTTTAACAGCTCAGGTATTTAGTGAAATTCTAGCAACATGCCACGGACTGAACAGTTTGAGAGCATTTCTTCTAATGAGAAAGACCCAGTTCCTCTGGTCAGAAGCTAGGACAGAAGGAGGACAGTCCTGCAGCAGATAGAAGGTCTTTATTCTGACTTCTGATCTGCTTGTTGTTTGTTTTCGGTGCGTGGCTTTCACGTCCCTCTCTGCAGACAAGCACTGGTCTAGAGATCTCCCCACATGCATCGATGCAACGTGCTTCAGTGGGTCGCGTCCCCACTTCCCGCTGCCAGCTATGCCGTAACTTCCCACAACAGTAATTTTGTCAGTGATCATGTCTCCGTTTGAACAGAAATTTGTGAATGACAAAAAAACACAAGCTGTTTCCAAGAGCCATTAGAGCTTTCGCGTGAAAACAAAAACTCTTTTCCCTTTAGGAAAGAATGAAATGCATGTAGTAACTTTGAAACTTCTTTAACATGTAGCTGTAAGAAGTTATGAAGAGCATGTGGTGCCAAGTACATAAAACAGTATTTCCTGCCACAATGAGGATTTAAATATAGTTGCTATGACTGGCCAGCAGTAGCAGTAGGTCATTATGAAGTGCTGCTTTGCTATTTCTTGCTTGGTTAGCTTAGCGTGAAACAACGTGCCAGCACCATTGTAGAAATGCAGTCTTATTTTATTTCTTTTCCAGGATTAACATGTCGTCTCTGCATGTTTATGCGAATATCTGATGAGTTGTGTTGCTTTTATAGTTGCTGTTCAGGGATTACACAGCTCTTATACTTGCACTTTTATAGAACTTCTCATTGCAAAAGAATTGACATCACCGGGCATGGAAAACTTCATGTGGAAATACCAATACTGACTTGGGGATATTTCAGGGCTGGACATATACATCATTTTCAAACTTAAGTAATAAACTTAAGTGAGTTTTATTTGCAGAAATGACACCTGGTGATTTGAATATTTTAGTGCAAAAGGTGACACAATTGGCAAAATTTGGATTCGGATCTGGAAATTAGGATGGTTGAGTGATTTTTGTTTTCAGGTGTTCAATTGTATCTGTTTTTAAGCTTTTTAGAGGAAAGCTAAGTGCATGGATGCTTATTTGAATAGACTGCTGTTTATGCCTAGTTTTTTTTCTTCCTCTTCTAGATGCCCGTGCAAAGACATTCAAAGAAGAAATGAAAGGAACATACAGAGACTTGCTAATATTATTTTAACTCGCCATAATCTCGAAGCAGCTTTTAAAGGCTTTTTTTTTTTAAAAAACACACTTTCTGAAAATAAATGCTTAAAGTTAGACATGCCAGGTTCCAAGAAAAAGCAAATCTCAGCAGATTAACATTGTTAAATATGCACTGTGTTAAGCATACACTGCCTCAGATTTTATAGCTCATACACTATTGGTCTATCGGGCCCTTCCAGGAAAGCACTTACGAGCATGCCTAATGTTAAGCACATGAGCAGTGATCTTAAAGTCAGCAGTGTTGTCCATGTGGGTAAGTGCTTTGCTGGATCCGCGCCTGAAGCCCTGTTAGGTGCTGAGCATCCTGATCCATATCCAGCAAAGCACTTACGGCCATGCTTATCTTGAAGTGGAAGAGCCGGCCTAACTAATATTTGTGCATTAGTGTTCTCCATAAAATCTCTCTTGGCACAATGATTCACGTGCTTAGAATTAAGCACCTGCCTAAGTATTTTGCAAGGTCAGACTAACAGCACCCTTAAGTCTTAAATAATTACTTGATTTCGTTTGAATTTTCTTTGTTGTTTTCTTTTAGAAGGGCATATGGTTTTAGTGGCCATAATGTCAAGTGTTGGAAGATACATAATAAAATATATTTTCTGCATATTTTTCAAAATTTTCAAAATTTAGTCAAATTCAGCAAAATGCCTTTTTGGACTAAAAAATCCAAATGTTCACTCTTAAAATAATCAGAAATATATATTTTTAGGATATTTCAAATTTTCTGACCACTGTTTCACTGAATTTTATCTGAATAGCTTGGACCAACCCTGACCTGTTATCCAGAAAATGTCACCTAGCTCTGACTCTGTGAGCAGGCTCGTTCTTGAAGTGCTGAAGCTTGAGCTAGGACACGTGTTGATAAGAACAGACAAGATGGAGAAGATTTTATTTTATTTTATTTTATTTTATTTTATTTTATTTTTGAGAGATTGGTATCTAAACATTCAAAGATAACATACATTTTGTGTTGAGAACTGGAAAGCTTCATTTTTCTTTTTGAGGACACTAGTGTGTTTCTCAGCGTTCTCCTTGTCCTGTATAATCCTCTAGATGAAAAAAAAGGGACTTACTTAATTTTACTTTTTTATTTCATTTAGGAGATGCATTGTATGGAGTGTACTTTGTCCAAAATGTCAACCCAAAACTACATAAAATAGAAAATAGTTCTTTATGAGATGCTTAACTACTCTGTGTCAGATACACAGTCTTCATATTTTTAACCGAAATACCTGGTTATCAAAATACCATTAATATATAAATCTTTGCTAAAGGACTTTATTTTAAAGTAATATTTCATAGGATTTTGAAAATAAGCAATGTGTATTTCTGTAAACTTTAACTGTGACCTTATACTCGCAGAATTCACAGACACCTACAGCAAATGGCCAAAAAGTTAATGTAAAACCTAATTATAGCTGAAGCATTCCAGATAATAAGTAAAAATATATTTTGCTTCCACTCTGACAAATGCTGCCTGACTTCATTCAAGTCACATGAGAGTTCAGAGTAGAAATTATTAGGATATTTTTGAAAACTAAATCCCAAGAGGAAGAGGCAATGGCTTGTTCAACTTTCTTTTCATTTTCTGATCAACTGCAGTTTGGAATATGAAAGAACTGAGCTGCTGACCATGTAGAAATCATGTATGAAAATAACTGTAATATGAATGCTTACTGTAAAAATCAAGACTGAATTTTCTGTGTTGCGACTGCACTTTTCTAGTTAAGCAATGTGCACTATCTATTTTCAAGGAAAAAAAATTCAATGTAGATTTCTAGGCACTATTACAGGAATATTAAATGGTTCTAAGATGAAATTTATTTGTAGCCTATATTCAAAAAATACATGTTTGAGATATGAAAATAGTATAATATATGGTGGTTCAATTTTTTATTGTTCATTTTTTATTGCAAACTTTCTTTTTAAACAAATAAATACCTTTGGAATAATTTTATTGATTATTAGTTCATTAATTTCACAGTGAAATACACAAATCAAAGTACTAATAAGGAGAAATTCACAATCAAACTACTGATACTGCTAGCCCCCACAAACTAATGGGTAAAAAAAATTCTTGGTCCAAACTGAGAGGAAAAAAAATGAATCCTGAAATGAAGAGATATAAATCTAAGAGTTCATTAAGGTTCATTCAGTGAGGCTAATCCTTGGGGCCTCCCTGTACAGATGTTCTAGTGCAAACCTGTGTGTATGATGTGCCTATAATGTAGTTGTTGGCCTGGGTAATTTGGCCATGTTGGGTTTTCTTATGAACATACCAGTAAATCTCAGGGTTGATGGGGTGAGAAGAGTGGGCGCACGGAGAAATAACGTGGCATTTGGGTCAATTTTTGCATATTTCAGATTCTTCGCCATCGCCTGTGTAGCACATGGGTGCTTAGGCACAGGACGAGGCAGAGCGGATAGCCGGCTCTCCCCCTTGGTCTTTGTAGCAGATGGTTCATCACACACAGGGGACAGGCTGTCCTTCTGCCAAAGCATTTTGGTGTCTACATGATGCTGTGTGAAGTGCTGACATGAGGAATCAAGACCTTAGGAGATTGAATTTACTGCCATCCCATCTGCAAACTCCGGAGAAGACGGAGGAAAACAAAAGTGATGGTTTTATTCGGTGGTCAGGTGTGCTTACTGATACTAGTGAGAAGCAGGCAGGAAAGGCAGCCAGACTGGTACCCTCCACGAACCATCACTCACCTGCATTTGTCTGTACAAACAGAATTACCAGGGTTGAGGACAAAGCACTAAGGCGGCTTCTGTTTTAACTTAAAAAGAATTTACACTGCTTAGCTCAATAAAGTCAACTCTCAAAGTAAGGCAAAGACTAAAGAAAATTGTACATCGCTTTTACATCTTTAAAGAACTGCCACAACCTGAGTCTCTGAGCTTTGCTCTCCAGTATCCTCTCAGTGCACAACAGTTAAGGCTCTTGGGGTCAGTTACATTGCAAATTGACTTACTGTTTTTCAAAGCTGCCTTTTAAAATGCACTTTTAAATGTGCCTTCAGCACAGGTACCAAACGGGTGGTACCTCGATGACTGCAAAGCGAAGCAAGCCACCAGCTGAATCTATTGCAGCTGAATCAGTGCGCCGGTGAGGCTCGCTCGTTTCAAGCTGACGGAAAAGAGAAAAGCTGTGCTTTCAGATCTGGATTCTAATCTGGGAGCATGCTCACTCCTGCGTTGATGCTAACTTGGTGCAGCCCAACCTCCCTTTTTGACTTCAGGCGAGCCGAGCAGACTTACTTAAAACAGGCAGTCAAATTCATCAAAATAACCAAAATGAAGCCTGCAAATGAGTAGAACTGGTCCCGGCTGTGAATGGAACTGCAGCCACTTCATTTAACCTCACTTTTGGAAGTCCCTATTTGCAATTGCCTCTTCACAAGCTGTTTAAGCTTGATTTAGTAGCAGCTGAACCAGCACAAAATAGCTGATGTGCTCTCTGGTCTTGTGGTGTGCGAAGCTGAGCAGGGAGTCCACAGAGACTGGTAGCTAATGAGAACTGAGCTTCTTCCTTGGGCGGTTTTGGTACTGACAGACAGAAGATACCCAGCGCACACGCACATCTCCGTGGCTTAGGAACAGAAAGACAAACACTAAAAAGATGCTGGCTGTGAGTCGGACGGTTGCCTGAGTTCCTCACGTTACAGAACGGGAAGCGTCACTACATTACCAGTGTCTTTGTTTTTCTCGGATGCAGTGTATGGGTAAAATGCAGCTCCTCGGACAAAGAGAAGAAGGCTGGCGCTTTGATAAAGGGATGTAATAGATTCCAGGTCTTAATCTTCCAAAGATCATCTATTTGGCACCAGGATAAGTCATTGAGGAGCCATTCCACCGCATTTTAACCATGAAAAGGTCAGATATCTGCTCACAACATCATTTCTCTGTTATTAATAGAGAACATCCTGAAAAGGTGACTTCTGTTATTCCTGAAAGCATTATCCTTTGGAGCTATGGCTTTTCCCGCTTACTGTGAGATGAACTTAGAAAACTATGTGTGTGCCTGCCCACAAAATATGCAGATGTCCGTCTTCAGTATCACTGCCCTGCCTTCAAAATCTGGCACTCCTGTATCTGAGGAACTGAGTTTACCTCCAAGCTGGGCAGACTGCACAGGACAGGACAGACACTCACAATCTCTTTGGCTTGTCATTAAATAACCTCTCTATCCATTTTTAACCTATTCTGTTGGGAGGGGAAGCCTCCACCTTCTGCCCTCCAGATCTTGTCCAGTTTTGCCATGTGCTTTGCTTTTACATGAGAAACAATCATTCAAAACTTTGCCCTGTTAATTTTGTCCCTCCATGTTACACTTCTGTGTCAGAGGGTAAAATTTGTAATAATTTTTCACTCTACTTTCAAATGCCTAAAATGCTCCCATCTGCCTACAAGCACTGAGAAACGGGATTAAAGTATCTTAATTTACAAGTGGTGAGGTTAGGCAAGTGGGTCTGGACCCCCTTTTCCAGACGTGCTCTTGTGCCTGATTTTAAGGAGTTTTTGCTCCTTAATTTCCAGTTATTATTTCTCAGCTGTTAACTGCCCCCTGCCCCTTTGGCCGAGATGCTGTGACTACGGTGTGAGGTACAGGCAGCCCTTCAGTATGAACGGGAATAGCAACCAACAGCCAAAGGGCTGTAACTGCTTAAGCCGTTAAGGCTCAGCTGAAAGCCTGGATCCGAGCGTACCCTTAAACTCCCTGTCCCTCAGCCTCCCATCTATAACCTGAATTACGTCTCCCTGCCTCGTCACAGTAAGTTGTGACAGTTACTAGCTCACAGGATTACAGCTTAAATGAAAATACATTTAGAATGAATCCAGTGAACTCAACCTGAACTTTTTTGAATTCCCATGTGCCTACCAAAAGGAAAAATGCGTCTTTAGAGAACGGAGCTGCACAGACACATCGGTGTGCTCTAATTTCAGGCAAGGCCATGTAAGATTTCCTCTTCATTCATAACACCGTGTGAGGGAAACAGCCAGGTGCAGACTAACTGGGTCCTGACCCAGGCCCCCGAATATGGATGGAGGGAAGTTTTTGTCTAGAGTTATTGGTTTAGGCTGGACTCTACAGAATATCACAAGATCCCTGAGAAAGGGAGAGATTTTCTGTGCAAGCCCTCCCAGGCAGGACAGGATTTTAACCTTAGCGATGGATTCACACCCAGCACAGGTGTAAGCATGTGCTCTCATGCAGCTCAAAGAGCCATCAGGGGGTGAACTGGGGTTAAATTAAAATGGGGAGGCAGAAGTTGAGTATGGTGGGGAATTCTGTGGTGGAGCTACCACAGCAGTGATGTGCTGAGTTTGCTGCCGTTTCTCTCTCAACAGTTTAGTTGAAAAGTGCAGCTGAATGCCCCCAAAGAGGGTTGTCTGTTGAGTTTTTATTTCCAAACTAAGTTGTTCCTGGGTGCTTATGGGGAGATTGAAGAGATTAAGATTTCCCTTTCAGGCATATTTTGTGGCCAGCAACATGAAAGAAAGAGTCCTACAGGGATCAGAGCTTTCTTTGTAGGACGTTAATGGGGAGAAGGAAAGCTTAAGAAAGAATGCTGATCGAAGAGGCAGGAAGGGCAGATGAGACAGACAGAACTTGGCAGTGCAGGGCAGAGAGGAGGAACTTGCCTTAGCACCTTTCCATCCTCTGATTTTGTACAGGAGTTGTTCAGTAAATGTTCCCTACCAGTGCTAAGGATGTTTAAAAACACAAGGGAGCAGACAAATGCTAAAAGACAGTAACTTACTAGCATGGACAGGCTACCACATGGCAGGAAGAAAATGTTAGTGGACCTTTTTAAGAGAAAACCACCACAGGAATGAGTTTTGCAGACCAAACAAGATGAGATACATGTCCCAAAGAAACTGCAGAATAAATTCAAACAGTGACTGTCTCAATGTCCTCATGGTTGTCTCCATGTGTTATGCTCTACATTTGTGTCACAATATTTTCAACTTTGGCTAAGTTTAGCCACACAAATCTTACTGAAGGGAATGGGAGTTGTGTGGCTAAATTCTATCCTGCGGTTAGAAGTTTTGAATTTAAATGAACAGTCTGTACTGAAGTATAAACATACTTCTTGTATGTTTATAGTTTAAACCATTATACTTAATCTGCTTACTGTATTGAATATGCCTGTACTCCCCAACAGAGGTGAAAGGCTTGGGAAGAAGCAGAGGGATCCTGTAGGTCAACACCCAGTGGCACACGTGCATTATCCACAGGGATTTGACATTTGCAGCCATGGGACCCACTCTGAGGACTGAAGACCGCTGAGGAGAGGGGTAATCCACCTGACGAAGGGTACAAGTGTCATTGCCAGGAGGCCGCCCATCAGGTGAGAAGAGTTTTGAACCAGAAAGGATGGGGGAGAGAGTTGATGTCCTGCAGACAAATGAGGTAGCAGTGTATAGGGCTCAGAATCAAAGGGTCCAGCTCTTGGGTACAAGAAAGGCCTCAGAAGACCTCAGGGCAGAGACACAAGGGTACGTACAAGCGGGAGGAACTAGAGCTCTGGAGCCGGCTGATAAAACCCGTTTGTTTAAACAGTTAGAGGAAAGCCCTGAATCATGGATTTAGTTCTCAGGAGAGACTTTAAACTCCCTGACATCTGCTGGAAGNATGGGGGAGGGAGTTGATGTCCTGCAGGCAAATGAGCAAATGAGTCCTGCTGAGCCCTGCAGTGTATAGGGCTCAGAATCAAAGG